>JBBBDQ010000323.1:2940000-3237500 GCA_037127315.1 Ascarosepion bandense | reverse complement strand
GAATCTATTAATAAAGAATAAAACAAATACAATTGAATTCCTCACTATTCTAAACTGAATTTCAAAATACCACGAAAATAAGGCTGGTTTTAATTGCTGCCTAAGAAGGAAAAACGTTCAGTCCCTAATTGAAACCCTATATCCGGAAACAATGAGCCATTATTGCTATTCAACGGTAACAAGTATCTCTTCCTAGCTGAAATAAGAAAGGCATTTCTAAAGATTAAGCTTAATAAATAAAACCAAAAATAATCCTTGTCCTTTAAAAAAAAAAAAAATTGTCTTTCAGATATACTACATCGATTTTCGGCTTTATTGCTCGTCCGCTTATCTCGAATTACGTAATTATATGTGTTATAAGGAATTCCCGGAGGCTGAAATGTTAATGAATCATTTTTACGGAGAGTATATAATAAAGAACGGAAATTTTCCTGGTAAGCTAATACATTAATATAAAGATTTTTGTCCGGAGAATAAAAACAGAAAATTTTCAATTAAGATCGAGAAAATCTATTTATAAGGAATTAAGAATCTAAATAATGGAAGATAAAATTATAATAGAAAACAGTTGTTACTTAGATAAAGTATTCGGCCATTAATGTTTTGCCTGGTAACACTTTAAAAAGTTCGTCTAATGTTAATGATAAATTTTTGATAACAAAGACACTCAAGTAAAATGAATGCCTTCTAATTCCAATGTATTCAAACCATTATCTTTGTATTTAGCTATCAGAATTAAAGGAAGAAAACTTATCGAATTTGGAATAACAATGAGATGAAACAATTCCTGCCTGAAGAATACTAAAAGCTTGACTGTTTTAACGAAAGATCTAATACTGCTAAATGCCATCACGTTTACTCGGAATCAGTCAGTCAGTTAATTGCCATACGTGATACACGCTTGGGCAATCATGTCTTGAATAAGACATGACTGACTGGGCAGAATATTATCTCGCAGTAAGTTGGCATTACATTCCTTTATAGACTGGTTGCCAACCGAGGCTATAGAACCCAATCTGTCCTGTTATTTGACTCATAGTTGGAGGGAAGTGACGGAGTAATACCTTTCTCAAGTGTATTTGCGCGTAAATGGATGCAAGGAATTCAACTGGAATTCGAACTCGGTTCTCCAATTTCTCGTTTCAAGCTGATATCCACTGCACCACAAGACTCTGATCAAATCAACTGCTGCCAATTTATATATCTTTTGTGAAGCATCTAAAGAAGCCTACGATCTTGTTGCGTACATAATACAAAATTGTACAAGTTAATTAATTTCTATAAAGGATAACTCATTTAACCTAAAGTTCATCCAATAATAGGCGTAAGAACCACTTGAGGTAGCGGTGTACAGAATGAGATATATGAATGTAAGGGAAGGTAGAACCAAGGGAAGATTATTAGGTAAATATTGCTCTTTTCCCAGAACGAAAACCAAATTGCGTTGTTAGATAATCAATAAAAATCTAGTTAATACAATGCTTATGAGTATCGTCACCAGAATGGATTCAATGAAGATACCTGCTGCGATAACTCTCGATGTGTGAAGGTCTTGAGAACTCTTTTTTTTTTCTTAGTGCATTCGTGCACAATTCTCCCCACAAATACACACTACATTTACGTCCGTGCATTGAATACTGTTGCCATATCTGATCGGGCTCTCCTGCTATTCATCTTGAGATTCTCGACAAAACCCAAACGAGGAACTGCAATGAAATCGGTTCTGACTTGGCAGCCCGTTTTCAGTCACTTTCTCATCGGTGTGATGTGGCTTCCTTCTGTCTTTTCTACAAATACTTTCATGGCAAATAGTCTTGTCAAACTTCTTTGCCTATTTCCTAAAAAACATAAATTTACACTACCTAGCAGATTGGCACCAATTCAGTCAGTTAAGTGCCATGCGCGATACACGCTTGGGCGATCATGTCTCGAAAGAGACATGACTGACTGGGCAGAAGATTATCCCGCAGTAGGTTGCCATTGCTTTCTGCGGTAGACTGGTTGCCATCCAAGGCTACAGAACCCAATCTGTCCTATTATTTAATCCATAACTGGAGGGAAGAGACATATTAATACCTTTCCCAAGGGTAATTGCTCGTAAGTGAATGCAAGGAGTTCAACTAGAATTTGAACTCGGTTCCCCGATTTCTCGTTCCGTTGGCACCAATTACCCTTCTTTTTACTGTCGAAATAACTAAATGTAACCTCCTCTTATACTGTAACAGTTTATTTTCTCGCATTTTCCGTCTGTGAAATTCTTTTCCGTTTGCTTACTTCCCTGATAACTACGATTTCCAAAAGTTTAAATGCAAAGTCAAATGCGATTTTATCTTTTCTTCGACATCCTCTGTACTTTATCTCACTGTAACCCCCTGCGCACCAATGGCGTTCCTGCCTTGTTTGGGATGAAATAATTAAAAAGAAACATTTTGGAATCCATGATTCCTCCATGAAACTTAGAAACTTGTTTCTTTATTCGATTATTCGAGGATGTTTAGCTTCAATTGATGCTTGATTATTAATTTATTTTTAAGAATTTCCTCATTTTGTCGGTTGTGGGTATGACGATAGACGGCGTCCGGCAGCAAGATTTCTGATTGGGAGGTTGTAAACGGCATAGTACCACCTCTTAATTGCTGTTGTTTCTAGGTCCACTCTGACGCAGGGTAGTAGCACCTCTTAGGGTCTCAGCTATGGGCAAATAGTTAACACCGAAACTGGGTTAAAACACTATGAAAGTATAAAAATAATTTTTTATAGTAAAATTTCCAATAATACATTTTTGAAAGAAAAAATATTATCAGCATTACTTTTTTAAAAGAAGAAATATAACCAACATTACATTTTTGAAAAAAAATATTACCATCAATATATTTTTTAAGAAAAACTATTACCAGCAATCCATTTTTGAAAGAAAAAATATTCCCAGCAAAACATATTTGAAAATAAATATTACCAGCAATACATTTTTTAAGAAAACATATTACCAGCAATCCATTTTTGAAAGAAAAAAATATTACCATCCATACATTTTTGAAAGAAAAAATATTACCAGCCATACATTTTTGAAAAAAATTATTACCAGCAATACATTTTTTAAAAACATTATTACCAGCAATCCATTTTTAAAAGAAAAAATGTTACCAGCAATACATATTTGATAAATAATATGACCAGCAATACATTTTTGCAAGAATAAAATATTGCCAGCAATACGTTTTTGAAAGAAAAAATATTCCCATCCATACATTTTTGAAAGAAAAATATTACCAGCCATACATTTTTGAAAAAAATTATTACCAGCAATACATTTTTTAAAAACATTATTACCAGCAATCCATTTTTAAAAGAAAAAATGTTACCAGCAATACATATTTGATAAATAATATGACCAGCAATACATTTTTGCAAGAATAAAATATTGCCAGCAATACGTTTTTGAAAGAAAAAATATTACCAGCCATACATTTTTGAAAAAAATTATTACCAGCAATACATTTTTGAAATAAAACTTACTGCCAGCAATACATTTTTGAAAGAAAAATATTACCAGCAATACGTTTTTGAAAGAAAAAATATTACCAGCAATACATATTTGAAAAAAAAACTAAATCTGATAAAATCAATCTTATCACCACAACCAAACATTTGAAATAAAATAACCGCATCTTTTTGGCATTAAATAATTCATAGAGTTTCATATGCCGTTAAACGAAACTCAAAAATACTTCATCAATATTCGGTTTCCTATTGTTTATGTTTGGTGTCATGCTGTAATGTATACCAGCAAATGTTTTATTTCTGCGAGCATCTTCGTCTTACTGTAGTCGGAGTTGAAGTGTGATGTGAAGTGCTTTTTTTTTCCATTTTTTCCTGAGCAGGACGTCTCATCTATTTTGGTTTCGATTGCATAATGCTATCGAAACTTTCGCATTTCTTCACATAACCACACATTTCCTATCTTTTTTGGCTTCATCAATTTGATTTTCAATTTTTTCAGAAGATATTGGTTTCTTGGTTCGTTAACTAGTATTTCCATTTTTCCATTTTTTTTCCCTGTTTTGGTTTCTTTATTTCAAGCATCAATTCTTTTAAATTCAGGATCGTCGTCTCACTGGAGGATCTTTTTTCGTCTAGCTATTTTACGAATTCTATCGTGTACTTTAGCTAAGAAGGATAAAATAACATCATTTGATTCCTCTGTTTTGACATGGTCAAGATGTAAGTATATCAATTTGAACCGTACTTTATCACTTACATTTTCTTTTTGAAAAAGCTTGCATATTATATTTAGGTGTCTCCCGTGGTTTAAATGAGTGAAAGCGAGCTATTCTGATGTCGCGTGTTATCGGTTGCGTTACGACAATCCTGTGATCATGTTATATATTCTTTTGCGCCGGTGTATAGTATCGCCCAGGTGTGTATTTGCACTGAACGATTAAGGGCGACGAGATTTGAACGAGAGTAGATATTGTTTTGAAATGTTAGAGAGTGCAAAAAACCCGGGTTTTATCTTAACGAAAAGAGGTAGATTTCAAGAAAATAAGAACCCTCTATCTAACAAAATACAGCGAAAGTATCCCCTGTCAGCCGAAACTGGCATATATAAGGAGAAGGTGAAGCTCAGTTCAGATTAGGGACAGGAGAGATGGGAAGATGAACGTATCAGTAAACTGTCCATAGTGGGCACGATTGCCTACCTCCGACCAACCTCTTTTTCACTCAACTAAGGAAAAGAATAAAGACATATATATATATATATATGTGTGTGTGTGTGTGTGTGTGTGTGTGTGTGTGTGTGTGTGTGTGTGTGTGTGTGTGTGTGTGTGTACCTTTTTATCAGCTGAGCCGTGAATATCGTCATTTTGGTTTCCAGTTTTATTTTTGTCGAATTGATATACAACAAGCAGATTCAAAATAAGACATATTTCACAATTGCCTCAGATAATAGTTCCAGATACTTAATTGCCCTATTTGAGCTATACAATGTGATCCGGTATTTCATCGCATTGTGAAACCATGAGTTTAGAATGTAGCATCTGTATGTGTGGAAAGCCATGATTAAGCAGGAAATTAATATTCAGCATCAGGAAGAGATAACTAAAGTTTCTGGGACATGCAATGAGGAATGAGGGCTTGGAGAACCTGATACTAACCTGGCCAGTTAGAGGGCAAAAGAGACAGAGGAAAGCAGCGGATAACATATTTAAAAGACCTGAGCAGGTGGATGACTGAACGGGAGATGGAGACGTTACAGGAGAAAGCGTGCTAAGAGCCACCAGGGACAGGGAGACGTGGAAGGCCATGATCGCCTACGTCCTGAAGGGACAAGGCACATAAAAGAATCTGTAAGCGTAACTAATAAAATTATCAAGAGCTCTCCATTGTTGTTTGAGGTTTCTGTTTCAAATGAATTGTTTTCCTCCCATCAAAAAAGCTGTGGCATTCAAGAACACAAGAGTTACTATTAAATTCCCCATTAACACGCAATTTTCTGGTTGGGGTTATTTATTACATGAGAAAGTTTAAGCAGCCTTCTATAGAAAGGATGTCACTATATTATTTGAGGAATTCTTAATAAGTTTTCTTTACCTGTAAATTTTAAATACGACCACACTTTAGAAAATTCTTTTATTTTATAACTAGAGGGTGACTTTTAAATAATTTTTAAATTCGAGACACACATATCCGTCTGTACACTGAGTTTGTTTTCTTTAATAGCATACCAACACTTTTTTGGTAATTTCATGCCGAAATTTAATTTTCTTAGGAAAATTAGTATTCTTCTTTTTTTTATATTTTTCTGGTAATTTTTCTTTTCTAAAATTAGCCAGTTAAGTGCTATACGTGATACACGCTTTGGGCGATCATGACTCGAAAGAGACCTGCCTGACTGAGCAGAACATTATCCCGCAGTAGGTTGCCATTGCTTTCTGCGGTAGACTGGTTGCCAGCCAAGACTATAGAACCCAATCTATCTTATTATTTCACCCATAACTGGAGGGAAGTGATGGATTAATACCTTTCCCAAAGATATTTGTGCTTAAGTGAATGCAAAGAATTCAATTGGAATTCGAACTCGGCTCCCCTAATTTGTTGTTCCGAGTCGATATCCGATGCACCACAACGCACATCAAATTATTACAAGTAATAATTACTTTAATTTATTTTACAAAACTTATTGACAATTTTTTTTTGTCATTTATTTTTTTTTTCCATATATTGCTTGCAGGATGTGCGTTGTGGTACAGTGGATATCGACTCGGGACGAGAAACCGGGGAGGCGAGATCGAATTCCAATTGAATCCAGTGTATTTACGCGCAAATACCTTTGGGAAAGATATTAATCCGTCTCTTCCTTCTAGTTATGGGTTAAATATTAGGACAGATTGGGTTCTATAGCCTTGGTCGGCAAACCAGTCTACCGCAGAAAGCAATGGCAACCTACTGCGGGATAATCTTCTGCCCAGTCAATCATGTCTCTTTCGAGACATGATCGCCCAAGCGTGTATCACGTATGACACTTAACTGACTGATATTGCTTGCACCTTCATTATAATGAGTATTTCTGCAATTTCTTAGGCAAGCCGATTTGATTGGCCTGAGGAAAAGTAAGTTGTTTTAATTTGGACAATAAAAAAAATGTTAAATGAAGATTTTTATGATTTTGATTTATCAAGCAAAACCTACGAGCTTTTGACAAATTTTGGAAATCGTCAAAATTGCTAAGTGTAAGATTTTTTCCCATTAAAAATCCAAAATGAATCATGTGGGAACTTCGATGTGGTGTAATGGTTAACAAACTTGTCTTGCTAGAACAATTAAGTCTGAGAAATGCGTTCGATACTTACTAGGTGTCCAAAACATTTGGCCTTGTGCCAGATGTAAATTACGCTTAAAACAAAATATGTAGATTTAGATCCATTAAAGGGAGTGAAGATTATCTTTTAAATCATTTCACCCCAAGCAAGGTAATAATGTCAATAAGACGCAAAGTAGTACGGAGAATAGGAAAAATTAGAAAGTGCTAGTAAGATGTAAGGCCAATAAAAGAACAGGGTTCCGAAAGACAGAACGTTACGATTAATGTTACATTTCAAATTTTGAAAAGCGGAGTTGAGAGTTCCTGCATACGAACAGGAAACGAATTCAGCAGATATACAAAGATAGAAAGAGGTCATAAGACAAGGATGAGTCTTCTCATGAGTTCTATTCAATCTATAGAGCGAGACAATTTTGAGAGTGCTGTGATGAATCGTCACCGAAATCTTAACCATATAAGATATGCAAATGATACAGTGATGATATCAGATACGGACCTCCTACAAGAAGTAGTTATAGAAAGTGGAAAGAAATACAAACTGCAAGAAAACTGAATGCATGGTGAACAGTAAAAAGAGGAGCCCAAAATACCAATTCCAAGTCGGAAATGCTAAAATCAAGCAGCTACAGAAATTTAAATACCTAGGAAGTGTCCTAACAGAGAGCGGTAAGTGCAACACTGAGATTCAAATGTGCATTGGCATGGCCAACGATGCATTCCTGAAGCTAGAGTATTAACAGACAGGCAGATTTCACTGAAAACAAAAAAAGAGTGTATTCGATTGTTATGTGATGTCTGTCTTTTAATATGGCAGTGAATGTTGGACAATCTCATTGACGATAAAGGAAACACTAGAAGCAGCCAAAATGTGGTTCTACAGAAGGATGCTGAGGATACAATGGATGGAACATGCGAGCAACGATGATGTTTTGGGGAGGATGGACACGAAAAAAACGTATACATCAAGAAAAGACAGCTAAAGATTCTGGGACATGTAGTGAGGAAGGGGGGATTGGAGTATTTGATACTTACGAGTCGACATAGGGAAGAAAAGACCAGGAAAAAGAACGCATGACATATTTAATGAACTTGAGCTGATAAATGGTGAAGCGATGACTGAGCGGGATAACAGATGAAGCGGTGTTAAGAGCTACAAGCAATAGAGGAATGTGAAGGGCCATGATCGCCTACGTCCTGAAGGAAGACGGCATATAGAAGAAGGAGAAGTTGAGAGGAAGCCGGAACATGCTAGAAATGCTGAAGAAGAAACGATTACAGTATTTACATTATTCGGACTATTGTTCTCATCTTTGTTGCCATTTCTTCAACGTTTCAGTCGTTGTACGCTCCGACCTTCTTCAGGTGCAAGGAATTTTGAACCGAACCCTTTATTACAATCACTAGGATATATAATCCTCATTCCTTGCCTAAAGCCTTGATTGGAAGTCATAAATCTCCCGCTAATCCTATATCCACTTGGCCATGTGCTCTTAAGGACACATGGCCCACTGGATATAGACGTTGGTTAGTTCCTGATTTGAGTTGTAAGCTCAATACCAGGTTACAGCAGTGGTGAACAAGTAATTCGCAGGGTTAGAGGGAGATAACTCATGGCTTCTAATCGAGGTTCTACGCAAGGAATGAGGATGATATACCCCAGTTGTTGAAATAAAGGATTCCTAGCACCTGAAGAAGGCCGGGGGCGTAGAACGACCGAAACGTCGTACAAATGGCAAAAAAGATGAGAACAATAGTCCGAATAATGTAAATACTGTAAATACTACCTCATCTCAGAAATAAAAACAAATACTAAAGAAACGTTTAGAATAGAATGTACGATTACATCTAACTATTTCAAGGGTAAAATAATGATACCTAATTGTTAAACTAGTACAAGGTTTAATTTCAGGAGATTTTTTTTTAATCGTATTACCCCGAGCAAGGCGGTAACGCCACAGATGTGAAGGGGACTACGTAATAGTGAATCAATAAAATAAAGAAAAAGGGTCATTAGAATAAATACCATGAAGATATTTATAGAAAAAATAAAGGGACGTTAGGTTACGGCGGTGGAGAAGTGACTGAAGCCTTGATGCCAGGTCATGACTAATAACATTACAGATTCTTCTTCAGAATTTGGCAAAAATCTAGTGATATATAGCAAGAACATCAGACCAGATATGGCAGCATATACAATGAGAGTTTTATTAACCAGCAAGATGGGTTCCGACAAGATAAATGGTTAGAAACAGTAAACTAAAATAACTACCGGCTTGACATTTGTAATCATTCCATATTTGAAAGTGATTAAAACAGATAACGGAGTCATTATGTTTATAAGTCCCAAAACTTGTCACCCAAAGACACATTGCCCATGGGACAAAATCGTTGGTTGATTACTAAGAAAAACAAAAAAAGGATTTGACCCAAATAATTGCCTGAGTTTAATGTGCCTACAGCAGAAGAAAAACATTTGACAGTTACTAAAGGGAGTTAACTCAAACTAAGATATCCAAAAACTGCATCCGAATTCGACTAATCTAATTAGAACGTGGATTAAATAAAGTGTTTGGTTCGAAATTCCAACGTACATCACTTGAAGAAAGACGTAACAACAGTCGAAAAGTCGTGAATATGAAAATAAAGATGAGGAAAATAGTCCGAACAATGTAAATGTTGTAAATAATTAAATAAATTCTCTCAGAAATATAGAAAGAACCTGAAGAAGGCTGGAGTTTAAAACGATCGAAACGACGTAAATATAGCAATAAAGATGAAGGCAATAGTCCGAATGATGTAAATAATTAAATAAGTCCTCTCACAAATATAGGGAGACCCAAGAGAAGGCCGGAGTTTAAAACGGTCGAAACGTCGTGACTATGGCAATGAGGATGAGGGCAATAATCCGAATGATGCAATACAGTAAATTATTAAATAAGTCCTCTGAGAAATATAATGAGACCCTAGAGAAGGGCGGAGTTTAAAACGGTCAAAACGTCGTTACTATGGCAATAAAAATGAGAGCAATAGTCCGAATGATTTAAATATTGTAAATAATAAAATGAGTTTTCTCAGAAATATAAACAGATGATGAAGGAGGCCGGAATTTAAAACGGTCGAAACGTCGTAAATATGGCAATAAAGATGAGGGTAATAGTCCGAATGATGTAAATATTGTAAATAATTAAAAAAGTCCTCTCAGAAATATAAAGAGACCATGAAGAAGGCCGGAATTTAAAACGGTCGAAACGTCGTGAATATGGCAATAAAGATGAGGGCAATAGTCCGAATGATTTCAATATTGTAAATAATTAAATAACTTCTCTCAGAAATATAAAGAGATCATGAAGAAAGCCGGAATTTAAAACGGTCGAAACGTCGTGAATGTGGCAATAAAAATGAGTGTTATAGTCAGAATGATGTATTGAACAGGTGAAGAGGCTCATCCCTTGTTTCCTGTTTAGGATGCGGTTTCCGGTTTTCTCTTTTCCAATCATCTCTTTTTTATCAATTGGAGTAGATAGACTAAACTATCACCCGGTTCACACTCCATCCACGTTGACTGAACAGGTGAAGAGGCTTATCCCCTGTTCCTTGTTTAGGATGTGGCTTCCGGTTCTCTCTTTTCCAATCTCTTCACTCTTATGTAGCCCCCTGCACATCAGTGGCGTTACGGCCTTGCTCGGGGTGATATGATTAAAAAAATAAAAATAAAATAATAAAAATAATTAAATTAAGTCCTCCCAAAAATATAGAAATGCCCTAGAGAAGGCCGGAGTTTAGAACGGTCGAAACGTCGTGAATATGGCAATAAAGATGAGGACAATAGTCCGAACGATGTAAATATTTTAAATAATTAAATAAGTCCTCTCAGAAATATAGAAAGAGCCTGGAGAAGGCTGGAGTTTAAAACGACCGAAACGACGTAATATAGCAATCAAGATGAAGGCAATAGTCCGAATGATGTAAATAATTAAATAAGTCCTCTTAGAAATATAGAAATGCCCTAGAGAAGGCCGGAGTTTAAAACGGTCGAGACGTTGTGAATATGGCAATAAAGATGCGAGCAATAGTCCGAAGGATGTAAATATTGTAAATTATTAAATAAGTTCTCTCAGAAATATAATGAGACGCTAGAGAAAGACGGAATTTAAAACGGTCGAAACGTCGTGAATATGGCAATAAAGATGAGAGCAATTGTCCGGATGATTTAAATATTGTAAATAATTAAATAAGTCCTCTCAGAAATATAAACAGACCATGAAGAAGGCCGGAATTTAAAACGGTCGGAACGTCGTGAATATGGCAATAAAAATGAGGGTTACAGTCAGAATGATGTAATTATTTCAAATAAATAAATTAAGTCCTCTCAGAAATATAGAAATGCCCTAGAGAAGGCCGGAGTTTAAAACGGTCGAAAAGTCGTGAATATGGCAATAAAGATGAGGGCAATAGTCTGAACGATTTAAATATTGTAAATTATTAAATAAGTCCTCTCAGAAATATAGGGAGACCCAAGAGAAGGCCGGTGTTTAAAACGGTCGAGACGTCGTGAATATCGGTATAAAGATGCGAGCAATAGTCCGAATGATGTAAATATTGTAAATAATTAAATAAGTCCTCCCAGAAATATAAAGAGACCATGAAGAAGACCGGATGTTAAAACGGTTGAAACGTCGTGAATATGGCAATACAGATGAGAGCAATAGTCCAAACGATGTAAAAGATTGTAAATAATAATCCTTTCACTTACTGTCAGTGGAAAATGTGTGCGTGAGAAGGCGCAATTAGTTTATCTGCAGGAGACATACACATGCAAAGCAAACATGGCTTTGTTTCAGAAATGTTAACATTTACAAGTGATTTCTTGCTCCAGTTAATAACAGAGTGGAAAATAATAAAAATACTGTTCATTCGTAATGAATTTCAGTAATTTAAGAAACCTTCTGTAAAAGAAAGTACACAAATTTAAATATGTTAGAAGGCAAAAAGGTTAAATGCGTTTTGTTAGCAGAATAAATAATTCAGTTTTTTTTACTGCTATGAAATTATATAATCAATATGACTATCAAATGATAGCCATTTGAATAAATAAATCATTTTGGATTTTCACGATTGGCGTACGTATCTTGAAATTTCAGCTTCTTTAAACAAAAAAATTTATTTGATATCGATACCAGGAAATCAAAATTTGACTAACATCCATTCATTTTTCTTTCAGCCTACGGTTTCGCTTTAACTGGAAACAACTATTGCTTTCGTGCCAACGTCCAAAGAGTCTGAGCTCCAGGACCATGGATTAGTTTTAAAGCTTTCATTACACCCGGACAACGCCGGGCTATACTGCTAGTAAAGAATATAATTTCAAGTTTTTTATCATGTAAAGTTTTTAACGAAATTCAAAAATATATTCAGACACAGGGTTTAATTATTAAAGCCATATCCATACACTGGCATTGATTTTACTGGGTATGCATGGGAGAATGAAAATAAGATGTTCAAAATATATTTATTGATTTTTGCTTGCATAAATGTGCGGTCCTATTTATATCGTACTTACAGAAGATATGAGGACCCATGTTTTAGGTGATACGTTAATTTGATTCTTAAGTATGTATTACATTCCTGCACATGCACATATCCCAAAGACCCAGCATAAGGGTTCCTGTTTATTCATCCCAAACAAGACTCTACCCTTCAGCGGAACCTACTTTGGTTCCCAAGAGAGAGTTTAGATCAGTATGGTCATCCTGTATTTAACACCTTCCCCGCAAGGTTGATGTGACAGGTCAGTTGCGATAGAAATAATTTGTAAAAAAGATTAAAAACAAGTAAATCTATATTTCTTAGTGTTTTATTGAAATTTTATTTAAGTTTCCACATGTCCTTCAACATTAACAATGCAAAGGGTACGATTTTGCAGTTCATGGAAAGCATTCGCCAACTGATTTACAGTAATGCCTGAAATCACATTGATTATTTTAGATTTCAAATCTTCTAATGAACTAAGTTTGGTTGCATACACAATTGTTTTCACATGAAAAAATCTAATGGAGTCAAATCTGGCGAAAATGAAGGCCAATAAAATGGTCCACCTCTTCCGATCCATCTTTTAGGAAATTCCTGATTTAGAAACTGTCTAACACGCAGAACAAAGTGATAAGGAGCTTCATCGTGTTGAAATACGCTATTATCTTTCAAGTGTAATTGTTCAAGCTCATTTTTTACAAATTATTTATCTCACAAATACAAATAAAGTCATAAATTTTTTAAAGTGCACACGGACTTTATGGGCACCGTATACATATCAAACCTAAAAATGATTAGCAAATAGGTAAAATCCCCAAAGCCAGATCCTGTAAATATTAATTTTATTAATATTAAAATTGATCAAGGTCGAGGACTAAATGTAAATAGTATTATTTATTTACAGAGCCAAATATATATAGTATGTCAAAAAATTCCGAAATTTACATTCCTTGAATGACCGAAAAGCTGATGAAGCGAGAAAATTCTCGCTTCATCAGCAACGATCGAAAACAAAAATTTGTTTTCGAGGTTTGCTGATGAAAGGTTCTAGAGCGACTCTACATCAAATCCAGCAAGCCATCTCTCTGCAAACAGATTACTTGCTGGGTTTTAATATCATTGGACTCTAGTTTTACTTGCATATTTTTTTCGCTTCTCTTTTTCATCTTTTATTATACATGTTTACTATAAAGCGGAAAAAAAAACTTGAAAAGCCCTAGGACGAAACCGGTTGTTTTTTGTTTTGTTTTTTTAGTAAAAATGTCATGTCATTTAATTTACGCTTGTTTCTAGCTAATAAATATATAGTCAGCCGCAGACAGATCTGTTTCGCTGTATCACAGCTCATCAGTACGGTTAGACTCCGATTGCTTTTTACCCCAGGATTGAAACCCGACCGAATTGCCGTCAGTCGGCGATTCTACCTCTGAGCTACGGGCGCTCGGTAGAAGGAAGCAGACTTTTTAGAGTGTATATTATCATTATATACGCCCAATAGCTGAGAGTGTTCTAATTCATTGCTGAATGAACGATGCGTATATGCTAAAGTAGCTGCTGTTTTTCAAAGTCTACCATTCTTCCAGAGTGCTCAATCAGGGTGTGAGAGCGTATATATATATATGAAGTCTTAGAGGGTGAAACGTTTCACACAAATTTTTTTCGGCTTTTTAATACATCTTTTTCCTTAAATTCTTTCTTGGTATATAAAAAGTTGGACATCGTTTTCCAACAAAAACTTCATAGTTCAGTTCACTAAACCCTAGCTTAGATGAGAGAAATGTATTCATACCTATCCCAAGGGTCCTTGCGCGGAAGCGAATGCGAACGCAATGACCGAGACTGAAATTCAACCTCTACCCACCAACCCTCCTTTTTTGCCCCAATAACCGCAACACATACGAATCAGTATATGGTCACACGAAGTATGTGCAGGAGGTCAGTTGGAAAAACGTATCCGGATGTCACTCAATCAGAGAGAAACGCTGCGTGATCATTCTCTGGGGGCTTATACATTCGGCAGTGAGAAGTCATTGATTTATCTTGTATATGATGTTGCTGTTGCATTAACATAGAATACGCCTGAAGTCTATATTGAAACTTCTGTGATATAATACCCTGAGGAAATGACCTCAATGGTAATCAGGGTCTTACCTGGAAATGGCCTTGATGCCACTCAAAAACACCTGCCGAAAGGGAACGGAGCAGTATCGGATAGAATTCCAATTCGATAAGCCAGTCCCGCCTGTGCCGTTTTCCGATACGCTACTTCTATCTGGTCATAAATATTGGTATATTTTGCTAGAGACAACTGGTATCTATGTGCATGACACAATGATTGGAACACCCACACAAAAGTGGAGGGTGTGAGATTTTATCTCGATCTAAATTTTACAACAGCAAACCGCTTAACTACCTTTTACAATTACAGATATTGCATTTTCACCATTTACAGTTGAAAAAGAAAAGATTTGGAAATTGAAGGGTTTTAAAAATATTTAAACCATATCGGTTCGGAACGAGAAATCGAAGAACCGAGTTCGAATTCTATTCACTTACGAACCAAATACCCTTGGGAAAGGTGTTAATCCGTCGCTTCACCCTTTAGCTATGGGTGGAATAACAGGACAAATTGAGTTCTATAAATTTTGTTGGCAACCGACTTACCGCAGAAAAAATGGCATCCTACCGCTAGTCAGTCATGTCTCGTCTAATCATGTATCACGTATGGACTTAACTAACTGACTGGCCGTAAAGTCATAATACTAGTCAATCTCTACAAAGGTATTCTTCTATTTTTTCTCTTTATGTCAAGTCCTTTCAGCCGGCCAATAGAGTTTTTGAATCATCTAAGCAGCACATGTGCGTTGTGGTGCATTGGATATCGGCTCGGAACGAGAAATCGGGGAGCCGAGTTCGAATTCTAGCCGAATTCATTGCATTCACTTACGCGCAAATACCCTTCGGAAAGGTATTAATCCGTCCAATCCTTCCAGTTATGGGTTAAATAACAGGACAGAATGGGTTCTATAGCGTTGGCCGGCAACCAGTCTACCGCAGAAAGCAATGGCAACATACTGTGGGATAATCTTCTGCCCAGTCAGTCATGTCTCTTTCGAGACATGATCGCCCAAGCGTGTTTCACGTATGGCACTTAACTGACTGACTGAAGCAGCACCGAAAGAAAAAAAAAGCAATAAATATATTTTTGAAGATTAAGAGAAAACAAACTGGACAATAGTCATTTTCGATTGCTGATCAAATTAATCATACTTACCCTCAGCTACTTCCGAAGCCGCTCGTTTATGGTGCCAGCTATGCGTCGTGATGTTGAGACAGGCAGAGATGGGTGGATGGAGTGTCGAAAGAAATGGCTGCTTATTAGTTCGACGGAACAGAAGTTGCCCCACACCCTGCTCACTCCGATCGAGCAAACAAAGCTCTGAATCAGTCAGTTAAGTGCCATACGTGATACACGCTTTGGGCGATCATGTCCCTAAAAGTGACATGACTGACTGGGCAGAAGATTATCCCGCAGTAGGTTGCAATTGCTTTCTGCAGTAGACTGGTTGCTAGCCAAGGCTATAGAACCCAATCTGTCATGTTATTTTGACTCATAGCTAGAGGGGGAAGAGATGTATTATATTATTAAGTAGTAATTAGTGAGGGATCAGTTTATTACTCCAAAACAATATAAAACTGATCACCCACTTTCTGCCCAGAAGAAGCCTTAATCATGTTTCCAACTATTATATTCACTCAGTCAGTTAAGTGCCATACGAGATACACGATTTGGGCGATCATGTCCCTAAAAGTGACATTACTGACTCGGCAGAAGATTATCCCGCAGTAGGTTGCCATTGCTTTCTACGGTAGACTGGTTGCTAGCCAAGGCTATAGTGCCTAATCTGTTCTGTTATTTAAATAGTTCTATCTCTTCAGTCAAGTGCCATACGCGATACATGCTATGGGCAATCCTGTATCAAAAGAGACATGACTGAATGGACAGATGATTATCCCGCAGTAGGTTGCCATTGCTTTCTGCTGTAGACTGGTTGCCAGCCAAAGCTATAGAACCCACTCTGTTCTCTTACTTAACTCATAACTGGAGGGAAGAGACAGATTAATACCTTTCCCAAGGGTATTTGTGCGTAAGTGCATACAAAAAATTCAACTGGAATTCGAACTCGGCTTCTTGATTTGTTGTTCCGAGCCGATATCCACTGCACCACAACGCACATCCAAGCTCTCAATAAAACATGTAAATCTATAGCAGTCGAGTTTTCATTTTCTGACCTGGCATTTATTTTCAACTAGCAGTATAGCCCGGCGTTGCTCGGGTGTAATGAAAGCTTTAAAACTAATCCATGGTCCTGGAGCTCAGACTCTTTGGACGTTGGCACGAAAGACTAAAAAGCAATAGTTGTTTCCAGTGAAAGTGAAACGGTAGAATGAAAGAAAAATGAATGGATGTTAGTCAAATTTTGATTTCCTGGTATCGATATCAAATAAGTTTTTTCGTCGTAAACTGAATTTTGAAGGCTAAATAAGTCCTCTGATTAAAGTGTATCATGGCTGAGACTAAGAACTATAATTAAACCTACTTAGAACCAAACCCGAAGCAAAAACTAAAATAAAACGGCTGAAAAAAATCCAGACATACAGGCAGATAAACACACACACACACACACACACACAAACATCTTGCCTTTTATATATATATATATATATATATATATATATATTATCGATTTTCTGCACTATCGTAAGAACTGCAATCTTGAAACTTCTGAATATCGTTTCTTATGTCTTTGTCTATGAGTGTATCAAATTTGATTAAAATCAGACCATTCCTTCTATAACCCGATTTTTCCGATTATCGATTTTCAATATTTATCGGGGGTACCTCGACACAAAACCTAGCTAAGAACACTCGCAGACGCTTATAGTACAACTGTCTAAACTTTCAAGAAAATCAGTTCAGCTGTTTTGGAGTCTATAATTAATGGACTTACACACACACACACAGACAAACACACATACACACATACACACACAGACAGACAAATTTCCATTTATAAATAAGTTTAGATTTTCGTTTCATAGTGAGCTTTCAGTCGGTCCTTTACCGTTTTTTGTTACACACTGGCACGAACAAGAATAGAGACACGACATGGGGTGGAAAGCGGGGTGGGTGTCTGGTGTCATGTTTTTATGCGCTAATATACTCATAAAGTAAGAATTTAGAGTAAATCAATGTTTACTTTAACAAGTAAAGTGGGAAAACCCAAGTGTGAGTTTTGTTTTCGCAAGGATTTCAAGATTTCAGTCAAGCGAAAGATTTAACATGAAATTATCAATTTTTCAATGACAAATTCAAAGATCGATATGTATAGCATAACAGTAACTGACACATAAAATAGAATCGACAAGCCGGGTTTAAATCCCAGCCACTGCCGTTGCGTTTATTAACAACCTTAAGAAATGTATAAACCATCTCCTCCCTAAACACTTATTGGAGAAAGAACAAAAGTTTTAGAACAACCCTTTTCTTTTCTTCTAAATACATTTTGATTCAGGATGTGGTTGACAATGGCTCTTCACAACTTCCAATTTTCCTAGCTCTTTGTCATTCCAACTTTTTTCCCAGTCCCTTTTCTTCCATTCATATACACAAACTTTGTTAAGTCGGTTAATCACTGTTTGTCTCTGCCCTTTCAGGAAACGTCTCTTCATAACATCCTAAGCTTTGTAGGTCTTAATAACTTTCGATTTTTTTCCCATAACTTCCTGGCTTTAAAAAACCTGTAAATGTTTGATAATACATAATAAACTAATAAACCCATCAATAAAATTACATATGAAAAAGAAAAGTAAGTGTGGAAAAAATGATGTCCATATAGAGATATTTGAACCATCAATCCTGTAGTCATAATCCAGGACAACCTCTACAAAGTCATTCTATTTTTTTATGTGACGAGTCTTTTCAGAAAGTGTTTCTCTTTCCCTGACGACTATATATTCTCTTCTCTTACAGTTGATCGTTTAATATATTCTCTTCTTTAAGAGTTGATCGTTCAATATGATCTCTTCTCTTACAGTTGATAGTTCAATATATTCTCTTTCCCTATAGTTGATCGGTCAATATATTCTTTTCTCTTACAATTAATGTTCCAGTATATTCTCTTCTTTTACAATTGATCGTTCAATGTTCTCTTCTTTTATAGTTGATCGTTCAAACTGTTCTTTTCGCTTACATTAAATAGTTCAATATAATCTCTTCTCTTACAGTTGATTATTCAATATATTTTCTTCTTTTACAGTTGATCGTTCAATATGTTGTCTTCTCTTACATTTGATTGTTCAATATAATCTCTTCTCCGACAGTTGATAGTTCAATATATTCTCTGTTCTTACACTTGATCGTTCAATATATTCTCTTCTCGTATATTTAATCGTTCAATCTATTCTCTTCTCTTACAGTTAATAGTTCAATATAACCTCTTCTCTTACAGTTGATACTTCAATATATTTTCTTCTTTTACAGTTGATCGTTCAATATATTCTTTTCTCTTACAGTGGATCGTTCAATATATTCTTTTCTCTTATAGTTGATCGTTCAATATATTTTCTTTCTCTTATAGTTGATCGTTCAATATGTTCTCTTCTCTTACAGTTGAGAGGTCAATATATTCTCTATTCTGATAATTGATCGTTCAATCTATTCTCTTCTCTTACAGTTTATAGTTCAATATAATCTCTTCTCTTATAGTTGATCATTCAATGTATTTTCTTCTCTTATAGTTGATCGTTCAATCTATTCTCTTGTCTTACAGTTAATAGTTCAATTTCCTTGCTTTGTCGAAAGGTTATTTCACTTCTCTTTCAGAGTCTGTCATCAACAGAGTGCCATCTGCGTACCTTGTGTTGTTAATGGTATATTCATTAACAATAAATCCTGATAAGATTTCTAGTTCACTTAGGATTGTCTCGCTTGACTGAATCTGGTGACAAAAATCTTTCTTTTTACCATAGAAGCAATAAATTAGAAGTGAGGTTTAGAGGAGACAAGCGCAAGAAAAAGAACTATTAGAGTATAACATATTACAACAAATACGGAAAGCACACGCAAAATACAAAAAGCGCACCAGAGAACTGATATCTTTGTACACCTAACGATTGGGGGGGGGGATTAAAATAAAGAAAGCGAGTACACATTCCTTAGCTAAGTTAAGTTTGAAAGAAGAAAATGAAGACTAAAACAACCCTAAAATAGTCTGATTTTGGCTGGGGTTGTATATGTTCAACACAAAGTTCTCAATATCCTGATGTCTAACCGACAGCAACCTACCAAGGAGGATAGCTCATTAAAACAACTGTCATGAAAAAAATATTAATTGAAAAAAAATCAGAGGATGGTGTCAGGATGGTGAGAACGGACTGAAGTCGAGAATTAAATTAAATATGTTTTTGGTGTTGGTAATTCGTTGTTATTTATAAACAGAAATTCTCAGATATTCTTTTTCTCTCCTCCCGGTTTTTGAAAACAACGAAATAAAAGGGTAGAAAAGCAGAGCAGTTAGAACCGCACCTGTATAAATAATACGGACATTCTCCGAAGTCTTTGTTACCATTTCTATCTTCATCGCCATTTTTTTTCCTTTCTTGGTAAATGATTCTTTGTCTTTTTTATCATAAGAAATAAGAATTTAAAATTTAAATTAAATTCATAAGAAATAAGAATTTAAAAAGCAACGGAATAACGAGGCGGAAAAGTTGGGGTGTTAGAACTCCATCTGGATATAAAATACGGACATTCTCCGAAGTCTTTGTTACAATTTCTATCTTCGTCGCCATTTTTTTTCCTTTCTAAATGATTCTTTGTCTTTTTTATCATATGAAATAAGAATTTAGAAACAACCAAAAAACCGCTGAAATACTTCACTGCAGATCAGAAAACAAAGAGAGAATTTGACTGATAAAAAAATATCTCTCCCTCTTATCTCTCTCCCCTCTATCTCTCATTCATTTTTTCTCTCTATTCCCTCTCCTTCAATCTCTCCCTCTATGTTGCTCTCTCTATATTTTCTCTATTGCTCCGTCTCTTTTTCCTTTATTCCCACCCTCTCTTGTTCCTTCTATTCCCCTCTCTCCTTCTATCACTATTTCATCCTCTTTCTTTCCCTCTATTTCCTCTGTTTATTCCCTCTATCTTTCATATTTCTTTCCCTCAACCCATCTCACTCTTTCCTCTATCTCCCCATATTCCCCCGCTCTCTCATTCACTCTTTCTCACTTTCTCTTTTCCTCTATTTTCTTGTCCCTTTATTTCACTCACTCTCACTCTATTTCCTTATCTCCTCCTCTCTCTCTCTCTCTCTCTCTCTCTCACTACTTTGCCCTCTTTCTCTGTTCCTCTATTCCCCATCCCACTGTCGCCCTCTTTCTTTTCTCACGGCAGATCAGAAAACAAAGAGAGAAGTTGACTGATAAAAAAACATCTCTCTCCCTCTTATCTCTCTCTCTCCCTCTATCTCCCATTCACTCTTTCTCTCTATTCCCTCTCCCTCCATCTCTCCCTCTATGTCACTCTCTCTATATTTTTTCTATTTCTCCTTCTCTCTCTTCTTTTATTCCCACCCTCTCTCGTTCCTTTTATCCCCCCTCTCCCTCTATCATTATTTCATCCTCTTTCTTTCCCTCTATTTCCTCCGTTTATTCCATATTTCTTTCCCTCTTTCTTTCTCTGTACCCCCCCATCTCTTTCTCTCTCTCCCATCTCTCTCCCCATGTTACCCTCTCTCTCATTTTCTGTATCTCCCACTCTCTCAGGCAAATCATTCGAATAAACTCTTGACGTGTTAAAACTACCTTCCGGAATGTCCATTGTGCAATCATTTAATTAGCATTCGACGGAAAAGTAATTAACAGAATGCATTAGTCAACCATGAAAATGTTGATTATATTGTTTAAGTCTCGGGGTGGTGAGACGAGCTAAACGAGATTTGTTAGAGACAAAACAGTGTGGGGGAAAAAAAGCTACGCGTGATGACAGGACGTCAACATGCAAAAATGGCCGCTTAATGTTGAATCTGAAGAAGTGAATGGAATTCATTGTTGATAAGGAATGTCGACAACTTCTTTTTTCTTCCTTCTCGCTAAATCTCTCCCGCACCAACGCCTAACATTATTTTTATTTTATTTTTGTGCTTTTTTCTTTTTTTTTCTTTTTTTAATCTTTACTCGTTTTTATCTTCTTTTCCGTTATTTTTCAATATTTATCCATTTTCCTACTCTTTTCAAATCATCCGTCATTTTCTCTCTTTGTCACTCTTTTCTTCTTATTTTCCAATTTATTTCCATTCTTTCTATATTTTTTTTCAACCTCAATGTCTTTCTAGGTTTTTCTTTTCTACTGACTCTTTTTATTCTATTTAATAAATTTTCTATAAATCCGAACATTTCCCGATTTCCTAGCATCGCTGCTATACACACTTGGTCAACTATTTGCCGGCGTTGTGAAACCAAACTACACTGAATCTTCTTCCTCTAGACAGATATACAGGGTGTCCATAAAGTTCGTGTGCACTTTAAAAAATTTATAACTTATTTGTATTTGTAATAGAAATAATTTGTAAAAAGGATTAGAATGAAGTAAATCTATATTTTTTATGATAAAAATAAATATTTGTATCAACATTATTTTTGATCGATACATGTCCATAAAGTTCATGTGCACTTTAAAAAATGTATAACTTTATCTTTGTAGACAGAATGTTCTAGAAATTCTTGAAACCGTCCATTTCACAAACCATTTTAATTTTTTATTTTTTGGTCTGCACGAAGTTAAAGATCTAAATCTAAACTTATTTATAAATGGAACTGTGTCTGTGTCTGTGTGTCCGTTACCTATAGACTCCGAAACGGCTGAACTGATTTTCTTGAAAATTTCACAGTTGTACTATAAGCGTCTGCTAGTGTTCTTAGCTAGAATTTGCGTCGAAGTACCCCCGAAAAATATCGAAAATCGATAATCTAAAAATCGGGTTATAGAAGAAGTGGTCCGATTTTAATCAAATTTTATACACTTATAGAAAAAGACATAAGAAACTATATTCAGAGGTTTCAAGGTTTCAGTTCGTACAATAGTGCAAAAAATCGATAATATATATATATATATATATATATATATATATATATATATATATAAGGCAAGATGTTTGTGTGTGTGCCTGTTTATCTGCCTGCATTTTTTTCAGCCCTTTTATTTTCTTTTTTTTCCTTCGGGTTTGGCTCTAAGTAGGTATAATTGTAGTACTTACTTTCAGCCATGATACCATTTACTCAGAGGACTTATTTAGCCTTCAAAATTCAGTTTACGACGAAAAAGCTTATTTGATATCAATACCAGGAAATCAAAATTTGATTTATATTCATTCATTTTTCTTTCAGTCTACGGTTTCGGTTTAACTGGAAACAACTATTGCTTTTTAGTCTTTCGTGCCAACGTCCAAAGCGTCTGAGCTCCAGGATCATGGATTAATTTTAAAGCTTTCATTACACCTGAGCAACGCCGGGCTATACTGCTGGTTACTTATAAAAACTTTATGAGTGTGTTTCTTTCATTCTGCTCAATTAAAGCTGTTCCTAATAATGTAGATATGATTCCCATATTGCTTTAGCTGTCTCATCTTTCAAGCTTAAAGAAATAAACTCTTCGACCTCGATAATGTTTTCGTTATTATTCCTGCTCGCGAAGAGAGTGGTAGCACTGCAAACCTGCAAGAAACATGCACAGTAACAAGTTTAGTTGGTTTTTTAAGCGCTGCTTAGATATGGTACAAGGCCGAAAGTATGGGGCACCCAGTAAGGATCGAACTCACTACTCAGTTGTAATCATTTCTAGCGAGACACGCTTGCTAACCATTACACCATGTCGAGGTGCCCATGCGCAATAACTCGTTTAGATCAGTCAACTGACAAATAAAACTGTTGTTGTAGTAATATTTAGTTTAGTCCATTTTAATTAACCGAGATAAATGTCTTAACTGATAACACCTTCAATAAGTTAAGATCAAAAGCCACAAAAGGCTTGCCTGTTGTAGCATCAAATCATTTAACCGTTCAAACATGTCAACGTTATCAGCTACACAAGACCGTTTACTCGAATCAAGTATTCAAAAATGGTTTTCAGCGAATGGCACAATTCAAGACTATCCTTCATCTGATCTCATTGACTGGCGATACATTAATCCAAGAATTTTACTAAGTAGGACTTTCAACAGTAGAAACAACTAAAATGGATAGCACGGAGAGAAAATAGTGATATAATCAAAATGTTAACCTTAAACAAAAGGTCATAAATCTACCATTGATATGTGAAAGAGCAATAACAGTTAGCAGACTTGAAAAGCCTATTTGCCTGACTCTTTTAAGAGAGATATGTTAAGAATTTGAACCTTCAATAAAGTTAACCGAATATTGCTTGTGTGGAAATGGTTAATCGCTTTATGGCTATTAGTACAGTATAACCCGGATATAAGATACTATGATATAAGATAAACTCGGATATAAGAGAGATTTTCTCTAGTCCCAAAATAGAGCCTGTGGCAATGTATATAAAAGAGATCAAGCCCTGATATAATAGAAACCCTGATATAATAGAGATTTACTCTGGTCCGAAATTAGAGACTGTGGTAATGTATATAAAATAGACCAAACCCGGATATAAGAGAACTTTTATCCGGGCCTGAAAACTCTCTTATATCAGGGTTATACTGTAGTAGCAATAGTAGTAGTAATAGTCGTTCTTAATGCAGTAAATATTAATTAGGGGCATGAATTCTTTATGAGTGCTTTTTCCTTTTAATTAAGCTATTGCTCGAGAAATATTAATTTTCTCCATCTCCTGCCTCGTTTCAATCCTAGTGTCGATATAAAAGACAATTTAATGACTCTTAATCTGTTTTCATAAACGGGACAAGCGAAACAAAATGTTATATCTTAATCAACAGCTCACACCGAGGGATGAAAAAAAAAATGTGTCGAAGTTGGGAGGTGGGGGTCGACACAATTAATGAATTTCTGGTTGAGAATCTCTAAGAATTTCCGATTTCTTAATGCGTAATAAAACTGGATTATGAAATGGCGGGTGACGCTGTCAGCCGAACATATAGAAAAATATCAACCTTTTAAAAAATATTTTGAATAAATGTATGCACGCTTTTAAAAAGTCATTAGCTTTAAATAAGGCGAAGGGTCACAGAAATCACTAAAAGAAGACATTTATTTTTTTATTTCGTTGACTGCATCAAAAATATAACGGAAGACCGAAAATGAGCGTATGCAGATTTTACGAGTCAGACTTGGGAATAACTAGCATCATAGCCCGGCGTTGCCCGTGCAACTCAGAACATTTTAGTAGAACATTTTACGTGTCGCAGTTGCATCACGGACACGTCGGGAAGGTCGCTCTTCCAGTGTTTCTGCTTCGCGTGCCGCACGTATGGTAAAGAACATTGCGTTTGTTTTTGTTTCAAAATTACGGGGGTATTTACATTTTTTGTTGACTAAATGAATTTAACATAAAATAGTAATTATTTATTTTGTTAAAGCTTTATTTTCTTTTTAATTTTATTTTCTGAAGTATGAAATACGAAATCTTAAAAAAAGAAAAAATAACTTAAATAATTAAATGTGACTTTGTAAACAACATTGTGTTTGTTTTTGTCTCAAAATTACGGGGGGGAAATATTTACACTTTTTGTTGACTAAATGAATTTAAAATAAAAATAAAAATTATTTATTTTGCTAAAACTGTTTTTTTTTTCTGAAGTATGAAATATGAAATATGAAAAAAATACTTAAATAATTAAATTAACTATTGGCACTTTTTTCTTTTCTTTCAAAATTACGAGGAAAAATATTCACATTTTTTTATTGACCAAATTAATTTTTAAAACGTCGGAATAAAAATTAAATATAAAGGTACATTTTTTTTAATAAAAAATATTTTAGTCACGTTTGACACGCGTGATTTGATTTCTGTGTCGTAATTCAGCAACCATCTTAGATCTTAGATGTTTTACGGAGCAAATGTAAACAATCGGTTCCATTGGCCAAAAAGTGAGAAAGGGAACTTAAACTCAAAAAGTATGTGTCGAACTGACTTCCCTCTAGATATGTTTTCCTACAATGTATGAATGGCGTAGCTTCAAAAATGTAGGCGTTCATAGAGAACAGTGACACACAGACTCAGAGATTGACTTTTATATATATAGATTAAATTCAATCGAGTAAATTTTCAAAATTACAAAATGTATCTTCCCGTTACTAGCGTCAGTATCTTAGTGTCGTTTGCTAAGTAGAACACTTATACTTAACATCAGAAACAGACAGTTGAAGTGTCTAGGCCACATAATGTTGAATGAGGGTGTGGAGAATTTAATACTCACAAGACCTATTGACAGCAAAAAAAAAAAACGGAAAAACAGCGCATAACCCATCTAAAAAGATTATGTAAATGATTCGCAGAAAACAGTTTAAAACAAAAAGAGCTACAAGGAACAAGAAATTGTGGAGAACCATGATCGTCAACGACTTGAAGGGACACGGCAAACAGAAGAAGAAGTGTGTGCTCGACCAAATGGATGGCAGAGTAAGGTTTAGAAGAAATAACAAAAAGACAAAATTTATTAAGACCCACAATGGACAGGAAATTGTGAAGAGCAATGATCGTCAACGTCTTGAAGGGACACGGCATATCGAAGAAAAAAAGGAGTACGTGAGTAATTGGATGCCGAGGTAAGATTTAGAAGAGATAACAAAGAGACAAAAATTATTAAGACCCACAATGGACAGGAAATTGTGGAGAGCAATGATCGTCAACGTCTTGAAGGGACACAGCATATCGAAGAAAAAAAAGAGTACATGAGTAATTGGATGGCGAAGTAAGGTTTAGAAGAGATAACAAAAAGACAAAATTTATTAAGAACTACAATGGACAGGAAATTGTGGAGAGCCATCATCGTCAACGTTCTGAAGGGACACGGCATATAGAAGAAAAGAAAACTTGAGTAAATGGATGGCGGAATAAGATTAAAAGAAGATAAAAAATAAAATTTATTAAGAGCTACAAAAGATATTCCGAATTAAGAAAGATGAAATTGTGGAGAGCCATGATCGCTATCGTCCTAAAAGGACACGGTACATATACTAAGAAGCAGTGAATGATCATATAGCTTACAGAAATTAGTATGTGCCTCGATTTCAAAAAATAAATAAAGATATTGTATATACTCTTTGGGGATAGTAGTAGACTTGTAAATTAACATGCATACGATTGTACAAATCGCGTATACCATTCATTATTACATACTTAATATAGCGGAATATTTATTGACGCAATACATTCCTTCAACTATTCTTTGATTTCGTTTGATTTCCGCAAGATCTTTTTGTTATTGAAAATGTCCCGAAGAGTCAGGGCCCCAATAAATATCCGTCTATCCGACTACACATACGATGCAAATGTTTTTTTACCTTGAGCTCCTTGATGAAATCCCCTGAAGAATCAACAATATTATTGATCCTGATCTGGTGGCTCGGCTTCAGTCACTGTCACTCCACCTTAACTTTACATCTCTGTCATTTGCATAAATATTTTTATGGTCATTGTTCGTATAAGCTTTTCGCAATGATACACAGCTTTTTTTTAAATTTATGCACAGTATTAGACTCCCAGGATGTGCGTTGTGGTGCATTGGATATCGCCTGGGAACGAGAAATCGGGGAGTCGAGTTTGAATTCCAGCCGAATTCATTGCATTCACTTACGCGCAAATATCCTTGGGAAAGGTATTAATCCGTCTCTTCCTTCCAGTTATTGGTTAAATAACAGGACAGATTGGGTTCTATAGCCTTGGTCAGCAACCAGTCTACCGCAGAAAGCAATGGCAACCTACTGCGGAATAAGCTTCTGGCCAGTCAGTCATGTCTCTTTCGAGACATGATCGCCTAAGTGTGTATTACGTATGGCACTTAACTGACTGATTAGACTACCGTCGAGATCTCATCATAGAGTTCACCTGGCTAGATGCAATCGTATGTTCTATTCTAGCAATGTCTTTTGTCGTAATTCTTGCTTGTGAAAATCCTTTCCGACTCCATGCTTTCCAGCTTATTTTAATTTGCAAAAGATTAAATGCAATGTCAATCGTCATCTACTGTCCTTCTGATTTTTCATATCTCTTCTTACTCATTATTAATGTTTCTGCTTCTAATTCTTCCACATCTTTAACCCGTTGTGTCTTAGGGGCATTACTGCCTTATATGGGATGATACCGATTGTTTTGTTTTTTAAAAAGAAGTGCTGAGCGTTACCCGCAGTTTTGTAGTTTGGAAAGTGAAATCAGTCAGCCGTGTTCAAATTCGTGCCGATTTCTTCGTGTTCACTTTCGAACAAATAACCGTGTTACCCTAACTTCCCGAATTTAAACGGAGTACTAGATTGTTCTCGCTTTTTTCTTTCCTGTCACCCACGATCTTCAATATTTAAAATTCAATGTCAGTCTTCTTTTTCTATCTCCTTGAATCCTGAACGCTTATTATCATCTCAGTAACATTTCTGCCAATGAGCACCTTTGATAATGTGTTGGCTGAAAGGATCCTAAGGTCTTACATTATGACGTCAACTTTATTTAGGTCCATTTGTTATTTCTGCGGATCGCCCGGTTCACACTCCACCCACATCTATTGAACAGGTGAAGAGACTCATGTCTTGTTTCCTGTTTAGGATGCGGTTTCCGGTTTTCTCTTTTCTAATCTTCTCACTCTTATATATATATATATATATATATATATATATATATATTAGTAGTATAGCCCGGCGTTGTTCGGATGTAATGAAAGCTTTAAAACTAATCTATGGTCCTGGAGTTCAGACTCTTTGGACGTTGGCACAAAAAATATAGGTTGTTAAGACTAAGAATTATACCTACTTAGAGCAAAACCCGAAGCAAAAATCAAAATAAAAGGGCTGAAAACCTGGTTTTGATCAGACCCGATAGGATATTGGGGTATCGATTTCCAATATTGGAGTCACATAAGTAATCCAAGAATAAACTAACCTAAGTAAGTCCATGAAAACTTATCGTACCCATCGAGAGTAAAATTAGAGAAAATGGGCCATATTGACTATCGATTTTGGATTAGATTCGATAAAATATCGGTCGTATCGATTTCTGATATCGATGAGAATGAGTCGTCTGAAAAGATCAACTAATGCTTGAGACTGAAAACTATAATTTTACCAAGTTAAAGCAAATTCTGCAGCAAGAACCACGATAAAAGGGCTGAAATCCTGATCTTGATCTTGATCAGACCTGATATCGGGGTATAGATTTTCGATATCGGGAGGAAATCGGGAAAAATAAGTAGAGCATGACCTGACCGGAAGCCTAAAGAATATTTGTGCAAAGTTTGGTGAGAATCGGATAAACATTGTGGGTTTGTATGAAGGACAGACAGACAGACAGACAGAGACACACACAAACATCTTGCCTTTTATATATATATTCACCCTAGCTATGGGTTAGGCAGCAGGACAGATTGGTTTTCTAGGGGAAGGCCAACTCTGAATACAAAACCCCTTTTTTTGCTAAGGAACAAATAGAAATTTTCAGCTTTGATTCTTTATAGGAATAACAACGGATAAAAGCTTTTCAACATTGGATGGCAACCACTCTAGGAGAATGACCACTCTGAATTCAAAACCAGCTCCTGTGCTAAATGGCAGATAGATTTTCAGGCTTGGTTGGTAATCAATCTAGGGGATTGACAACTACGGATTCAAAGACAGTTGCAGTGCTAAATGGCAGATAAAATCATTTCAGCCTTGGTTGGCAACCACTCTACGAGAATGACAAGTCTGAATTCAAAACATGTTCGCGTGTTAAGTGACAGATAGAAGATTTTCAGCCTTAGTTGGCAACTAGTCTAAGGGTGTGACAACTCAGAATTCAAAACCTGATGTGTTAAATGACAAATAGAATATATTTAGCGTTGGTTGATAATATATATATACAAATATAAAGGGCAAGAGAATTTGGAAGGCAGCTGTAATTATGTGATTCAGGCTGGCAAATGCTTGCATTCTGAATTTGGTTTACCATATTTTGACAAAGTACAAAAATGGATAACAAAAAGATATCAACAATTTAGTCTTGTATTCTTAAAAGACATTAATAAAGTAAACGGTTTGTTTCAACCATTGCGAACCCACTGAATTAATTTGGTTAAGTATCGATTACAAATGACAAATGGATGAGCGGGTAATGTAATGGACCTTCTAGAATCTAATTCAGCGATCCGAGTTCATATTTCAGCTGCGTTCACTTCGACGGAAAAACTCATGAATGCGTTTCTTTTGCTATGTTTTTTTTTTTAATCATTTCACCCCAACAAGGCTGTACCGCCACTGATGTGCAGGGGGCTACATAAGAAAGTTAAAGTATTAGACAGGAGTGAAGATAAAGATGAACCAGCTAAAAGGGGTGGAAGAGAAAGGGCAAGAGAAGGATATGAACACAAGTGTGAAGACAGCTGCGAAGGTAGAGAGAAGGGAAAATAACAAGATACACGGGGTGATGTGGAAAGGGCTGGAGTTAACTGGATAAAAGATGGGAATTGACTTTGCATTTAAATTCCTGAAGGTTGTAGCCGTCAGACAAGCAATTATATGGAAGAGAGTTCCACGGGCGGGAAGCGCGAGAAAATAAGCTGATGGAGTTTAATTGTCTCCTCCATTGGGTGGATTTGACTGTAAAACGCTGGGACTTTGTTGCCAGTCTGGTTGCCCGAGTAAATTATTGTGGAGGGGGAATCAGTGACCTAATTTCATCAGAGTAGAAGCCATGAAAATATTTATAGAAAAAGGCAGAGGGAAGCCACATCCGATGAGAAAGTGGCTGGAGTCGAGCTGCCAGATCGAGACTAATCACATTACGGATTCTATTTTGGAGCCTGTCGAGAACACTGAGACAAAGAGCAGAGGAGGCTAACCAGATATGACAACAGTATTCCTTGCACGGTTGGATGGTTGATTTGTATATGTGCAAGATGGATTCAGGCAGAAAAAAAACTTCCTGGACTGGCACAATGACCAAACCTTCCTAGCAGTGAATTTAGCTATTGATTCAATGTCATGATTCCACTTGAGGTCGGAAGAGAGGGTAAGGCCGAGGAGTCGCAGTATATGGTTTTCAGAGAAACTTGCTTGGTCCATGCTTATGGGTGGCAGGAGAGATTGCCTGCGATGGGTGACAGGAGTTTTGAAATAACAGAAGAGATTGTGTTCTCTTTGCCTTGGTTAGTAACCAGTTTAAGTAAATAAGAGCATTGGAGCAGGCAAGAATTCACTTCATCAAAATGCACCGCTAATGTAGAAAAATAATTGGAGTGTTATGATTGTCTACGTCATGAATGGACAAGACATTAAAAATAGAACCCAGTTGAACATAAAAGCTAATTTATTTTAAATTAATGGGTAAAAATCCTGTGGCACTGTGATTTCCCAATCAACGTAGAGAAGGATTGTATGATTTAATCTCGATCTCACCTTTGTGTCTTTTATAGCCAGCGGATGGATTCTTCGATTTCGAGTCCACGAAGCGGAACCCACTTCACCGAAAGAGAACAAAAGAACAAAAATAAATAAATTAATAAACGAACGAACGCATTTGGGGTTCAAGTAACGAACAAACCGGACATGGGATGATTACAGGTTGCTGATGTATATTAACAGTCACTGTGGCGTTCAGAAGAGTTGCGTATGTTTTTGGTAGAAAGAAGACTTTCCTTCGTGTAGTTTTAATGCCGCACGTTGGTGTTGACAGCCTTAATGCAGACAGTGACTAATCCGTGCCAGCAAAAACTTTAATAAAACACTTAAAGATATTAGAAACAGGACAAAGTTTTTATTTTCAACTTCTGTTCCTTGTGAACGTGCAATGGTTCTTGTCCAGTTTTTGCTGTACACCGACGTGAACAGTAACGTCGCATAGTTATTGACTTACCGGTGAAAAGCTGGGTGAGCGCCGTGTTTTGTAATCTACTTATTCCAGAAGTTGAGTAAGGTATTAAAAAACAGGACAATTTCGCTAGAAACTAGGAAGAGAGTACTGAATTGTTAAGTGATGTCCGTCCTTCAAGAAGACAGTGAATGCTGGACAATACCATCAAAGATTAAGGAAAAACTTGAAGCAACTGAAATGTGGTTCTACAGAAGGATGCTGCGAATCTCATGGATCGAGCATCTGAGCAATGATGAGGTCTTGGAAATGATGGAAACAAAAAGGGAATTAATATTGAGCATCAGGAAAAGACAGATGAAGTTCCTGGGACACGCAATGAGGAAGGAGGGCTTGGAGAACCTGATACTAACAGGCCAGTTAAAGGGAAAAAGAGACAGGGGAAAGCAACGGATAACATATTTGAAGGACCTAATCAGGTGGATGCTGGAACGAGGATTGCATGATGTAACAGGAGAAGGCGTGCTAAGAGCCACCAGGGATAGGGAAACGTGGAAAGCCTTGATCGCCTACGTCCGGAAGGGACAGAGAACATAGAAGACGATTGTTCAAATTTGTTAACACTGAATTGGTACTGTGGGTAATACAAACATCTCAATTTAAATATTATCAATATATTATTTAGGTCTTACTTTTTTCTTAACTATTGTTTTATGGAGTAAGTAAAAATGTAAAAAAAGAAAAATTATTTAAAAAAAATAAATTGAAAAGTCAATATAAAACGAATCTGCAAGTTTCAAATACTAAATTATGCAAATTAGGTTTCGTTTAATTTTCAGCAAACAAATACAAACTATTTAAAATTCTCATGAATAGCATGGCATAAACCAGAAATCTCTCGTAGTTACTTAACAGTGACATCCATTAAGCTACTTGACTAGTCACAAAAATTGGACTTGTAATTTGGTCATTTTTCACATTGTGCAAGACCCGAGAGCCAATTGAGAAAAGAGGTTACAGACAGAGAGGAAAAGTTTATGGAGATATGTGGAAATTAAAACCGAGAATTGTAAAGTTTATGATTATAGTGACCAAGGAAGCATTCACTTGGAAATCTGTTTCACAAAGCAGAAAGAAACATTTAGAACACTCTATGGTACTAATGAAGGATTCAGTCAGTTAAGTGCCATACGTGATAAACTCTTGGGCGATCATGTCTCGAAAGAGGCATGACTGACTGGAAAGATGATTAATCCACAGTAGGTTGCCATTGCTTTCTGCGGTAGACTGGTTGCCGACCAAGGCTATAGAACCCAAACTGTCCTGTTATTTAACCCATGACTGGAGGGAAGAGTCGGATTAATACCTTTCCCAAGGGTATTTGCCCGTAACTGAATGCAAGGAATTGAACAGGAATTCGAACTCGACTCTCCGATTTTTTGTTCCAAGCCGATATCCACTGCACTACAATGCACATCCAAGAGGATTACGAATTCAGTATTAATAAAGCCCATATTTCAAAATGAGAAACCAAATGTATAAGACTTCACTTGATTAAATATTGATTCAACTTGAATGAGCAATGCTTTAAAATAAATAGAATCGACACGACAAAATTAAAACGAACATCTTTCATCATTTATGTTATAGCAAGAAATATGAACGTATCAAAAGGCCTATGTAACAAAGCCTAAGAAAAGCCCCTTGTGTGAGTTACTGATACATAATTCATAAGGGAGTTTTCCGACTGAACACTGCGATTGAAAGAATGTTTATAGATATTATTTTGATGCATATTTTAGTTTATTTTACGAGGAGTATTGCATTAAGAACGGGCAAAGGATTTATCTTTTCAGAATGGAGCACACGGTCACTGGCAAGTTAAATGTTCCTTTAAGAATACGGAACAACGAAAGAAGAGAAAGATAGGTTGAAAGCGATCACATATTTAAAAAGTTTTTTTTTTTTTTGCCGAAGGACAGCTAAATTATTTGTTGTTTTTTTATTATTTTTAAAGATAAATCACGCTGACAATATTGCTTCAGAAATCGAGCTATTTTCACAAAAGCACTCTTTTAAGAATCTCGGTGAATTTGACGCATTTGACCTGATGCGTCATGGCTGGAGTAAGCAAAGACGAAAAATGATTAAACCAGGCCCTTCACATAAATTTACGTCAATGACAACACATTTTGAAATGGTAATATCCGAAAAATAAAAAGCATAATTAATATTATAAAATTAGTTCCTGTACAATCATCGAAGTTAAGCAACTTCTTCTTCTTCTACGTGCCCTGTCCTTCACATCTTCGGTCCATTGCATTCTCAGCATCTTTCTGTAGAACCGTATTTCTGTTGCTTTAAATCTTTTCTTCATTTTTGAGATTTTCCATCATTAATTGCTGTACAGGAAAATGTATATTGCGTAAGTTTAATGTTCATAGATTCTTCTTCTTCTTCTTCTTCTTCTTGTTCCTCATCTTCTTCTTCTTCTATGTGACCTGTTCCTTCAGGACGTAGGCGATCATGGTTCTCCACGTCTCGCTATCCCTTGTGGCTCCTAGTATGTTTGCTCCCGTCACTCCTGTCAACCCCCGTTCCGTCAACCACCTGATCAGGCCCTGCAAATATGATATCCGCTGCCTTCCTCTGTCTCTCTTTCCTTCTATCTGGCCAGTCAGTATCAGATTCTCCAAGCTCTCCTTCCTCATTGTGTGTCCCAGGAACTTCAGTTGTCTCTTCCTGATGCTCAGTATTAGTTTCCTTTTTGTTGCCATTCTTTCCAACACCTCATCGTTATTTGCATGCTCAGTGCACGATATCCTCAGCATCCTTCTGTAGAACCACATTTCCGCTGCTTCCAGTTTTGTCCTCATTTTTTATGGTATTCTCCAGCATTCACTGCCGTATTGAAGAACTGACATCATGTATCAGTACAGCACTTTTTTCTTTGTGTCTAGTGAAATTTTCCTGTGTGTTAGTACTTTACTCAGCTTCTGGAACGCGTCTTTTGCCATGCCAATTCGCCTTCGGATCTTTGTGTCGCACTTTCCATCTCCAGTTAGGACACTTCCTAGGTATTTAAATTTAAATTAAATTAATAAATCACGCTGACAATATTGCTTCAGAAATCGAGCTATTTTCACAAAAGCACTCTTTTAAGAATCTCGGTGAATTTGACGCATTTGACCTGATGCAAAGACGAAAAATGATTAAACCACGCGCTTCACATAAATTTACGTCAATGACAACACATTTAGAAATGGTAATATCCGAAAAATAAAAAGCATAATTAATATTATAAAACTAGTTCCTGTACAATCATCGAAGTTAAGCAATATAGAACCTGGTAAGTACCTAGATGGATGAACGCTTGGGAATATCAAATGTTGTAAGCTTAGATGTGTTGGTAGTGTGATGGATAACCGCACGGAATTTTTAATCGTAGAAGGAAATTACATGTCCAATTATTTCCTTTGATTTGTGTTGTATACACGTTTTATTCCGGGTCCCAACCAGAGATATATGGTTAGAAATAACTTCATGACAGCACCCATTGGTCATTTTTTAAGAAAAAACAAACTGAGATCACACATAATTTACATAGATAAATCTCTTTATAATATGTACGTTTAGATTTTGAGTACAATCTTTTGCATTTCTGTACGACATGATTTTCGATGCGTCTATCCGAACCATTTTTAATCAATCCGAGGGCTCCAACTACAACTGGAATTACTGATATTCTCATGTTCTACATATTTTTAGATCTCCATGTCAGGATCCTTGTATTTTGACAATTCTCTGAAGATCTTCACGGATACATTATAATCTGTAGGAATGCCATATCAATAAAAAAGAACATTCTGTTTTTTTGTGATCTTTGATCCCAGTGACGGCTCGATTAACTTTGATTGTTCTGTCTGCGTGTGTAATAAAGTCCCATATTAAAGTGATAGACGACCTATCTCAGAAATCGGGTCTGGTCGAAGTTCATACCAGTTTCTTGAAGTTTCCTTCCCGTAAAAGATTCATATCTTCCGTGTAGGTATTGGCCCACTCTATAATGATGAGTTTTATATTCAGTGGTGCTAACACTGTGCTACCTGATACATAATGATCGTTTCTAAATATTTATCATAGAATCTGCATTTGCGGTCAAAACAATTTTCCAGTATGTGTGTTTGGCAATTTCTAGGTAGATTTGTCCCATCATCCGTCATCTGCAGCAAGAATAAAACCTTCAGTTTCTGCTTTTAACCCTGCATTAAGTAACCACCTGATGAGTATGGGGGTTTGCCCACACTAGCTTGTTTGATACAGACAAAGTACTATGAGGACGCTTGCCTTGCCATTGTTTCAGCATGTGGTACATTACATGCGTTTTGCTTTCTTATTTAGGTACACTTCTTCTTCTTCTACGTGCCCTATCCCTCACATCTTCGGTCCATTGCATTCTCAGCATCTTTCTGTAGAACCGTATTTCTGTTGCTTTAAATCTTTTCTTCATTTTTGAGATTTTCCATCATTCATTGCTATACAGGAAAATGTATATTGCGTAAGTTTAATGTTCATAGATTCTTCTTCTTCTTCTTCTTCTTCTTCTTCTTCTATGTGCCCTGTTCCTTCAGGATGTAGGCGATCATGGTTTTCCACGTCTCCCTATACCTTGTGGCTCCTAGTATGTTTGCTCACGTCACTCTTGTCAACCCCTGTTCCGTCAACCACCTGATCAGGCCCTGCAAATATGATATCCGCTGCCTTCCTCTGTCTCTCTTTCCTTCTATCTGGCCAGTCAGTATCAGCTTCTCCAAGCCCTCCTTCCTCATTGTGTGTCTCAGAAACTTCAGTTGTCTCTTCCTGATGCTCAGTATTAGTTTCCTTTTTGTTGCCATTCTTTCCAACACCTCATCGTTATTTGCATGCTCAGTCCACGATATCCTCAGCATCCTTCTGTAGAACCACATTTCCGCTGCTTCCAGTTTTGTCCTCATTTTCGATTATATTCTCCAGCATTCACTGCCGTATTGAAGAACTGACATCACGTAGCAGTACAGCACTCTTTTCTTTGTGTCTAGTGAGATTTTCCTGTGTGTTAGTACTTTACTCAGCTTCTGGAACGTGTCTTTTGCCATACCAATTCGCCTTCGGATCTTTGTGTCGCACTTTCCATCTCCGGTTAGGACACTTCCTAGGTATTTAAATTTTTGTACTTGTTTGATTCTGGTATCTCCCACCTTTAGGTACACTACCGGCTTTAATTGTTAGGCTACCCCAGTGTTTAAAAAAATGATGTATTTCATACTATGTTTTAGTATTTCTGGCCAAGTGAATAATTGTAAACAAGAATAGAATGGTTCTTTTGTTAATATTGCACAATAACATGTACATCAAATAAATTTATAAATATTTAATAATTACCTATACTGCAGTTTCATCAATGAAAGAATGAAGAAAATTTAAGGCGATTCGGACGAGTTCAACTTTGCTTCCTTGCCTTGTAAAATTTTTCAAAGTAATAACAACAAAGGAACCATTCTATTTTCATTTAGAATTATCCACTTGGCAATAAATACTAAAAATAGTATGAAATACATTATTTTTTTTAACACTGGGATGGCCTAATAATTATGGCCGGTAGTGTACTTTGTCGCTGCAGTAGATGTATTACGGTTTATTTGCACTTCTTGAACTACTTGAAAATCCCTTTTGAATATTTTTGGCACCTTTATTACTGAATAAAGTTTATTTTTTCTTTCATGTTCTTTGACGCAGATCATCCGTCAAATCAAATATCTTTGAAGATCGATTGTTGTGGTTCGTAAGACAGTTCTGGTTGAACAAATCCTCTGCCAGCTTTGTATCTGAACTCATACAAAAGAACAACAACAGCATTGGGTGTTGCATGTGATGGAGGTTAAAACTCGTTTTGATATCTATTCGCTTGATGCTAGCTATGGTTCAATTAAGCAACAAGGAAATGCCACTAGTACGTAGTGGTTCACAGGGAATGAAAGTGAAAGAAAAGGCTGATGGGGACGATTGAGAAAAAAAGATAAAACCTGAACGGGAATCAAGAATATAGAGGATGGCGAGATCTATAATGGATTTAAAATTTTAATTATTGTCGTGATCAAATTGCATTTAGCTATTTCAACAGTAAGCAAGTGGGACCTAAATGCCAATCTAGTAGCACAATTTTTAGGGTGGCACCCCTATTCAGTCTACTGACTAATGGACTATTTCTGACGTCACGTCCGGTTACCAGGTTCTGTCTTCCGGATAGTCAGGTCCAGAGACTCAGAGAGTAAAGGTCGTAACGTGATTTGTCCTGTAGCTGAGTGGAGACACGACTCAGCTTTAACAACTATTTGTATTTTGTTAATACATTATTTTATTTCGCTGTTTCCGAGTCTTCTCGTTATTTATTTCAACACTAACTCCACAATAACAATGAAATTCATCCGTTCAGGGCACCTGGGATAAAAGATCGCCAGAGCAGTTGCCATAAAAATGTTTTTAGAAAAGGCCGAAGGAGGCTATATCTCGGCGGTGAGAAAGTGACTGAAGTGGAGGTGCCAAGTGAAGATCGATTACATTTTGATCTTTCGACGACCGAGAGGCATACGAATATGAAATGGTCAGTATAAGCAGTACCATAGAACGTAACAATTATTCAAGGTAAATGACAACAGCTCCAACGAACGTGGAAGGGAGGATGCATGAAGATAACAACTCTCAGAAAACAGCCTCGATTTGTCTGCCCTTTGTGAAAGGGTTATCGGAGAAAATAGAAAAGACTTGTGGTCTATATAACATTAGAACGACCTTCAGAAGTGGTTCTACAATTAGCAGCTACCTCTCCCTAGTAAGAGCCCCAACAGAGGAGGACATGACTAAGGAATGCATGTACGCCATTCCATGTAGCTGTGGAAAGAAATATAAAAGAGAAACAAGCCGCTCCCTTAAGATAAGGCCACAAAAACATCGCAAGGCCGTAACACGAGAAGAAGTAGAAAAATTAGGCGTAGCTGACCACATATGGAGGGGGAAAGGGAACCACCGCCTCCTATGGGATGAAGTTGAAATAATAGATAGGGAACGCCACTGAAAAATACGTAAACTTAAGGAATCAGCGCATATATGCTAGGCTACAAAAACCTCTTAAACCGACCAAGCATAGAAATGAATTCAATATGGGAACCAGTAATGCGGAGTGCCAGAGAAAATCATTAGCGCAAAAAGACTGCAATATGAGCTCAGGTTAATTTTAATAATAGAGAAAATCATTAACATCAAATATTGTAATTTCCGGTAAAAATGGTTCCTGAAACAGTAGGTTTATAAGGCACGGAAATTCATTTACTGTTGTCCTTAAGTGGATATAAACGTTGGTTAGTTCCAGTGACTTGACCCTAAAAGTTGTGAGTTCATTACCAGTCTAGATTAGCGGTGAACAACTAACTTAGAGAGTTAGGCTAAAGGAAGATAACTCATACTACCAGAAGTGCTTCTCTCAAGGAATGAGAATAAGAATGGTATACCCCAGTGATCGAAATAAAGGGTTCGGTTCGAAATTCTTAGAACCTGAAGGTCAGAGCCTACAACGTTTGAAACGTCGTGAAAATGACAACAAAGATGAAGACAATAGTCCGAATAGTGTAATTAGTGTAGATCTTTCTTTGAATTTAGTCACGTCGAGATGAATAGCAAAAGCACTTTTCATCCCCTGTCAGAACACTTCCCAGGTATTTGAATTTTTTACTTGATTTGTTTCTCCGACTCGAAGTTGGCATAATGTGCTCCACTTTTTGCTGATGACCATTCATTCAGTTTTCTTGAAGTTTATGGTCAGTCTTTTCTTTTCACTTTCTTTTGCTAAATTCTGTAGAAGGTTCTGCATTTTCCTTTCCGTTTCTGCTATCAGCACCGTGTCATCCGCATATCTGATATTGCTGACCTTTTGGTCGCCGATGACGAATCGGCCACGGATGTTGATAGAGAATTCAGAGAAACACGTGTCGTGAACATTTGTCGTGCAACCATTAAACGTATTTTTAGAAAAATCAAATTTATTGGAAATTTGATTTTTCTAAGAGGACAAACAAATAGAAGTCAGGGAAGAAGAAGAAAAAGTCAAAGAAGAAGAAGAAGAAAGTCAGAGAAGAAGAAGAAAAAGAAGAAGAAAAGACAGATGAGAAGAAGAAGAAGAAAGTCAGAGAAGAAGTAGAAAAGGTCTGGAAAAAAAGAACAAGAACGAAAAAGTCGAAGAAAAAGTCAGAGAAGAAGAAGAAAAGGTCAAGGGAAAAGAACAAGAAGAAAAAAGTCAAAGGAGAAGAGGAAAAACAAGAAAAGTCAGAAAAGAAGAAGAAGAAGAAGAGAAGAAAAAAAAGAAGAAAAAGCCAGTGAAGAAAAAGAAAAAGTCAGGTAAAAAAAAAGAAAAAAGTCAGAGAAGCAAAAAAAGAAAAAGAAGAAAAGTCAGGGAAGGAAAAGAAGAAATTTCAGAGGAGCAAAAAAAGAAGAAAAAGTCATAGAAGAAGTAGAAAAAAAAAGAAAAATCAAGGAAGAAGACGAAGAAGAAAAAACAAAGGTCAAAGAAGATGAAGAAGAAGAAAAAAGAAAAAAGAAGAATTAATGAAAGAAATATCAGCTGAATCAAAGAAGGAGATAAAATAAATGAGAAAAGAAAACGAAAACAAAATTAAATGAAGAAAAAACAAAAAAAAACTCGTGGGAAGAAGAAATTTAGCGATGCAAATGACAAACAAAAAAAGAAAAAAACAAGACAACATTTTAAACAAATGTTCGAAAGCCAGTGACAATGAATGAACAGGAAGCAAAGAATAATAAAATATGAAATAAGGGTGAATGAATTTTTTTCAAAATTAATCAGTCTATTAAATGCCATTTGAGATGCACACTTGGGCGATCATGTCTCTTTCGATCGCTTACTGACTAGGTAGAACATTTTTCAGCAGTAAGCTGCCATTTTTTCTGAAACAGACTTGTTACCAACCAAGGCTATAGAATACAATCTGTCCTGCTATTCAAACCATAGCTAAAGGGAAAAAATGGATATATACTTTTATTAATGGCATTTGCACGTAAGTGAATGTAACGAATTCAGGTGGAATTCGAACTTGGCTCACCGATTTCTGGTTCCGAGCCGATGTGTCACAATGCCCATCCTCGATACAAGCAGAAAATCGATAAAGGTGTAAAATATGGGAAAACTAGAGAAAGAAAGAGACGAAAGATATAGACGAAGAGAAAAATTAAACAGCAGACTGTTTGGAAAGTAGAAAGAGGAGGTAGAAAAGGAGGAAGAGAACGAATCAATGAAAACGAGCACGGAAAGACAAGGACGAAAAAAAAAGAAGATAATTAAGAAAGAAAGAGAAACTGATAGAAAAAGAGAAAGAAAACAATTGATAAGGAAAGAAAAGAATAAAAAAAAAACGAAAGAAAGAAAACAAAAATATGTGCCTCTTCTACAAGTACTTTCATGGCTTCTGCTCCGATGAGCTTAGATCACTGGTGCCGTCTAAGCACGAATTTACACGAGATACTAGATTAGCAACTAGGTCCCACCCTTTTACAGTTAAAGAAATAAGATGTAACCGTAAATTCTACTCCAACAGCTTCTTTTCTCGTGCTTCCCGCCTGTGGAACTCCCTTACACAAGTCTGCTTTCCCGACAGCTACAATCTCCAGGTGTTTAAATGTAGGGTCAATAGACACCTCCTATCACACTAATTCCCAATTATTCTCAGAACACTCTCATCTACCCAACCCTCATTCTCTGTATCCTTACCCGCCTATCACCCACCCTCTGACATTTCCTATATTTAATCATCTTTTCTCCACTCTATGTAGCCCCCTGCGCAGTAGTGGCAGTGACATGCCTTGCTCGGGGTGAAATGCTTATAAAAAAAATTTTTTAAAAAGTAAAAAAAAAAGTAAAAAAAGCAAAAGAAAATTACTGCGAACGACAGGGAGAAAGAAACTAGAAAGTTGTTTCATGAAAGACGATAGAACAAAATAAAAAAGAGTGAAAGAGAAAAAGAAGAAAAGGAATGAAACAATGAAGAGAAGACGGATATAGCCGAATAGTTGACAAGCGGACAACATAGAAACGATGTGACACTTTCCGACGGGAAAATGTCGCCATTACTTCATCTGCCATTGCTAATTCCACCAATCGGCTTAGTCATAGCGACAGTCGGTCTGACGTGCAAGGCCAATACATGAAATCTGATAATTTCAGCGCCACGCATGCGAGATCTAAACACGCTGGGTGCTCAAGACGTCGGATTTTTGAGTGAAATGCTTCAGGGCCTTGCCAATCAAAAGCTAACGTGACACTCAATGGAAACTCTCATTAATATTTGGTGGAGTGTCAGGCTGCTGTTCATAATAAGAACGCGAAGAATACAAGCAAAATATTAAATAATAATCCATATATATATATATATATATATATATATATGTGTGTGTGTGTGTGTGTGTGTGTGTGTGTGTGTGTGTGTGTGTGTGTGCATAGAGAAAGGGAGAAAGAGACAGAGACAGAGAGATGAATATCAATAAATATACACATGGATATGCACGCACGCACACACACACACACACACACACACACACACACACACACACACATATATATATGGGCTTAATAAAACAGTACTCTATGTAATATAACATAAAGTATATATTAATAAATATACATATAATACATCTATCAAACGATAATGAATTCTTTACCAGCATCTGATGAGTGCATAGTGCATGAAACTCTGATTCATGTTATAGACGTAGGATAATTGTTACATTTATTAATATCTATGTATGTAAATATATTTCTTTGAACATTTTTTTGAAAGTGTAGAGAGCCATGATTGTCAACGTCCTGAAGGGACAGGGCATATTGAAGAAGAAAAAAGCAAGCTTAAGTAAGTGATCACGGAGTAAAGTTTAGAAGATATAACAAAAAGACAAAATTTATTAAAAGCTACAAAGGACAGGAAATAGCGGAAAGCCACGACTGTCAACGTCTTCAAGGGGCACGGCATATAGAATAAGACAAGAGAGCTTGAGTAAATGGATGGTGCAGTAAGGTTTAGAATATATAACAAAAAGACAAAATTTATTAAGCGCTACAAATGACAGGAAATTGTGGAGAGTCATGATCGTCAACGTCGTGAAGGGACATGGCATATAGAAAAAGAAGACAAAAGAGCTTGAATAAATGGATGGTGCAGTAAGGTTTAGAAGATATAACAAAAAGACAAAATTTATTAAGTGCTACAAATGACAGGAAATTGTGGAGAGTCATGATCGTTAACGTCGTGAAGGGATATGGCATATAGAAAAAGAAGACAAGAGAGCTTGAGTAAATGGATGGTGCAGTAAGGTTTAGAAGATATAAATAAAAGGCAAAATTTATTAAGAGCTACAAATGAGAGGAAATTGTGGAGGGCCATATCCAAAAACGTCCTGAAGTGACACGGTACAGAGACGAAAAAGCAGTGAATGATCATATTGCAGGCAGATATCAATATGTACAACAATTTAAAATTTTAAAAACAACTTTAAAATAAACTGTGTATCCTCCTTGGTGATAAGCATTATATGGTAAATTCACATACATAGAAATCTCGAATACTACTCTTCGGCGATCATGTCTCGAAAGAGATATGACTGACTTTTCTGGCAGTAGGTTGCCATTACTTTCTGTAGTAGACTGGTTGCGAACCAAGGCTATAGAACCCAATCTGTATTGCTATTTAAACCAAGAAGAAGAGAAAAGCGATGGATTAATACCTTTCTCAAGCGAGTAAGTAAATGCAAGGAACTCAACTGGAATTCGAACTCGGTTTTTATAATACGTGAAAAACGCTTGGGCGATCATGTCTCAAAAGAGACATGACTGACTGGGCAGAAGATTACCCGCAGTAGGTTGCCATTGCTTTCTGTGGTAGACTGGTTGCCAGCCAAGGCTATAGAACCCAATCTGTCCTGTTATTTGACTCATACCTAGAGAGGAAAGAGATAGATTATATCATTAAGTAGTATTTAGTGGGGGATCAGTTCATTACTTCATAACAATAGAAAACCGGTCACCCACTTTATGCCCAGTAGAAGTCTTAATTATGTTTCCAACTTTTATATTCAGTCAGACAGTTAAGTGCCATACGTGAAACACGCTTGGGCGATCATGTCTCGAAAGAGACATGACTGACTGGAAAGATGATTAATCCACAGTAGGTTGCCATTGCTTTCGGCGGTAGACTTGTTGCCAACCAAGGCTATAGAACCCAATCTGTCATTGTATTTGACTTATTACTAGAGGAGGAAGAGATATATTATATTATATTATTATATTAAGTATTAGTGGGGGATCAGTTTATTACTTCATAACAATAGAAAACCGGTCACCCACTTTATGCCCAGTAGAAGTCTTAATTATGTTTCCAAATTTTATATTCAGTCAGTCAGTTAAGTGCCATACGTGAAACACGCTTGGGCGATCATGTCTCAAAAGAGACCTGTCTGCGGTAAACTGGTTGTCAACCAAGACTATAGAACCCAATCTGTCCAGTTATTTTGCCCATAACTGGAAGAAAGAGACGGATTAATACCTTTCCCAAGGATATTTGCGCGTAAGTGAATGCAATAAATTCAACTGGAATTAGAACTCGGCTCCCCGATTTCTTGTTCGGAGCCGATATCCACTGCACAATAACGCACATCCGGCTCGGTACGAGTTTTAATTCTCGTTAAATTCTTTGTATTCACTTACGTGCAATTACCCTTGGTAAAGGTATTAATCCGTCGTTTCTCTATCCAGCTATTGATTAAATAGCAGAACACATAGGTTCTATAGCCTTGGTTGGCACCCAGTCTACCACAGAAAGTACTGACAACCTCTGCAAAAAAATCTTCCCCCTAATTAGTCATCTCTTATTTGAGACATGATCGCCTAAACATGTATCACGTATGGCACTTAACAGACAGATATTATAGCGGAAAAGTTGTTAAAGTAATACGCAATATATTCTTCCAACTTCTTTTGGTTTCCCTTAGATTCCAGCAAGATGTTTTTGTTAATGAATCTATGTTTTTGTTTTTGTGTTTTTAAATCATATCACCCCGAGCAAGGCGGTAACGCCACTGATGTGCAGGGGGCTAAGTAAGAGTGAAGAGATTAAAAAAGAGAAAACCGGAAACCACATCCTAGACAGGGAACAAGGGATGAGCCTCTTCACCTGTTCAATAGATATGGGTGGAATGTGAACCGTGCGATAGTTTAGTCTATCTACTCCAATTGAAAAACAAAGGAGTGAAAAGACTGGAAAAGAGAAAACCGAAAACCACATCCTATGGAATAACAATTTCAACAGATCTCTTTTTATCCTTTTTTTTTTTTTTTTTTTTTTTTTGAGATTCATTCCCAAAATCTTATAAAATTCACCATTCGATCCGCAGTTTTGCCACTAAAGCTCTTCTCGTTAGAGCAGGGGTTCACAAGGATAAGTTAGGGGGTCACGTGAAATTGAATGTCTAAAGTAATCTTAAAACCAGTTTTTACTACGTTAATGCAAATCTATAAGCTATTTTTTAATAAAAATTTATGTATAAATTTCATAAACGTTTATAGTGGGTCCCTAGACTAAAACTTGAAATATAAAGGGGTACGTAAGTCAAAAAGTTTGAAAACCCCTGCGCTAGAGTGTTCGTTTCTCATGTGTCGATTCGTTATTTATTTGTCACGCCTGTCTTTAATGGTTGTCTTAGTAATCTCCTGAATGCATTATTTAATTCTGAGTTAATTAACTACAGCGAAATATAATTGGGCAAATACTTGAAACAGAATCACAGCAGAGGAGGACGGGAAAAATAATGCTTCTAAAATTGGTGCAAACCAAAGATGATTTTGACTCGCAGCAACAAGAATAATCGGCCTCTATAATTTTAGATCCTCACGGCACTGACGACATCTTTAAAATTAGCTGTCGCCCAAGACTATCTGTCGCCATATCTTATGCCTGTGCTTGTATTTTTCATTTCTTTCTTTCGTTTCATTCTCTCTTCATAAATCTCTCAGAAAAGGGGAGAGTATCAAATGCTTTTGCCAATGTTGAATGGTTGAATCTCCCCACGGAATTCTGGGAGTAATCACAGACAAAATAGAAATAAAAAAATACAACATGGCAGCCAACGGCTACAGTTCGAACGAACAGCAGTACTCATATTACACACCATTAATTGCAATCATTGAATATCTTACAGAAATTTGTTGTGTCCGAAAAAAATTTCAATTACGCATGATTTTTGTAATTTTCATTGTCTTTTGGTTTCAACTGATTTTTATTAATTTGAATCTTAATTTTATATCATTTGTCGTTCAACTCCACTATCCTGGGTCTTCATTTGTAATATTTGCATAATCAGTAATAAAATATTACTAATAATAATTACTAAAATAAGCATGATTGTGTCAGAAATGCGATCCACTAGGAACGATGCAAGCGAATACGTTACTAACCGTTTTTCGTCTTTAAGTACTATATCGCTAGAATGCTTCCCTGATAACTACTTGGTCTCTTTAAGTCTAAAGGTAAATCTGGTTAGATTCTGTTCTGTTTATATATATATATATATATATATATATATATAGTCATCCGCAGACAGATCTCTTTCGCTGTATCACAGCTCATCAGTACGGTTAGACAGCCGATTGCTTTTTACTCAGGATTGAAACCCGACCAAATTGGCGTCTGTCGGCGATTCTACCTCTGAGCTACGAGCGCTCGGTAGAAGGAGGCAGATTTTTTTTAGCGTGTGTATTATCGTTATACACGCCCAATAGCTGAGAATGTTCTAACTAATTGCTGAATGAACGATGCGTATATGCTAATGTAGCTACTGTTATTCAAAGTCTACCATTCTTCCATAGTGCTCAATCAGGGTGTGAGATATATATATATATTGCTAGTAGATCACCCAATACAATGTTCAAAGGCTACTCGATTTGGAGATTTACTGAGTGAGATTTTAATAGTGGAGAAAAGAGGAGGTAAGAGAGTATCATGAGGATCTTTAGGACAAATATCGGTTATAAACTTTGGGCTTTAGGGTTTTAAAAAGATCGTCCAGCACAGGCCAGGATTTGGTATTTTCGGATAGCGGAAGAAATGTTCGGGCAGAAAGTGAATTCAAATTTCATGCCAGTCTGTTGCGTTGTCTTCGTGCTATTATCCTTGTAAATGGTTAGAATGTGTCTCATCTATCCAGCAAGTAGGGGGGTTATCAAGCATTATGTCTCAAGCTGTCTAAAATAGACTCTCACAAGCTAAAAGAGGAAATCTAAAAGGACCCTCTTAGGTGCCAAGCAGTCTAAAAATGTCTAATAGGCTACAAAAACTTTAAGAGGCCTTGAATAGCAACCAGTATAAAAAGGAGTAAGAGTCTCTAAAAGGGCTCTTTAGCATTGGGTGGAAACCAGTATTATAGTGTAAGTCAACTCTAAACTCTAACTTCATAGAAGCCATAAACTATGTAAATTGCCAAAAACTATACTCATGTGTACTTCTCTCATCTGACATAGACTTCTCTCTATGCAATGACCGTAGTTACTAGTTTAATGGCGCTTCCTCTGTTTACATGTTTTGAAACAAAAAGAATCTTCTCTCTTGATGTCTTTACAGACATACGGGCAACACATACTACAAAAACAAATCAAAAATCAAAATAATAATAATAACAATAATCTTGTATCAAGTTGCCTTGTGTTCACACCCACTGCATATAAAACTCGGAATGACAGAGCGGGCCAATATCTGCACTGGAAAATATGCAACTATTACGGGAAGAAAACCCAGACACCGTGAAAGAAATAGGACGTGTAGCACTTTAACCTGGGACTTTACAATATACGCAGACAGAACAACCAAAGCTAATTACACCGTCATGAAAGGCAAAAAAAAACTTAATGTGCTTTCTTATTTATATGATAATTCTTGAAGACTTTCATGTATCTATGAAGACTTTCCAAGAACTATCAAAATGCAAGGATCTTGATGTGGAAATCTAAAAGATGGATCACACTAGGGCATGAATAACTGTAGTTGTAGATGGAACCCTCAGATTGGACTCATCGAGGGGATTCGTGGTAGCAAAGAAATGCACAAAATTTACTCACAAGTAGAGTTCACACCTTGAAAAAAGGGTTTATCATTGTAAAACGTGTGCGTTCTTATGTTTTTAGGTGGGTACAAAAATTGATTAGGGGAATATGTCATAAAGCTATTTCGAAGTTTTTGCCAAAAAAAAAAATGATCGGTAGAAAATGTCATGAAGCCATTTCTAACTTTAGACCTCTTGTTGGGACCCAGAAAGAAATGAGTATGCAACAGAAATCCAAGGAAATAATAATAATAATAATAATAATAATAATAATAATAATAATAATAATAAATAGAAGATGTCACCATTCTATGGGATTACACCTTCTACACAGACAGAAACGTTGAAGCAAATAGGCCGGACATTATAGTTAAAAACCAGAAAGAAAACGCTTGTCTATTAATTGATATGGCTTGTCCAGCAGATTGTAACATAGCAACCAAGGAAATCGAAAAACTGTCAAAATATAAAGACCTGGAAATTGAAATAGAAAAAATGTGGAAATTGAAAACAGGAGTCGTGCCAGTGATAGTAGGTGCACTTGAAATGATAAAAAATGGAACAAAACAACACATTGAAAGAATCCCTGGAAACCCAAGCTTAAGAGATATACAAAAAATTGTCTTGTTAAGTACAGCCCACACACTAAGGAAAACTTTGTCTATGTAACGCTAGGGATCATAGGGAAAAGAGAAAAACATGAAATGGAGCTATAATGACACACCACGACCTGCCTTAGGTCTTCCCGCAGACTTGGTAAGAAGTACAACTATAGCAGAAATCAAAATATGATGAAAAATGACATAATAATAATAATAATAATAATAATAATAATAATAATAATATCGAATGCAGTTGGAAAGCTTCGGTAAAGAAAGTTGAAAAGACTTTTTTATTTGGAAAATTGAAGGCTCTGATTATTCTTAACGAAAACTTCGCTCCGTTGTGAAAATTGAATTCGACGTTTGTACATTTTGCTTTTGTGAATTATTTTTTTCATAAAGACTCTTTCGCAACTTATTCAGGCATTATCAAAATTATTTATTTATCTTCTTTCTTTTTTTCTTCGGTGCCGTATTTTTTTTGTTTTTTTGTTTTTTTGTTTTTTTTTTTGTTAACAAAATGTACGCGCACGTCCGGCCTGGTTCGACGTGGTAAAGACACAGCTAGCAAGATTTCGGCGTGTCTTCCTTGGATCAGAAGTCACAGCGTGGGCAAGGGGGAGCGCTGCTATAATAGACGTCTCGAAGACCAGCTACTGCGCTGAGGCTATCATCACGACTAGCGACACGATGGCTTTATCACAAAGGCTGGACAAACAAATAGAAAATACATTGACGACAATAAATTAGCCAATGTACGAAGCTATATCATGCGAAGTAACCGACTGACAGAGGCTGAAATGAATGAGATAAAAAGAATTGCAACCAGAATAGACTAATCAACAAGACATGAAAGGGAACTAGAGTCAGAAAAAAAGTAGTAACATCAAACAAGCCACAGGTCATAATGAAGAAACCGAGATACACACAAATCACTGTGAAGATAATGCTGAAAGTTTAGATGTGTTGGAAAGATGTGACCTTAGTCAGTTACAAGAGGGAAATAAAACGAGTTCAAAACACATTGAACAGAATTATTTTACGGGAAACAAGAACAGTATACAAGAAGCCAAGGAAGAAATCAAGAGCCATATAAGTCAGATACAAAACATTGCAATGGAGGAACGAGAATAACTCCCAAAGTTACAACCAACAAAGCATAATCTCGAAAATATTAAGCAGTACAATGCCGCACTCAAATTAATTTTGGATGAAAAAGACACTTATATAAAACTCAGTGAAGCAATATATGCATCAGCAATAGCAGCAACATAAAAATTGAACATCAAATGAAGAACAAGGCAGTCTCACAGACATGAAGATCCACCTTGGAAAAGAAAAATAGAAAATGAAATCGAAAAACTGAGAAGTGAAATATAAGTACTCGATGAACTGACAAGAGGAATAAATCTAAGACCTAGAAAAGGCAGAAGAGTCGAAAGAAAATACAATATTAAAAATGAAAATGAATTCCTATCAAATAAAGAAAAAATAAAACAAATACAACTTAAGGCTCAAAGAATAAAGATGCTATGAGTAAATATCAAGATTCTATAGACAAAACAAGATTTTTCAAACCAATGCAAAGAAATCTTACAGGGAAATAGGTAAAAAAAATGAAGTAACAGTCCTCCCCAAAATAGAAGAGGTTATCCAGTTCTGGGAAAAAATATGGGCTTGCCCCAAAGAACATAACAAAGAAGCAGACTAGATTGCACAAGAGATAGAACGAATGAAAAATAGACCAGAACAGACATGGGCTGGAATCACAGATGAAGATGTTGAATGTGCACTGAAAAAAAGCACACAATTAGAAATTTCCAGGAATAGATAAAATTCCAAACTGTTGGCAATATTATTTAGATATAGCACATCAAAAACTAGCCAAAGAACTTCAAGAAATAATTAACGATCCCACTAAAATTCCTGCATGGATGACCAAAGGAATTACCTTTTATCTACCCAAGAATAGTGACACAAATAACCCGAAAAACTACAGACTAATCACTTGCCTTTCGACAACATACAAACTATTAACATCTATTTTAACTAAACAACCTAAATTTCTTCTTGGAAAGAAATGACATATTACCGCTGGAACAAAGAGGGTGAAAACGTGGCTGTTATGGATGTGATGACTAATTACTTATTAATGGGATGATGTTGAAAAACTGCTGCAATGCAAAGAAAAATCTTAGTACTGCCTGGAGAGATTATTGTAAGGCATTCGATAGAGTACCACATTCCTGGATCTTAAAGTATGTATAAGGTATCACCCATCGTCATCAGTTTCATCAAACAATGTATGTCGATATTGAAAACAACACTTTACCTCAATCATATAAATGGAACATATAAGTCTGGTGAACTTTAACAGAGGTGACTCTTTGTCTCCCTTACTATTTTGTATATCATTAATGGCATTAACCAGTGAACTTAACAAGACAGAATGCAGTTATAAAATAGCTCAAAAGAAAATAAGTCATATATTTTACATGGATGACTCAAAATTGTATACTAAGAATGATAACAAGCTGGAAGGTCTTCTGCAAACTGTAAAATGCTTCAATGAAGATATTGGAATAAAATTCAATTTCAATAAATGTGCTAAAGCTACAGTTTTACGGTGATCGTTACAACAAACATCTTCAATTAGCTTAGATCCTGCTGTAACAATAAAAGATTTAGAGCCAGAAGAAGCTAATAAATACCTAAATGTAAATGAGAGTGAAACAATTCACCATAAAAATGAAAGAAATAGTGCGTAAAGAGTACTATACAAGGCGACGACTGATTTTAAAAACTGAATTGAATTCTCAGAATAGAATTATGGGCATTAATAGCTTTGCTATCCCAGTGGTCCAATATAATTTCAACATCTTTAACTGGACTCTAAACGACATCAGACGAATGGATTCTAAGACCAGAAAGCTCGTTTCTAAACATAAGATGCATCATCCAAAGGCTGATGTAGACCGTCTATACATACCCCGTAAAGAAGGTGGAAGAGGTCTTATTCAGCTAGAATTTTCATACAAGACAACAACTATTGGCTTACTAAAATACATAGAAACAACAAAGGACTGGATGATGCAATTAGTCAAACAACATGAAAACAGAAAGAAAAGATATTCAATAATGAAAGAAGGCAGTAAAGACAAACAAGATTTACAGTTAGTAGATACTGTAGAAAAGCAAAACGAAAGCCAAGAACCAACTATTGCGGAAATAATATGAAAAAAACATCCTAAGATAAAGCTCTTGAACAGATGAAACAACGCTGGCAAGATAAACCTCTGCATGGCCAATACCAAGAACAAGCTAATAAATCCAATGTTGATAAAGTTAATACTCATCGATTGTTACGGGCATCTGGATTAAAGTCTGAGACTGAAGGCTATATTCTTGCAGCGCAAGACCAAACTTTTTCACTATGAACTTTCTGGAAAATATTATACATAATAATGTGGATCCAAAATGCAGGTTCTGTGATAAATACCAAGAAAGAATAGACCATCTAATCCCAGGATGTTCTGTACTTGCCTCAAATGAATATAAAAATCGTCACGATAGTATGGGGAAATATATTCATTGGACAATGTGCAAACACTATGGAAAATATGCAAACAAACACTGGTATGAACATCACCCAGCACCGGTTACAGAAATAGAAGATGTCCCCATTATATAATTATATTATCGAAAAAACTTGCCTATTAATTGATATGGCTTGTCCAGCGGATTGTAACATAGCAACCAAGGAATTTGAAAAACTGTCAAAATATAAATATTTGGAAATTGAAATAGAAAAAATGTGGAAATTGAAAACAAGTATCGTACCAATGATAGAGGGTGCACTTGGAATGATAAAAAAATGGAACAAAAGAACATATTGAAAGTATCCCTGGAAACCCCAACTTAAGAGATATGCAAAAATGTCTTCTTAAGTACAGCCCACACACTAAGTTTAAAATCCTGTTTATGTAACGCTAGGGATGTTAAGGGAGATAGAAAAAACATGAAATGGAACCATAACAACACATCACGACCTGCCTTAGGTCTTTCTGCAGATTTGGTAGGTAATGCGACCATAGCAGAAATCGAATTATGATGAAAAATGAAATAATAATAATATTAATAATAATAATAATAATTACAAATTCATTATTCTTAAGGACACATGGCCCAGTGGATATAGACGTTGGTTAGTTCCAGTGACTTGACACAAAGTATTGTGAGTTCAAAACCAGACTACAGCAGTGATGAACAAATGACATAAGGGTTAGAGGGAAATAACTCATAACTACCAAAATAGGCTTTACGCAAGGGATGAGAATGATATATCCCAGTTGTTATAATAAAGGGTTCGATTCGAAATTGCTAGCACCTGAAGAAGGCCGAAGCTCACAACGGCTGAAATGTCGTACAAATGGCAACGAAGATGAGGACAATAGTCCATAGTGTAAATACTCCCTCATCTCAGAATTATAGACAAATACTGAATTTAATAGATAGTTTGAAAAAGTTGTAATTGTGTTTCTCATGAGCTTCCACTTAAAATTTTAACTAGGGTAATCAAACTTTTATATTTGCATCGCATGTCACAGGTGATGAAAAATGGGTTTTGCACGTCATTAGTCAAACTTTCATATTTGCATCGCATATCACAGGTGATGAAAAATGTGTTTTGCAGGTCATTGGAAAACGAAACAGAGAGTGTTCTTTTTTTATAAGCGTTTCACCCCGAGCAAGGCATGCCACTGCCACTACTGTGCAGGGGGCTACATAGAGTGGAGAAAGGATGGTTAAATATAGGAAATGTCAGAGGGTGGGTGATAGGCAGGTAGGGATACCGGGAATGGTTAAATAAAGGAAATGTCAGAGGGTGGGTGATAGGCGGGTAAGGATACCGAGAATGAGGGTTGGGTAGAGAGTGTTCTGAGATTTCTGAGAATAATTGGGAGTTAGAGTGATAAGAGGTGTCTATTGACCCTACATTTAAACACCTGGAGATTGTAGCTGTCGGGAAAGCAGACTTGTGTAAGGGAGTTTAACTGTAAAAGTGTGGGACCTAGTTGCCAATCTGGTATCTCGTGTAAATTCCTGCTTATGCGGCACCAGTGCTCTAAGTTCATCGGAGCAGAAGCCATGAAAGTACTTGTTGAAGAGGCACAGGGAAGCCACATCACGCCGGTGAGAGAGTGGTTGCAGCCGGTCTGCCAAGTCAGTATCAGCCACGTTACAGATCCTCCTTTGTATTTTGTCAAGAAGCCCAAGGAGAGCAGTAGGGGCACCCGACCAGATATGGCAGCAATATTCAATACACGGGCGGATGGTTTATGTCAGGGTTAACATGCATAAAAGTTCCTGCTCTGTTTCTGGTGGAATATGAATGACTTCGTGAACAAGTAACTTACAGGGTCAAAGTAAGATAACTCATGACTACCAAGAGAGGTTTTACACAAGGAATGCAGATTATATACCCAATTAATTGTAATTCAACTGGGTTTCATGAGGTTTCAGCAAGATTAATTTTGTTATTTAGTCTATGTTAGAATGAAAAATTTACCTGCATTCTTTTCTTTTTTTTTTGTATTCAGTCAGTTAGTTAAGTGCCATACGTGAAACACGCTTGGGCGATCATGTCTCGAAAGAGACATGACTGACAGGGCAGAAGATTATCCCGCAGTAGGTTTCCATTGCTCTCTGCGGTAGACTGGTTGCCAGCCAAGGCTATAGAATCCAATCTGTCCTGTTATTTAACCCATAACTGGAAGGAAGAGACTGATTAGTACCTTTCCCAAGGGTATTTGCGCGTAAGTGAATTCAATGAATTCAACTGGGATTCGAACTCGGCTCCCCGGCTTGTCGTTCCGAGCCGATATCCACTGGACCACCACGCACATCCTTTTTGTATTCACTATACTTATAATATTCGCCCTTAGGTCCTCAGCTTTACCACTAAAGCTGTACTCGCTAGTGTTCGTTTCTCATGCATTGATTCTTTGTTTCTTTGTTTCACCAGGTTTTAATGGGGTTTTTCGCAATATTCTGTGTGCATTATATAATTTTGAGTTAATTAACTACAGCGAAGTATAATTGGGCAAATACTTGACATGAATCAGAATTACAGTAGAGGTGGACTGGAAAAATATTTTTTATTTGTTTCGTTTACTATAACATTTGAAGATTGACAAAACATACACAGACAAAGAAGCAGAAAACAATCTTGCAAAAATATTTTTCAGAGAAAACCAAATTTCTTTAAGTGAAGAATCGCAAGTTTGTTTTCCGATTAAACTTCAGTCGGTGAAAATGAAGCTGATTTGATTTATTTATTATTAATGTCTGAATAAATTTAACAACATTTGTTTTTATATCCTTCATATTAAAAGCAAATTACTTTTTTAAGACACAAGCATTTTAATGTATTTGAAGTAGAGAGAAGATTGAATGTTTAATTGGCCTTGTGTCAAACATAACCAAACTTCCTACAACCTAAGGTTGTTCGTAATCATCAGAAGGTTGAAGATTGAAAGAATAAAAGGATTTTATTTGTATGTTTATTTGTTGGCAGAAGAGAATAACATCAATTTGCAGGACTTAATATTCTTCAATTTAATTTGAGTCTTTTTAACGGCATATCAACCTCTGTGGGTTATTTAATGCCAAAAAGGTGGGGTTTTAAGGGGTTTTTTTTAATGTTTACTTGTTGTATGAGGGTTGATTTAGTTATATTCTAATGATTTGTTTTTATTTTAGAAAACTGATGACGTCTTCTAGTTTTGTATTCATTCAAAAATGTTTTTTTGAGAAATTTTTTCCTTCAAAAATGTGTTATGCTAATTTTGTTTTTTTTCAAAAATGTATAGTTGGTAATATTTTCTTTAAAAACGTATATTTTTCTATAAAAGTCTATTTTATGGACATATTTCAATAAAAGTGAATTTTTATAATTTCATAGTGTTTTACCCCAGTTTAGGGATTAACTATTTGCCCATAGCTCGGACCCTAACAGGTGCTACCACTCGGATCAGGGTGAACCTGAGAACAACAGCAATCAATCAGAGACCTTGCTGCCGGATGCAGTTTACCGTCATACCCAGGACCGACAGGAGTTAAATTTTCGAAGAGAAAGTGCAGTAAGGATTTAAGTGAATCCAGAACTATAGTTATAAGTAGCACTTCTAGTTGTGTGTATGCAAAAATTAAAAGTTTGTGTTCCTTTCCTTTTAACTACCGGCGATAAAGTAAAAAGGAAGGTAAAGCAATAAAAAAAATGGTTCTTATCGACGTTAATTTATTAGGAGTTAGTTGAAGTTTATATTGCTGTTGTTGTCGTTGTCGTCGTATTCTTCTTTGTTGAAGGCGAGAATGGTGATGATGAATTAGAAGTAAAGGACAAAAGCACACGAGAAAAAGGAGAACCTTATGTCTGGGTCAGTGGCTTGAAGTTTCTTTTGTCACATCTTGGTGGAGTCTGATCTCGCTTCCATCAGAGTGGTTCGACTTTTTTCTGTTTTTTTAGCAAAAGATCTTTTTCACATTGGCTTGTTAACTTCTCTCGCTTCCTTTCATTAGTTAGAAAATTAATTTAACATCGGATCGCGAAATTTAGCTTCTTCTTAATTCTTCAGTACGGGGTCAATTATTTATCCTATAGACCAAAATTAAGATTTGGCACTGGATAGTGAGATTTGTAAAAAGTGAAGAGAATAGAGTTACTTTTTATTCCGTATTCATCACGAATTCAATATACATATGCTCTTTATATCCTTTATGATAGGTCATTACCTTTCAAACACCCTAACGTTTCTATAAATTTAGCATTTAATTTTATATCTGTTATGCTAAAAGATAATTATCTTTTGAAAACCATAATTTTTCAATAAACTTTAATTACTTTTGATTTTATATTGTTCTGGCAAAACCAAATTACGTTTCAAGCAATATAACTTTTAATAAATTTAATTTACATTTAGTTATAAATGCTTCCTATTAGAACCATTTTACATTTCGAACAGGCGATAGATTCACTAAATGTAACATACCTTTCTTTTTATACCATTAATACGAAACAAAAATTACCTTCCGAATGCACAAACGTTTCAATACATTTATCATGGATTTGTTTTTATAAATTACTTCCGAAAAAAACTAACGTTTCAATAAATTTAACGTGCCTACCTTTTATATACTTTACGTTAAAAGCAAATTACCGTTAGAACACCAAATTATTTCAGTAAATTTAACTTACATTTTTTTCTTTAATTTAGAATAGGTACCTCCACTTTTCGGCATGAATTTTCTATACCTAATTTTAAAATGAATTTTTTAAAATGAAAAAACATTCTTGAAGATTTTATTTTAGATTTATTTAAAAGCTTAATGATTAAACTTATTGTTTCCATTAAGTAAAAAAATCTGGTGTATTTTAGATAGAAATTATATAGATTGGAAAGTCATATTTAATTTCGATTTCTTAATTCTTTTTAAAAGCGACCATCTACTTAATTTTAAGAAATTAGTAAACAAACAAAAATTCATTGATTTTAAAAATATTTCAAAAGGTTTCTAACACTTTATTTTAGTAAAATTTAAAAATTGAAAGTTGAATTAAGCTGATTTAAAAGAATATTATTATAGCATAAAAAGTAGTATACAACAAATTATTAACGATTAGTCGTGTTCATCTGATCGAACATTTGACAGATTGTTGACTGATTAGGCGATGGCAGGTTCTACGCATGACCAAAAACGACAATTTTCATAAATCTAAATGAAGGAACAAAACTCTTAACTTACGTAACCATTTTATAATAATGTCAATTTCAGTCTACCATACATAAAAATAAGGTGAAAATAAAATAAATTAAAAATTATTTTAAAAATAGGGAAGCGTAACTACGTTGATTAATCTTTGCAATTTTGGACTCGTAAATTTCGTTTCCACTTAATTATTATATCACATCCAATAAATACCTCAATACAGAATTTTACACAATTTTAATCTGTTATAAATTATTATAATTAAAATGTAAAAAAAAAAATCAAAGAAATTCTTGTAAAAATTCATTATTCATCAGATGTTCAGTTAAATAGTACAAATTTGAAAAGAAAAAGTAGGTGATGTACAATCTCTAATGACTCCTACTTTTAACAGAAGAAAAATAATATCAGCAAATAAGAAGGTTCTGTGCGAAATTTAATGAAATTACGTAAGTTGGTGGGGGGGTAATACATTAAAAAATGTTTTTATCAATATTTTCTAAAAAAAAACATAATTTCATTTATTTGTGAATAAGTTCTGAAAATTTCACTAAAATCGGACAATTATTTGATTTTTACAAGAATTTTCAAATAAATGTGTTTTCAAAGGAAGAAACGCAAAAAATCAATGTTAAACTTTGAAGAAGGAAATGACGTAAATAAAACAAGCATTTTGTAGAAGGAGATGACGTAAACAAAACAAGCATTTTAACCAACATTCGAACGTGTTAGAAAGGATTAAAAAATTTTAAAAAATAAGTTCGAAATTCTTTGATCTTTCCTTTTAATTATAGCATCAACATTTTGACGATAAATCTTTATTTTCATTAAGTTTGTGACCTTTTTCATTACGCTATGCTGTTTTTCCGCGAATTAGTAGAGGTACCTAATTTAGAAGCATATTACTTTCCGAACACGCCAAAGTTTGAATAAATTTAAAATAGAGTGTTTGTGTTAATAAGACAATGCCTGATGTATAAAGTAAAATTTATACTAATAATAAATATACTTTTTTTTTTATTTTACCAAAGAGAGTTTCATTTAGTTTTACCCACGTGCCCTACAATCTCGCAAATTAGAGATAAGTTTGAAGTTGCTGGTACTGTAGACGATCTGCATAAGAACCGCCCCGGAAAACCACGATATCAACCACGCCCTGTGTAGAAGGTGAACGTGAGGGATACGTTTCAAGTAGATCCTCGTGATTCTATGGCTTTACGTTGTTAGTAATATCTGGATAATAACGGACATTAATATGAAAACGTGTGATTAGAAAATCTTAAATTTACGCATTTATAATAAATATGACCTTCATCCACATTATTTAATTTAGATATAGTTGTTTCCACGGTATTTACATTATCCGAACTATTGTGCTCATCTTTGTTGCCATTTGTACGGCGTTTCGGCAGTTGTATGCTCTGGCCTTCTTCAGGTGCCAGGAATTTCGAACCGAAACCTTTATTAGAATCATTAGGGTATATCATTTTCATCCCTTGAGTAGTAATGCCTCTTTTGAAAGTCATGAGATATCTCCCTCTAACAATGTAACTTACTTGTTCACCACTCATGTAGCCTGGTATTGAACTCACAACTCTTTGGGTCAAGTTACAGGAACTAATGAACGTCTCTATCCTCTGGGCTATGTGTTCCTAAGGGATGAGAATGATATACCCCAGTGATTGTAATAAAGGGTTCTGTTCGAAATTCCTAGCATCTGAAAATAGCCAGAGAGTACAACGCCCGAAACGTTGTACACATTGCAACGAAGATGAGAACAATAGTCTGAATAATGTAAATAATGTAAATACTACCTCATCTCAGAAATATAGACAAATAGAATGATCTATTATTAGACGTCGTACAAATGGCAACAAAGATGAGGACAATAGTCCGAATAATGTAAATACTGTAAATATTACCTCATCTCAAAAATAGTTGTTTCTATTGCTTGAATATTTATTGAGAAAGCTTCAAAATATATCTATACATAAGTTTATGTGACTTCAGTTAGTTCATCCTTTCATTACACCTTATAGAATAGCCATACATTGGCCAATCAAAACCGAATTGTGGGGGGAAATGCAAACAGGTAGGGTGCACAAAGTACAGTTGGTTTTACTGGAGTATATAGCTTTGTACAACACATTTTCATTATTATTTGTTTTTTTTTTGGGGGGGGCGGAATAAAAAGTTTAATTATTTAACATATGAAATACTCTCACTATTTAAAAACAATTTAGTGATTAAAAAGCAAATACTTATATAAAAATGCAATATTTTTTGCATATGTTCAAGTTTTTATATAAATGAGAATCCAGTTCCTAGTTCAGCCTGCATTTGAGAAAAGTATGAATAAATTACTAAACCAAAACGCTTGTAAAAGATGGAATTCGGCCCCGAAAAACATATTTACGCATTGCCAGTCGTATGCTGAAAGTTTAAGACTAAGAAACCCTAAAAACGTATTCTTTGCTGTTACAAACGATTTTTTTTTCTTTTTTAAAATATATTTTATGATGAAGATGTATAAACTTAAATTAGATTACTTATTAAACTGCGAAGTAGGGTTTTTGTCTAAGTATTTTTCCAAACAAATCAGCTTATTCAAATTTCATTGGTCGGTTTGCAATATGGAACGAAACGTAGTTTGTAAATCTCGGCAAAATGTTAGCGATAACTTCAACAATTCTAAATATTGGGCGAGTTTCGTCAGGATCTTTCAAAAATATTTTAGAGTGTCTACATGTCTGAGACACTCTACAGCCTTTGAAATTTCACTCGCCCGATCGACTCAGACGATTAAAAACTTAATTGGGCGATTAAAGTTTATTCCTTTACTCGCTCGCGGTCGATTAAAAATCTCGCAATGAAACGTGTCCCTTCAAATATAGAAAAAGGAAATCGGATTCCTTTTACAACCCAAAAGTATGCCATTGAAGATTCACAAGTTACTTAAAATAACCTACAATGACCTTATTGAACTCTTTGGTCTTATACATGGCGCCTGATTTACGCCGAAATGTGTCGGCAAAGAAAAGATAGTGACATCCCGCGATCTTAAAAGCAAGATCTGACAAATGGAATTTAGACTGACAAACTCCTGTTTCACTTTTATCATCCCGGTCAGTGTAAACATTCGTTTAATTAACGCTTCCAAAGCGGAGCCAAAATGTCTCTGTAGCCCAGATTAAAGACGCTGACAGATTTTTAGAAACTCATTTGGAAAAATATTATCCTTGACTCAACATCATAATTCCTCCCCGCTTACGAAAAGTCAAAACGAACATTTGAAAGAAAAAAAATAGGCATACTTCTTTCAACCATGCGCTGAAAAACAAATTATGCAAGTACAGAGTTTTTTTTTATTGAAAATCTTTGAGAAAATCAGATTTGTAAATATTTATCATCTATGAGATGTTGATGGTAGTTAAACAGATGAAAGAAATTACGAATTTTGGTACCTCCACTCAATTGCCAAAAAAAAAAAAAAGAAAAAACAAATCATGATGTTAAAAGAATTCAAATTAATAAAAACTAAGTTTTATCATCAAAATGTTTATGCTTTTATTAAGAGGAAAGATCAAATTTTGTTGTTATTATTTTTAAAGTAAAAAAAAAGCAAAGACGTTCGCAATTTTAATTAAAATTTCATTTTTTGTTTTCCGTCAGCGATGCATGCTATGTATACATAAGGTGACTATTAAGAAAATGGAGTCGGTCGAGTAAAATGATCTTGGGGCAAGTAAATTTTCCCTCGCTCTCGACCGCCGGTAAAGTGATTTTTTTTTCAAATCTCAAAGGCTATATATATATATATATATATATATATATACTAGTGCCTTTGTTTCTATTCTGTATTAGTGTGATAGATATATTAAGGCGAGAGCAATAAAGTCGGGTAGTCAGTCAGTCAAGTGTCATACGTGATACACGCTTGGGCGATCATGTCTCGAAAGAGACATGACTGACTGGGCAGAAGATTATCCCGCAGTAGGTGGATATTGCTTTTTGCGGTATACTGGTTGCCAGCCAAGGCTATAGAACCCAATCTGTTCTATTATTTAACCGATAACTGAAGGGGAGAAACGGATTAATACCTTTCCCAAGGATATTTGTACGTAAGTGAATGCAAGGAATTCAACTGGAATTTTAACTCGGCTCCCCAATTTGTCGTTCCGAGTCGATAGCCACTGCACCACAACGTACATACAAGTAAAAAGTAAAAACTGTTCTCCGCAGTTTCCCCCGACGAAGATCTTTGCTGTTGTTTGCAAAATAGTTGGGGATAAAAGTTCTTGTCAAAAACAGTTACCAGCAAAATATCAGTTTTTGGTTAGTTTCTCTTACATACACACCCGCACACACATACACACACATACACACACACAGATACACACATACACACACATACATAAACACAGATACACACACACACACATACACACACACACATACACACATATACACATATACACACATTATCCAGCCTCACAAAATTAAGAAAATGACTTTACAATATAATGATCCGAAGAAACTGCCGCCGATAGAAACAAAAAAAAAAAAAAACGTAAACGAAGCATCTCCAAAAAACTTTACTATATTCCTAAAATCCGCGATGCCTGCTGTTTAAACTCGTGTTCGAATCTCACTGTGGCTATGTAAGAGGCTAATCTTATTTTCGAAATATGTCGTAAAGTAAGAGTGAAAAATGCCCGATTCAAACATACAACGGAATAATTGTCACTAAAACATTTATAGAAATAAAGAAAAAAAAAATCAGAGAGAAACCACTTGATGCCGGTGAAAAAGTGACTGATGTCAACATGACTTGTCAGGGTCGATTCCAATACAGATCTTACTTTGCATTTCGAATCTTGAGATATCTAGCAGAAGCACCGGACTAGATATGGTATCAATATTCAAGGCACAGACGTCTGGTAGATTTATAAATCTGCAAAATGGATTCTGACAAGAAAAATAATGAACCGACAGTAGATCTAGTAATTGATTCAATACAATCTGTCCATTTCAAGTCACTTATAACGTGAGTCAAAGCAGTTGCTCTACTGGAGGTTAGCATCAGCCATACTGATGGAAAGCAGAAAAGATTCTCTTCGAAGATTAAATGATATCCGTTTTGTTTTGGAGACGAAAAAATTTAAGTTATTTCTTATTGACCTGTGATTGGAGTCTATTTTCGGACATAAAACCTACTGTAGAGGGTGAGTTAATGGATATATCTTGTTCCTCTTCCTACGTGGGTTACATAATAAATAATATTAAGACGGCTAACCATACAACGATAATACAGAACGGAGAAACGAAATGAATGATTAAATGAATGCTTGTTCTCAAGGAGACTTTTATATTACAACACCCACAATAATACATATATACATATATATATTGTCATCCGCAGACAGATCTGTTTCGCCGTATCACAGCTCATCAGTACGGTTAGACTCCGATTGCTTTTTTACCCAGGATTGAAACCCGACCGAAATGGCGTCAGTCGGCGACTCTATATATACTAGCAGTATAACCCGGCGTTGCTCAGGTGTAATGAAAGCTTTAAAACTATTCCAGAGTCTTGGAGCTCAGACTCAGCGTAAAGAATATTTGTGTGAAGTTTGTTGAGAATCGGATGAAAATTATGGATTTGTTTGAAGGATATACAAACAGATAAACAGACACACACACAAACATCTTGCCGTTCATATATATATATATATATATATATATATATATATATATATAATCGATTTTCTACACTATTGTAAGAACTGCAACCTTGAAACTTCTGAATATCGTTTCTTATGCCTTTGTCTATGAGTGTATCAAGTTTAAAATTTAAAGTCGGGACCACTCGTTCTATAACCCGATTTTTTCGATTATAGATTTTTGATATTTATTAGGGGTACCTCGACACAAAACCTAGCTAAGAACACTCGCAGACTCTTATAGTACAACTGTGTAAATTTTCAAGAAAATCGGTCCAGCCTTTTCGGAGTCTATAGGTAACGGACACACACACACACATACACACACAGACAAAGTTCCATTTATGAATAAGTTTAGATATATACACACAGGTGTCCACACGTGGAGAAATAAATATCAATTATGTCCAACGCAAAGCAAAGTATCAGTATGTACAAGAAGGAAGGGTCTTACATTCAAACTGAATATACCTATGTTCGGCCATTGTCATGACTCAAGATTAGGAGGGGTTGAATTCATCTGTGTCCCAAAGGGATATGGCAGGCTTCATCTATGTTTCCAGGGACACCAGGAGTTTTATGTTCCAGCGGAACATGGCGGTAAGTAGGTTCTTCCTATGCCCAAAAGCCTGAACTGAAGAGAAACAACCTTCTTCATCGGATGCTGAAGAAAAAGGACTAACGCTTGGCTCACTATCAGGAGTGACATCACGAGCAGTTGTCATATAATCACGTCACTTTATCTCAATCAAAGAAAGATAAGCACCTTTTGTACCTTTACACTACTATTAGAACTAAATAGTTGTGACATTAGCATAAATATCGAGTTGAGAATTGATGGGATCGGGAAGGTCTTTAATTAAGATAACAACACATGTCCAGTGATAGAACTCTGTTTGAGCACATTCGTGTGAAAAGAAACTGAAGCTTATACTGTTCGTTGTAAAACGCGCATTTTTCCTTATTTGTACCTTGCTATCAGACCATGTTAAAGACTGTGGCGTGTTCTGCTGAGTCAAATACCTTTCCATACCAAACAAAGCGAAACAAAATGCTTTGTTATAGCGAAAAACTGGCTTGCTTGACTGGTTTTTGCTTAGGGCGTTGATCAGCTTTTAAATAATTTTGAGAATAATTTACACACATTTAATGATAAAGTAACAGTTGAAATTTTCCAAGGTATTTTTTTTATATAATCGTGTGGCCCCAAGCCAGGCATTTTACTGTCACTGTTGTGCAGGGGGTTACATAGGAGGAATGTTATGAGAAAGAATGACAGGCTACAGAGGGTGTCAGGAAGAGAGTATGAGAAGGAAGAGAATACTGATGAGTGGAGTGGACGGAGAAAAAAGCATGAGAGAGAGAGAATGTAAGTTAGTGAGACTGGAGGTGACTATTGACTTTACATTTGAATTCCTGAAGATTGTAGCTGTCGGGAAAGCAAGTATGCGGAAGGGAATTTCACCGGCGGGAGTTGCGAGAAAAGAAGCTGTTGGAGTAGAATTTGCGTTTACAATTTATTGGTTTCACAGTAAAAGGGCGGGGCCTAGTTGCTAATTTTGTGGCTCGAGAAAATTCATACATAGGGGATACCAGTGAGCTAAGTTCATCGGAGCAGAAACCGTAAAAGTATTTGTAGAAGAGACACAGGGAAGCCACATTGCGTCGGTGAGAAAGCGACTGTATCCTAGCTGCCAAGTCGGGATCGATCACATTACACACTCTCCAGTGGATTTTGTCAAGGACACCTAGATGGATAGCAGGAGCAACAGACCAGATATGGTAGCAATATTCAATGCACGGGCGGATGGTAGATTTGTATATGTGCAGGAATGTTTCGGACAGGAAAAACTTCCTGGCCCTACACAGAGAACCGACGTTCTTAGCTGCGGATTTAGCTATGGATTCTATATAGTTATTCCACTTGAGGTCTGATGTGTGAGTTAATCCGAGGAGACGCAGTGTTTTTATTTCTGATTCATTTTAATGGGCGGGAGGAACGATTGTCTGTGACAGTTAATAGATAGCAGATTCAATTTGCAAGCATTAAAATTTACGAGCAATTTATTACCCCAGTTCACCATGGATTGGAGGTCCTTTTCAAGCTCGGCATCAAGGTTTGCTTTGTCAGCCTCGGCAGATTTTTGATCGAGACGAGAGTAAACCGTATTGTCGTCAGCATATATGCCTACTTGGGATCTTATTACATCGGGGAGATCGTTAATATAGATAAGGAAAGGCGTAAAACCCAGTATAGAGCCTTGATATCGGAGGGCTTGTCCGTTTAATACTACCTTCATTGTTTGATTTGAAAGGAATGACTGGATTAAGTCAAACAATTGTCCAGTTATACCATAGCCCTGCAAGTTGCATAGAAGACCAGCATGCCAGACTCTGTCAAACGCTTTGGAGATTTCAAGGGTAACAGTTCGGGCTTCGCCTTTCTTGTCGAGGGCCTGGTGTATATACTCAGTGATGGTTGTGAGCATATCAGCAGTAGACCTGGTGAAGCGGAACCTATACTGTTTGTCAGAGAAGAGTCTGTTTTATTATGTACATTTTACTTAAATAAAGTAACTACTATTAATTATTTTGCAACCCCTTGTATCTGAGTGTCTTTCTTGCCTTGCTTGTGGTGAAATAATGAAAAATAGTGGTTAATGATGGTGGAAAAAAGGTCAGCTCATTCTATCTACCAAAGAAGTAAACGACTCCTTTTAGTGACCTTTATCTGTAGAAGACTCATTTTAAGCCAAAAATAGACTATCACTGCTATATATGAGATGGAGCTTCTAAATCGTCACTTTCCCACTTTGATAAATTTCAAAATTGTGAGGGGAAGACTTATTTTAACATTATGCAACCTGTTTTTCAGAGACACAGCGCGGCAAGCCTATCGATATTTTCCATAGAAAATTTTCAGATGAACTCTATTCTATAATTGTACCAGTACAAGCCTTTATCGCTAGAACAGAGCATACTACTTTCAGGGAGTTGAACCAGCCTCGTTTCCCTCGTGTTAAGCATATCTAAATCTAAATCTAAACTTATTTATAAATGGAACTTTGTCTGTGTGTGTCTGTGTGTGTGTGTCCGTTACCTATAGACTCCAAAACGGCTGAACCGATTTTCTTGAAAATTTACACAATTGTACTATAAGCGTCTGCGAGTGTTCTTAGCTAGGTTTTGTGTCGAGGTACCCTAGATAAATATCGATTTTAATCAAATTTGATACACTCATAGACAAAGACATAAGAAACGATATTCAGAAGTTTCAAGGTTGCAGTTCTTACAATAGTGCAGAAAATCGATGATATATATATATATATATATATATATATATATATATATATATATATAAGGTAAGATGTTTGTGTGTGTGTCTGTTTATTTGCCTGAATGTCTGTATTTTTTTTCAGCCCTTTTATTTTAGTTTTTGCTTCGAGTATGGCTCTAAGTAGGTATAATTGTAGTTTTTAGTCTCAGCCATGATACCATTTACTCAGATGACTTATTTAGCCTTTAAAATTCAGTTTACGACGAAAAAAACTTATTTGATATCGATACCAGAAAATAAAAATTTGACTTACATCCATTCATTTTTCTTTCCGTCTACGGTTTCGTTTTAACTGGAAACAACTATTGCTTTTTAGTCTTTCGTGCCAACTTCCAAAGAGTCTGAGCTCCAGGACCATGGGTTAGTTTTAAAGCTTTCATTACACCCGAGCAACGCCGGGCTATACTGCTAGTAATAATAAATTTCTACTCAGTTTTTTCCAAGAACATCGATTTTGTAAAAAACAGTCCCACGTAGGTTCTTTCCCGAAAACTATAATCCTAACTTCTTTATGTCAAGAGTCAATCGTCATCTTTCCTACTCAGGTCATGATCCTCACTACCTACCATATTCTCTTACGTTTTCATCGCGCATAACTAATCTGACTGTTGTCCTCTAACCTAAGTGGCTCTTGAGGCAAGTACTAATCGGCATTTAGTATAAAAAAACGCAGACTGATGAAGTTAGCCACTTTGTAGACATCCGTGTGTGAGGATGTGTGTAGTTACCTCCGTCTATATTGATCACATCGATCAAGCATGACTTGTCAAAAAATTTCAAATTAAGATTCAGCTAATAGTCACGTATCAGGTTACATATTGAATCACAATCGTATTATATATATATATATATATATATATATATATATATATATATATATATATGATGAATTTCTTCATGTCATAATACCCACCGTCTCCCATGTATTATCAGACATTTTGTCCATTGCTAAAAATCGATCCATCAAAAATATATAACCACATTTTCTGTCGGTCATTTTTCTTTCTTTTTTTATGCTGAAGAATTTTATTCCCAGAATTTCTGATTTGATCAACATTGGCCTGTATCTACCAACATGTTCGGCGCTGTTGTCTCTCTCTCTCTCTCTCTCTCTCTCTCTCTCTCTGTTCCTCTTTCGCTCTCTCCCTCTTCGTCTCTTTCTCTCTCTCTCACACACACACACACAGGCATATATATAGAAGTAGCTGAAAGGGCTTGGGACAATGAAAATTATGCATAATTTTTACATTTTTACCTCCTACAAAAAGAATAATCATGACTATTACATTCTTTTAAATTACCTTGCTTTTTACGGGTTATCAACATTTTCGGGTTATATAAAGCCAGAAAATATGTTTAAATTGTAAGATTGTTTTTTAGAGAATTAATTAATTTTCTAGATAACTAATTAATATATTGCTAGAGAGAGAAGAGGTGGATTCATATTCTTCCCAAGAATATTTGCGCGTAAGTGAATGTAAAGAACTCGAGTTAGAATTGGAACCCGGCTTTTCGATCTCCAATTTCAAGCTGTTATCCATTACACCACCCACACATCCAAGCTTAAAGCACATGGTTTTCCATCTAGGTACTTGCTTAACATCGACGATCGTACGTGTACCAGTGTTTAAACGGGTCATGACCGTAAGCCAACAAACGTCAAAGAAAGTTGTTTTTTTTAATCAGTTCACCCCAAGTAAGGTGATAAAGCCACTAAGATGTAAACGGCTATTGGAAGTGAAAGAACCCGGCAAAAAATCCCTGTCAAGGAACAATGGATAAACCTCTAATCCTTTTCAAATGTCCAAGGAGTATGAACCGGATGTCAGGCAAACCTATCTTTTCCTACATTAGACAATTTTGCTGTTGTGTGGATTAAATCATTTTTAATCCCCTGATTATACTTAGCTCGCAGTCAAATGGATGCTAATATTGTGATTTCATTTTAATTGCAAAATTAAATAACTTAAACATTGCTGTCAAATTTTTTGCGTTCAACTAGTTTGTATAACTTCTGTTAGTTTTTTGAACAACTACAAAACGAATAGTGAAAAAGTTGCTCGATAAAAATATTATAGTATTACATTATCATGGAAGATGAATCACAAATCACCAGTAGATGGCACAGGATTAAGACTGGACTTAGCCGTTCAATCGACTCATCGTAAACCCCTTGATGTTATTGAAGATCGATATTACTATAAGAAAAAAGGGGAAAAATGTTCTCTTTTGAACCAGATGAAAGTGGTTTTAAAGTGTCCCTCTGAGTCAAGAAGTTCCTCTGCGTATAGGGAGTGACCTGTTGCTGAGAGAGATTTCTAGCACAATCAAAGCCGTACAATTAAGAAAGCTCCGAGCGAATACGGAAAAGCTGAAAAGCGACGGACAAGGATCAATCCGCTTCCATGTCATGAATTCCTCTCAGAAGTGAAATTTCGGAAGTTCCATCGCTATGGCCGCCGGGAAGCCATGCCGCTGACTGCTACAAAGTTAAATTCTATATTCAGTTCTATGGAATCGAAACTGACAAGTCAAATAATAATACAACTGGCGTATTAGACAAGTTCTATGCAAACGATAAAAGAGAGTGTAAGGTTTTATTTTTTATTTTATTTTATTTTTGTGAGGGGGCTACTGATAAAAACTTGGGCAGACCTAAAAGTATTTTTTTTAAAAATTAGACAGTAAGTATCCTTCGTTCGTATGACTGTCAACTTTTCATCAACTCATCTTACACACACACACACACACACACACACACACACACACACATATATATATATATATATATATATATATATATATATTGTGTGTGTGTATTTTGGCAGCATTTTTTAATTAATGCAGGTTTCATTGAATAATATAGACAAGTTTTGTCTATTAATTTTGTGTAGGATCCGTTCGTACCGTCTGATATACTTGATGGTGATATCGTTGAAAGACAACAACGGGTCTAAGCTTTCGGTTCACCTAAGCCATTATCAAAGAATAAGTAAGCATAGAACATTTACGTTATTAAACCATTTAAACCAATCAAGAATTACTGTGATTTTTTGTTGTCTTTCAACGATATCACCATCAAGTATATCAGACGGTACGAACGGATCCTACACAAAATTAATAGACAAAACTTGTCTATATTATTCAATGAAACCTGCATTAATATATATATATATATATATATATATATATAGGTATAGATGTCCAGTCCGTAAACGGAGAGCATAATCCAACAAGATCAACTTAATATAAAATATTAAGTGTTATATCTATATAGAGAGCTCAATGGATGTTCTCCAGGACAATATGATATTTATAAAGGAAAACTCAACACGTCATTTAAATTGGATATTAATTATAATTCATTTCAATAAGCTAAATTAGCTGATTTCATCAGACCACACAATATTCGTTTCATTTGGTTCAAAACATTTTGACGGAATAAGCATTTCCTTTACCTGAAGAGAAAACTAAAAAAAATAAGAAAAGAAAAAAGGAAAAGGAAAATGGGTCAGCACAGAGGCATTGGCGTCAAATCGGTTGAGTGTATTCAGACCAGTCGCGAAGATGTTGACCACCAAGTCATTAACCACCTACTTCTACTCCCATGGAAACGTATGTATGTATAACCCCAATGTATAAGCATAAACACAGTCACAGTTGTATGTATATATGAGGATGTGTGCGCATATATGTATATGGACATAATCTAGTGTACATGGGTGGGTGAATTTGTGGGGTTACACATACATACATATCCATGGAATTAAATGTAGGCGGTTAATGACTTGGTGGTCAACATCTTCGCGACTGGTGTGAATGCCCTCAACTGATATGACGCGAATGCCTCTGCCCTGAACCTTTTTCCTTTTTCTTTTTTCTTTTTTCCTTTTTCTTATTTTTTATTTTTCTTTTCAGTTAAAGAAATGCTTATTCCGGCAAAATTTTTTGTACCAAATGAATCGAAAATTGTGTGGTCTGATGTAATCAGCTAATTTAGCTCAATGAAATGAATTATAATTTATAACGAATTTAAATGACGTGTGGAGTTTTCTTATATATATATATATATATATATTGTTTAATACTTAGTTTTTGGTCCAAATAGGGTTAGACCAGTTCACATTTGAATTAAAAATTGTTCGATACAATTATATTGTAGAACATTTTTGAATATTATCCATTTTTAATCGAGTTATTTCGCTACCCAGGTTTCTACCATGAATGGTGTCTTCAGGCGATTTCTAATAACTGATTTTACCGTTTACTGTTTCTCTTTTTAAAAACGCTCTTGTAACAGTGTTTTATTTGAACGTTCATGTGGCAGGGAATTTATGAACGCGCTATTTTTAAATTAAAACGGATTATGGCGTTTTCATCCATAGTTGTATGAACCTAAGAGGTATTTCTTCGTGTGGATGCATTTAGTTATAATTTCCGTTCTTTCATTTAACAGTTCATCTTTATTTGGGTATATCATAATTTCTAATTTTTTTCTTGGCACAGTCTACATATTTGTTCACCGTTGTAAGGCTTGGCTGTTTTTACAATGCTCCACCTTATGTCTGTGACTTTTCCATATTTTGATTTCAATTTTCACACGTGGCTAGCCACGTTTGTATAGTTTTTTAATTTTTCTATTTTAAATGTAGATCTGTGATTAAACCAATTAATATATATGCACACACACACACACACACACACACACACACACACACACACACACACATATATATATATATATATATATATATGCGTATGTGTGTGCCTGTGTGTGCATATGTATATATATATATATATATATATATATACATGCATATGCACATATATATATATATATATATATATATATATAAATTAGAGAAAATTTTCAAAATTCAAAGGTGTCGGATGTACATTTCGACATAGGATCTCTAATAGAAACTCTACATCATGTCAGCGACATTGTTTTTCCAAATGGCGAAGGCCCTGAGTTAGAGTGTAGAGGGGTTTTTGGCGAACAACGGTCACAAAGTGGAAAAGGACAGAGCTGGTAGTTGCGGGGTTACAGGGTGTTGAAATGGTATATTTAGGAAGGGGGGAATAGGAGTTCATTTTTTATAAAGATAGACAACTAAATGAGTTAAATTACTTTTTAAAGTTAAGACTTTGGGCTGTTTGAAGAGGTGTATTTAGGCGAGAAGGAATGGGTTTCAATATAAGATTTTAAAATTTTTTTTTAGTTTATTTAATTAAACCTTTTAGGTAGAAGCGAGTTAAATGCCAATTACAGGAAGTTAACAGTTTAAAAATTATTAGAGAGAAAATATTAGAGAAAAAATACATCTATATACATATATGTGTTAACCAAGGAAAAAGGGGTTTAGTAAGGGTTAAAATACTTTTTAAGGTTAACGTTAGGGTAAAATTAAGATAAAAACTTAAATTGAATCCTTTTAATTTATGTTCTAATATCTAGTTAACGGGGATTTCAATTCTAAATTTAAGTATTCGAATAATTTACCTTGTGGCGGCACTTACTGATGAATTCCCTCCTAAGATTCAGTAGCCGGTGTTGGTGGGGGTATTTTAATATTGAAATTTTTTCCAGTAAACATAGACAGCACCTATCACGAAAATTCCTCGGAATACGAGCTGAACCTATCAGTTTCCTGCTAATTTCAGGATCCATCCCTTCTTCTTTCATTTTCTAGAATGCCCGCGAAAGGGCTGTCTGTTACCTCTGACCGGGGTTCGAGAAGGAGTACCTGTGGTTATACAGTCTTTGTTTGAAAGGACCGGCGGACATACCGATATAGGTCCGGAAGTGTTTTTTTTTTTTTTTTTGTTAGATGGAGAAATGCGGACTTAATAAATCACCTGAGTGGATTTGCATTTTCCCTCCACCGGGTAGACGTCCCCAGAATTACAGTTGCATTCATTTGAAATTCCGGACCTAAATTCAGCATTGCGCAAGTTCACCAGAATACTCCTATTATGGGAACTAATAAGGGTGTCCATATTCGGGGTGCAAGAATAACTAATTGAAGGGTGTACCTATTAAAAATCTTCCGTAGAGGGTGACTGTTATTAAAATCTTTGTCTACTCGACTGCAGCCACTTTCCCATCGTCGAAATGTGGCCTCCCTCTGTCTCTTCCTATAAATACTTTCATGGCTTCTGCTCGGATGAGCTTAAGTCACTGATGCCTCCTCAACAGGTGTTTACCCGTGCAACCAGACTGGCAACTGGGTCCCATCCATTCACAGTCAGGTTAGCCAAATGCAGACGACAATTCTACTCCTGCAGCTTCTTCTCTCGCACTTCCCGCCTGTGGAACTCATTCCAGTATTCTTGCTTTCCTGACGGCTACAACCTCCAGAAATTTAAATGCAAAGTTAATACTCATCTACTAACCACTGGACTCTAGCTCTCTCCTCTCCCCTGTATATCCTTCACTTTCTCGCCGCCTATGTATCTGTCATTGCACCTGCTTTCTCAGCTTTCTATTGTTCCTTTCTAACTAGCTTGTACTCCTCACTCTTTTCTAATTAATCTTTTTACATTTATGTAACCCCCTGCACATCAGTGGCGTTTCTGCCTTGCTCGAGGTAAAATGATTAAAAAAAAAAGAAAAAACTTGAGAAAATATTGACCAATATTGATGATTAGTTAGTGCAATAAGGGGGGTTAAACCAAATTATCTTTCTTTTTCTACAGTTTCCTTTATTTTTATTTTTGGATGATTCGGAGTCTATTGTAGGTTTATTATATGTTAACTTGTTTTTATATCCGCTTTTTTGAAGGGCCTTATTGCAAATATTTTTACTTGCGTTGAAAGTTTTAATGTTGGATGATAATTGGTTGATTCTATTATTCACTATATTGGGTATCTGTTTTATAATATTTTGGGGTGGTTGGATGAAATATTAATATAAGTGGGGGAACTATTTTCTTTGAGAAATGGTTGGTAGGATCCATCATTTACAGATAGTTTACAATTTTAAGATTAGAGGTGACTTCGACTTTAAAACCGAGGTACTTCAGGGCTCTAATTATTTTTTTGTGTATCCTATTTGTGTAGGGCCCATTGGAATTAGGGATAATTATTAATCCACCGTCCCGATATAGGCCTAATTTTTTTGGGTCTAAAAATCTGCTTAGAATATCTAAAATGTAAATTCCCACAAAATCTGCCACCGGGGATGAATCATATGCTCCCATAGGGACGTCAAAAACCTCCCCCAGCCCCTTTGTCCATGTGGAATCATCAAAGGTCAGAATGGATTTTCTGGCCGCAAAGATGATTTCGTAGTCCTTATCCGAAATTTTCACGTAATTTTTAGCAAATCTTAAACAACTCTCAAGAAGGTCCCTTGATATAGAGGAATAGAAATCGACAATATCGAATTTAAGGAAGGTGGATTTAGATTTGTTTTTGATGTTGTTAAACCGGTCTATCGTATCTGAACGATTTCCAATGGTTTGGTTGTAGATTCAATAGTAGCTTCTCTATTAGATTTTTTAGAATTTCCCTGGAAATTATGCCTAAGTCACTTTTTGTAGGATTAATTAGCCTGGTTTGTAATTTGTTTTGGAAATTTGGTTTGTGGTCCTTAAATAAAACGTAAGCTTCTTTAGTGGCGATTTTGCCAATTTTGTCACTAATATTTAATTCTTTGGCGAATTTGGCTGTGTCTGTATTAATTTCAGATTATGCTAGGTTCCTTCTGTCTACTTTGTAATTACTAGTAAGATTATTTTTAAGGACACTTATGTAATTTAAAGGATCACATTTATAAATGTTGTTAGATTTGTCGGATTTTACCTACAGGTGCTTAGATTTTTCAGGTTTCTAATGTCTGATTTTAGTAAGTTCTGGAATTTGTTTGAAGCCCCCAGAATTTGATTTTGGGGATCAGGTCGAAAAGGTCCTTCTCGAAAGAGTTCAGAAATCTGCATAAGGGGAGGTGCGCTGGGTCCTCAGGTTAAAGGAATCCGTAGAATGATGTGCAGTGTCTGTAGAGCGGAGAAAAAAGTGTGCCTTCCATCGAAGTCTCCTCATGAAGTTTTCAATTTTTTCGGTGAGGTGAAGGAGAAAAGAGTGAGTGTTTGGGTCAGGAATATTTTTCAAGGAATAATCCGGGGTAAACCTCTTCATTTTGGAATAGCAGAATGAATAGTTGAAAGATTCGGGAATGAACCAAGAGAGCTCAACCACCGAAGGTGTGGGAGCAAAATATTTTTTTTTAAATATATATATATATATATTTATTACAAACTATGTTTTAGAACATGTACATAATTTCTTCCATATATGTACATATATAGAAAAAATTATGTACATGTTCTAAAACATAATTTATAATAAATATTCACAGCTCTATACATCACATATCGAGCACTGTTTTAAATTAATGTTTTGGACGGAAAACATTTTTCTTTTTCTCTCCTCATTCTCATTCTCACTCGGATATATATATATATATATATATATATATATTCAAAAGTTCTGCAATATAATTTTATTGAACACTTTTTAATCCAACTGTGTCCTGGTCTAATCTTATTATGACCAAAAACTAAGTAATTAAATAATCAATACATATATATATATATATATATATATATATATATATATATATATATATATTATTCCTGTCTTTTCAATGCCTTTGTCCACAGGAAATTAATAAAAAGGGGAACCCTTTTGACGTACGATAAATAAATCGCCCTTCATCGCGAAAAAATATATATTATATATATTTATATCCAGAAACTACTAACATAAGACACCTTGTCAACAAACTAAACAAGATTAAATCTGCAATAGACTTCACCTTCGTAACTGAATCCAATTATACTTTTCCTTTCCTAGATATCTTATTACACAAAAATTACAACGAAATCAATGGTGAAGTTTATGGAAAAGATCCCAACAAAAACGACCTGATCAATTTCTTTTCAAACTACTCTTCTAAAATCAAATCAGGTATTATCATTGGCTTTTTTAAGAGCATTAAGAATCTGCAGCCCCAATATTTATTAAAAGAAAGGTACATAAATAATGAAAGCAACATTATCAACAATAATAAATGAAACAGTAGCAGATAGATTATACTACCTCCCAACTCCATAACATCCCCTATCCAGAACAACGTATCCCATATAACAACGTATCCCAACTAGTAACAATTACCTTGAAAACTATTATGGTCGGATCTAAATAAGATCACCGAAAGTATTATTACGAACAAGCAGGTGTATACGAAATAAATTGCCAAATTTATTTTACCTTCTTGTCTTGATAAAGTCCATCACAGAATACAACGCTTATTCGAGAAAAAATATAGTTTTCCTCTTGTCTTTTTTATTTAACCATATATATATATATATATATATATATATATATATATATACACGCTCTCACACCCTGATTGAGCACTCTGGAAGAGTGGGAGACTTTGTAAACAGTAGCTACTCCGGCCTATACGCATCACTCATTCAATAATGAATTGGAGCACTCTAGCTATTGGGCGTGTTTATACGCGCTAAAAAGCCTGGCTTCTTCTACCGGACGCTCGTGGCCTAGGGGTAGAATCGCCGACTGACGCCGATTTCAATCCTGGGTTAGGAAGCGAACGGAGTCTAAGCCGTACTGATGAGCTGTGATACAGCGAAACAGATCTGTCTGCGGATATATATATATATGTGTGTGTGTGTGTGTGTGTGTGTTACGTAAAACCAACATTATATATCAATTCAAATGTCCCTTGGGACACTGTATCTCCTACAAAAAAAAACAAACAAACAAATATATATGTTAAATTTACAACAACCACATTAACTAGACGTCTTACGTTACATTTGTCTGACCATTCATCCATTTGTAGACATCTACAACGACATTTCTGTCAACATTCACAGTATAAAAAATAATGATCCATAATACAACTATCCTACACCAAGAAAACAACAAAAGCTAACTACAGGTTCTCGAAGCAATATTCATTAAAAAACTTAAGCCGTCAATTAATAGAATCAGCTATGAATACTGTATTCTAAACTGTTCTAAAATGTTTGTAAAAAGAGCAGTTTTTTTTTTCATGCCTTAACACTTGACATTAAAACAGAAAATTCCATTTTGGATAATTTATCAACCGTTATATAGGAAGCAGGAAAAAATGTACAATAACTTTTAGCAACGCTGTTTTCCGATTACATTTGTTACCATAACTCACCCTCCTGAAGATGATCTCAGAAAGTGGTTGAAAGTACTTGGGTACCTGAAGAAATGAATGAAAATAATATCTGTCAACGTTACAGCTCATTTCTGACATCTTGGGATTGTAATACGCGAAAGATTATCCGCTAGCATAAACGAAAGTTTATTAAAAATAAGAATAGTGCTTGCAATTTATTTAATCTGACATGTTTAAAAGAAAATGTGCTGCCTAAATACATACAATATATATATATATATATATATATATATATATATATACAAAAGGATAAGGAACAAAGAGAATAAAAACAACGTTCAAAACATTAATTTAAAGCAGTGCTCAATATGAAAATAGAGCAATGAATATTAATAATTATTATTACTTTAGAACATGTACAAACTACAAAATACTAATTAAAATAACAATGTCTCATCAGGTTGTTAATAATAATTACCATCATTATGAAGTACCTAATAAGACATTGTTCTATCAACGTACATTTTTGTAGTAGTTTGTAGTTACTGCGCGTTCTAAAGTAATAATTAATTATATATATATATATATATATATATATATATATATATATATATATATATATATATATGTTTAGCTCACTTCCCAGTCAAACACCACATTTTATTTCTTCCGTTACCCCACTTCCCCTTTTTAGAACTAGACAATGCCAAATTTTTATTTCACTTACAGTCAGTTAAGTGCCATACGTGATACACGCTTGGGCGATCATGTCTCGAAAGGGACATGACTGACTGGGCAGAAGATTATCCCGCAGTAGGTTGCCATTGCTTTCTGCGGTAGACTGGTTGCCGACCAAGGCTACAGAACCCAATCTGTCCTGCTATTTGACCCATAACTGGAAGGAAGAGACGGATTAATACCTTTCCCAAGGGTATTCGTGCGTAAGTGAATGCAAGGAATTCGACTGGAATTCGAACTCAGCTCCCCGATTTCTCGTTCCGAGCTGATATCCATTGCACCACAACGCACATCTCAATCTGAAAGTAATGTGGTCCAAAATCTACAAATAGACATTGATTGCTATCTAGTTTTTTCTGTGACGTAAATTTTTGAACTTCCGCCGGTAATATCTTCTTTTATTTTATTTCATTTTGAATTTTGAAAGTTGCCGGTGAGATGGGAAATCTCTCTTCGGGATTTCATGTTGAAATGATCATTCAACGCTTTTGAACTTTCGAAATTTATTTTTATTTTATATATATATATATAAGCACTATTAAAATTCACCACTATATGTGAAGAAAAACAATAGGGAAACTTATCTGAGCCGACTTGTTTCGCCCACTGCCGGTTAATGTCACGGCAAATGTGAAGATTTTAGCTTTCAACAAGTGTTAATAAACAAAAGTAAATTGGTAGTTTTTCATTTTTTTTTTTTTAGATTTATGTAAAGCTCATAAATATTTATCAGATCAACTGAAAAGTCTAGGTAAGTTACGGAGTTAAGTGACGTAATTACTTGATAAATTATGGAAGATGCTAAGTGACGTAACTTAATGTTTAATAAACAGAAGTGAGCAAATGATTGTGAAACTGCATTTTTATGTAATTAATATATAAATCATTTAATTTAACTTATTCATTTTAGTATATATCAATTTATGTATTATATATATAAATTAAATAACAGCAGGTTATAGAATTTAATCTTTTTCTTTTAGTTTTATAATATTTTAATAGTTTTGTATGTGGCTCATGCAAAATTGAACGTTTGGTTTTTCTTTTCTTTAACTTGTCAGAAATTTCACTGGTTGTTGGATTCTTTGTTTCTCTCTTTCTTTTTCCTCCCCGGCTGTTGGATTCTTTGTTTCTCTCTTTCTTTTTCCTTCCCGGCTGTTGGATTCTTTGTTTCTCTCTTTCTTTTTCCTTCCCAGCTTTTGAATTCTTTGTTTCTCTCTTTCTTATTCCTCCCGGCTGTTGGATTCTTTGTTTCTCTCTTTCTTTTTCCTCTCCGGCCGTTGGATTCTTTGTTTCTCTCTTTCTTTTTCCTCGCCTACTGTTGGATTCTTTGTTTCTCTCTTTCTTTTTCCTTCCCGGCTGTTGGATTCTTTGTTTCTCTCTTTCTTTTCGTCCCCGGCTGTTGGATTCTTTCTTTCTCTTTTTCTTTTTCCTCCCCGGCTGTTTGATTATTTCTTTCTTTCTTTTTCCTTCCCGGCTGTTGGATTCTTTGTTTCTCTTTTTTTTTTTTTTCCTTCCCGGCTGTTGGATTCTTTGTTTCTCTCTTTCTTTTCGTCCCCGGCTGTTGGATTCTTTCTTTCTCTTTTTCTTTTTCCTCCCCGGCTTTTGGATTCTTTGTTTCTCTCTTTCTTTTTCCTCCCCGGCTGTTTGATTATTTCTTTCTTTCTTTTTCCTTCCCGGCTGTTGGATTCTTTGTTTCTTTCTCTTTCTTTTCGTCCCCGGCTCTTGGATTCTTTGTATCTATAAACGCTTATTCCGATATTAAGCACTCAGCCTCTATAAATATAGAAAACTCTAAATTTAGGTAGATACGTAGATAGATATTTTGAGTTTGAACTTTGTTTAATGGCATATCAACCTCTGTGGGATATTTAATGCGAAAAATTGGGGTTTCAATGTATTTTGTATCAATGTATTTTTTTTATATATTTGGTTATAGTGAGAAAGTTGATTTCGTTAGATTTTAATGAAAATTTCTTTGTCGTTATTCTTTTTTATTTTAGAAAACTGAAAATGTCTTCTCGTTTTGTATTAAAAATGTTTTGCTGAGAATATTTTTTTCCTTCAAAAATGTGTTATGGTAATAAATTTTTCTTCAAAAATATATGTTTTCTATAAAAGTCTATTTTTATGTATATGTTTTCATAAAAGTGTATTTTTATACTTTCATCGTGTTTTGACCCCAGTTGGGACCCTAACAGGTGCTACCACTCCGGGTCAGGATGGACCTGAGAACAACAGCAATTAAGAGGTGGTTTCATATTTCTCACAACACCCCACACCCAATCAGAGGCTTTGCTAACTGATGCAGTTTACCGTCCTACCCAGGATCGAATAGATAGATAGATAGATAGATAGATAGATAGATAGATAGATAGATAGATAGATAGATAGATAGATAGATTATTCATGTGTAATACACCGTAGATATCTTTCTGTATATATATATATATAATATTAGACAGATTTTAGTCGATAGGACAATAATCCTCACTCATACACACAGTAAAAAGAACCTTCAGATATTGAATCAAAACAACCCACACTCAATAAAATTACATTTCAATCTAGTCACAACACATTACATTGCATTTAGACATATGTTTCTGTTGTTAACTTTTGGTCTCTCGGTGTGACGTCATAGAACCGCATTACAAATTTACTGCCTGCGTGTGCTATTCGGTGTCTGTTATCGTCGCATAACAATGCTTTATGTCAACACAATACAATATCATTTTTGAAGGTTGATGTCTTTATGTTAACGTCCCTGTAACCCCTCTGAAGATGGCTCATGTGAGCTGAAAGCTTAGAACCAGCACAATTTCAAAATATCCATATGTTCTATAATTTTTGTTTTTAAGTTCACAGGAAATTAAAGCCAAAATCGACGTTTAGAATGATTCATAATTAGACATAATAGACATTCATTATCTGTTATATTTAACAATATATATGTATATATAAAAAATTTTGGAGGTACAAAATTTATACACAACTTTAAAAACAAGGAATATATTTATAGTCTCTAGAGCTCTTTCGACCAACATCTCATCAGAAGAAAATCGTTGGAATCACAAATCAAACGAAAAACAGCAACGAAAATGATTCCAAAAGTCTTCAATTGATTATTGGAACTAGCCACATGTAAACTTAGCACAGGCTATATTCTCCACAAGGTGTTGAGCAATAGCCGATTCCATGTTGGCGGAGGAAAGACAATACATGCTACCTATTTTGCCTAATCGTTTTTTCGAAGGTACATGTTGATTAATATATATATATATATATATATATAAGAAGTGTCTGTGTTTGCGTATGCGTGTGTGTGTGAAAGAGAATGGCAGACAGCGTAACATCTTAATGACTCGTTTCATTCCAAGTTGGAACTACTTCAGACTAATATCGGTTTCATTGAGAGAATAAGACTTTGATATAAAATGCGTTTAGAAATACATCGAAACGTTAATGATGCAAAGACGTGCCGGTTTTTCAACCGATAATAACCTTTACATTTAAATGTTTGACATCCGACATATCAAGATTTGCTAATTAGTTGATCTCATTAACCTATTTTTTATCACTTTTCTTTATATTGTTCCTTTTTCATCCCACATAGTTTTTAATTGTCTATCCCACCAGGTACCAGCAAATAATATTGAGAGGACATTTATGTCGTATGAACTTGGACGTAAGTTAACAATAGAAGTTTCTAAAATCAATGCACTTTCAATATATTTACCTTAATGAATTATTTTCCCTTTTAATCAAAATGCATTATGTCAAACATATGGCCAGACTAATAACAAACACCGACTAATGTATAAATAATCTCAAAAGGCCCCGTAACGGTGCACAAATTCTCCTGATGATCCCAAATTAATTTAAATGTAAGTTTGAGAGGAACAAAATTTGATTTGATCAGATATCTGTGGTCAGAATGTGTGTAAAGGACTTACGTTAACCCGGGACATTTAAAACAAAACGGCGACAGTGTACTACCACGTAGAATTGTGTGTGAGTAGATCGATAACTTTAAAAGTGACCGGACTACTGACGAGAAGATTCAGCAAGCTCGAGAGATGATAATGGTTAGCCGGTCAGTTATTCAGATCACTGCTTCTTATTCCACTTTGGTGCACACTGCTAGCAGGGCGGCCATGTCTACACTGTAACACCACCAAGAAAACGGGCATGATCAAGCTCAAACTTCGTTCACGCGAATATAATAGCACCAATTATATACACTCATGGGCATGATTTGTATTAAAAATTATGATTTACCATTTGTTTTTACCTTAAATATATCCCATTATATTTAAAACTAAATTTTAATGTTAAATTTCCATGTCATGTTTTTCTCAGAAAGCAGATGGGTTGCAATAGACGCCGTGTCGATCTATAACGTCAACTTTAATTGACCTGTATACTGTTCGTTCTCTTTTCATTTCTATTTCTTTTCTTTTTCTTTCTCTTCTTTCCATTTATCAATTGTCTATAGTTTTCTTTTTCTTGCTCTCTTTGTTTTTTTTTGTCTTTTTTTTTTTGAATGAGCGAGGAATTGTTTTTTGTAAATTACAGTTACAAATGTCTATTCTCAGTATAGTCGGTGTGTAATGATTTTCTGGAATATTTTAAAGATTAACTGTTGTATCATTTGGGTCTGACGAGCTGCAAGTTCAGTGGCAAAATACGTATTACCCATGAAATTGTAGAATATCTATTTTTTTTTCTAAATTATATTACTCTGTTAAAATAAGTAAATACATTTAACATTGTGTTCTTTTGAGTTCGTCTCTATCGGAATTTACCTGACTAATATACCAAGCATTCTACGTTATATATATATATATATATATATATATATATATAAACGATGTGACGTCATAGAAACGATGTGACGTCATAGAACCGCATTACAAATATACGAACTGCGTTTGCTATTTTTTATAATTGTTATTGTTGCTTAGCAAAGTTTTATATCAACACATGATAAAATCGTCGCTGATGGTGGATGTTTTATGTTAACGTCCTTGTAACCTCTTTGAAGATGGTTCATGTAAGCCGAAAGCTTAGAACCAACTTTATAAAATTTATCCAAATTTTGGAGAATTTTTGTCTTTATTTTCACCTGAAATTGAAGGCAAAATACAATGTTTAGAACGGCTCATGATTAAACATAATAGACATTCATTGTCTCTTACATTTAACAGTATATGTTTAGAAAAAAAAATATATATGATATATTTCAGAGCAGATATGGTTGTTGCGATCAATCGAAAATTGTGTTATATAGGCTTGATTAAAACCTTGTTTTGACTGGAGGTCATTCGTGGTCGAGCGGTCTAAGACGTTGGTAGCTTACCCTATTTAGATAGGGGTCGCAGGTTCGAATCTTGCCGAGTAACACACATTTTCGTAATAAAAAAAAATATTGTAAATAATCAGCCCAGTAGATATAAATATATAATATTGTTTAATAAAAAAAAAACAGAATATCTACTAAAATACGAGTATCAATAAAAATAATGTTGAAACAATTCATTTTAAATTGTCGGTTGTTTATAACCAAGTTTCGCTAAAAATTCGTTAATTTCCGTCACATGTTCATATATATATAGTGTACATTCTATTTTTATTGGCATTGTTTAACTTTATGCCAAATTAATGAAGTGTGTTAGATAGATAGATAGATAGATAGATTCCTTCTCACTTTATCGTAGAGGATTTTAAGAGGCGGTGTTTTCTTTATAAATTATCAATCATAAGAATCTTCACGACTGGAAATTATCCGGCAGTCGGTCTTCTTCCTTGTATTATCTTTACAATTTGAATTTATCTAAAATGAATGATACTTCGGTTGTATGTGTGTGTGTGTGTGTTTTACTCTCTCTCTCTCTGTGTTTATGTGTGTGTGTGTGCTTATGTGTGTGTGTGTTTTACTCTCTCTTTCTGTGTTTATGTGTGTGTGTGTGTGTGTTTATGTGTGTGTGTGTGCGTGTGTGTATGTGTGTGTGTGTTTTACTCTCTCTCTCTGTGTTTATGTGTGTGTGTGTGTGCTTATGTGTGTGTGTGTTTTACTCTCTCTTTCTGTGTTTATGTATGTGTGTGTGTGTGTGCGTGTGTGTATGTGTGTGTGTGTGTTTTACTCTCTCTTTCTCTGTGTGTGTGTGTGTATGTGTGTGTGTGTGTGCTAGAAAATGTGGTGAAATTCACCGAAATTGTTTCCGCGATTTCCCTTATTTTTCGCTGAAGCTGTTATCGGAAAGACGAAGGGGATAAACGACCTTCTCCTCCTACTACTCCTACTCCAACCCCCACCACCACCCCACTACCACCCTACCACCACCCCAACACCCACAAGCCCTTTCCGTTCTCTCGTACTTTGTAAACTTTCATCCAATCTTACGAAAAGTAAGACGGAAAAGTTAATTGATTTTTCCTTACGATCTTCTTCATCCCAGTCAGTGCCATCTGTCTTCTTTACGGCAACCAGAATCGCGAATGGCGACACCCACTGTTGTCATCTTTCCTTTCTCCATTAAGAAATCTTTGCTCATCGATGCACGCCAAAGTCTCATTAAACGTGGCCAATGACGAAACTCATTATTTGAGCCAGCAAGGCACCAAGGAAAGACAATCAGAGAAGCGTTTATTTCGTCACCTCTCTGACACTTACAATGAATAAATAATGGCAATAAGTCATTGAACAACTTTCGTGCCTCCCTTGATTCTCTTCTGTCTCCGACGGCAACCAACAATTACGTTAAAGGTTAGTGATATTGCTTATACGGTAAAGATGTTACTTACTTGATTTCTTTTTCTATGTGTCAAGTTCATGGTTCTCTACAACTTCCTATACAGTGTAGCATATATCTATCCACTTACTATTTCTTAAAATCTCTGTTATTTCGGGGTTTTTTTCTCTACTCCGCTTCTTTCTTCATTTTTTTAATCATATTCACCCCAAAAGAATGTGCGTTGTGATGCATTGGATATCGACTCGGAACGAGAAATCGGGGAGCAGAGTTCGAATTCCAGTTGAATTCCTTGCATTCACTTACGCGCAAATACCCTTGGGAAAGATATTAATCCGTCTCTTCCCTCTAGTTATGGGTTAAATAGCAGGACAGTTTGGGTTCTATAGCCTTGGTCGGCAACCAGTTTACCGCAGAAAGCAATGGCAACCTACTGCGGGATAATCTTCTGCCCAGTCAGTCGTGTCTCTTTCGAGACATGATCGCCCAAGCGTGTATCACGTATGGCACTTAACTGACTGATTCACCCCAAGCAAAGCAGAAAAGCTAAGACACAGTGGGGTTTCTGATGTAAAAGAATTAAAAAACATTAAGAAGTAAAACAATAGAAGTGTATTCAGGAAGGTTGTAGATAACGACAATGGTCCTAAGCATGGCAGTAAACTGCATCCGACAGCAAGGCCTCTAAGTGAGAGGTTGTGAGGAGCATGGAACTTATTCTTAATTACTATTGTTTCCAGGTCCACACTGCTTCCTGAGTGGTCAGGGTCCCATCTATGGGCAAACAGTTAACCCCCAAACTGGAGTCAAAACACTATGAAAGCATAAAAATATTTTAAAATCCCACTTTTTTGGCATTAAATAACCCACAGAAACAAAACTTAAACTCTAGATAACGTCGAGATGTCGGAGAGGATAGAAACGTGAAGAAAACTCATAATGAACATCAAGAAGAGACGGATGAGGTTTCTGGGACATGTAGTGAGGAAGGAGGGCCTGGAGAATTTAATACTCACAGAACGGATAGAGGGAAAAACAGACAGTGGAAAGCAACGTGAGATCTATTTGATAGGTCTGAGCAAATGAATGGCAGAGTTTGGGAGAGATACCAAGAGGAAGAATTTTGAGAGGGACAAGAGACAGAGTCGGGTAGAAGTCCATGATCGCCTACGTCCTAAGGAGACACGGCACATGAAGAAGTAAATAACGATTGACATTACATTTAAATTTTTGAAGGTCAAGATTGTTTAAAATAAGAGTTCCACAGAGCGAGAAAAGAAAATATTAGCAAATTTTTAAATAATTTTCCCCCAAGCAAAGCTGTTTTACTGCCACTGATGCGCAAGGGGTTACATAGGGGAAAGTGATGCGAAAGAGGGTTAATTATAGAGGATAATAGGAGAGTAATAGACGGATGAGAATATCGGTGTAATGGGAGTGGAGTGGGTGGGAAAAAGAGCTTAAAAGAAAGGATGCGAGTTAGTGAGATAGGAGATGTCTATTGACCTTAAATTTAAATTCCTGGAGATTGTAGCTGTCGGGGAAGCAAGTATATGGAAGGTAATTCCACAGGCGGGAAGTGCGAGAAAAGAAGCTGTTAGAGTAGAAATTATGTTACAACTTATCGGTTTCACTGTAAAAAGGTGAGACCTAGTTGCTAGTCTAGTAGCTCCTGAAAATTAATTCCTAGGAGGCACCAGTGAGCTAAGTTCATTGGAGTAGAAGCCGTGAAAGTATTTGTAGAAGAGGCACAGAGAAGCCACGTCACGCCTGTGAGAGAGCGACTGCAGACAAGCTGCCAAGTCGGTATCGATCACATTAGAGATTCTCCGTTGGATTTTGTTAAAAACACTGAGGTGAGTAACAGGGGCACACGACCAGATGTGGCAGCAGTATTCAATGCGCGGGCGGATGATAGATTTATATATGTGCAGGGTGGATTCAGACGGGAAAAACTTTCTGGTCCTGCACAGCGAACCGACCTTCTTAGCAGCTGATTTATCAATGGATTCGATATAGTTATTCTACTTGAGGTCCGCTGAGAGTGATAGGACAAGGAGGTAGTGTTTTGCTCTCAGGAAGGCTAGCCTGATCCATGCTAATGGGGTGGGGGGTAGGAGCGATTGTCTACGGTTAAGCCAGTGTCGAATTCTCCAACCTTTCATGTGTCACAGACATTTTAACCTTTTCGATCGGATTCTAACTATAAATGTTGTTTTTTTTTTCCTGTTTTCCTTAAATACCCTCATTCTTCAAATGTTCTGCTTATGGTATTCTCACCATCCTTCTGTAGAAATACATTGATAATTGTTGCCCTAATTTTCTAATGTCCTAATTGCTTGAAGTTTGTTTTTCATCTGTGAGAAAACTGTTTTGTGTCGGGTGCGATTATCGATGGATTTCCGACCAACCCTTGATTGGTCGAAGGATATTGATGCTGACTATACGAAGAGGCGCTCATAATATACTAGCCGATGTGAATGGGTTACTAAAAACATACAACACTTGACATGTCCTAAAATCAGTCAACATAAGCTAAAATGATTTTCAATACAAATGTTAACTCTGTTAAATGCTTTAGAGATATCTAGTGCAACAGCTCAAACTTCGAAGTTCTTATCGAGAGCCTTGTATATATACGCTGATGGTTGTTATCATATCAACAGTAGAACTGGTGAAGCAGAAACCATTCTGTAATTGTTTTATCAAAGAAACTGAGGTATTTACACATAACTGCCCGATATTCTAGGCTGGATAGGAGAGTACAGTTCAGTAGAGCTATGCTTGACAGTCTTGTAGGGGGTGAAATTGTCGATGGATTTCCGACCAACCCTAGATTGCTCGATGAATAATAATGCTGACTATACGACGAGGCGCTCATAATATGCTAGCCGATGTGAACGGGTTACTAAAATCATACTGCTATCGAGTTATGTTTACTGAGTTTACTTCTCAGAGTAGAACAACACCTTTGTCTTTTACAGAAGCTGAAAGAATTAACCAGATCTGTTGACAGTGTAGCGGTTATCGGTACAGCAAGTGAAATTGGTGTTCGGATTTCGATGTGTTTAATTTTGTACAAATACTTTTTAAAAATGTCCGACGACATGACTACAGCTTTTCTTCCAACTAGCAAAACAATCTATTTTTCTGACCTTGGGGTGTTAACTCTACCCTGTAAAAGCTTTTACATCTCTTCCCGTAGCTATGACTTAAATAGCAAAGCAAACAGGGTTTTCTAAACTTGGTTGATAATCTGGGCCTGTGTCGGGAAACTCCCACCCTCCACGTAAAAGGTGTGTTTATTTCTCTTCACCGACAGCTATAGATTGAATACCACATCATTTCATATTTTCTAACCTTAATTGGTCCACCTTGAATAAAAAAGATGTAATCTGGTTCTTATAGTAAAACTATTATCTGCCCTCTTTCGAGACATGATCGCCCAAAGCGTTTATCACGTATGGCACTTAACTGACTGACAACTGCTTTTTGATAATTTAATATCGAATTTTTTTTCCCGGGGATTACAGTGGGAATCGAACTCAGCACAGTACACAGTAGTAAAAGTGGACAAAGTTAACCTCCCTAGACATTGCAATAGCACGAAAATTAGGACAACAATTCCAATAATTCAGTTTATACATATAATAATTCATTTTTTTTAGAATCAGCAGTCTTCTAATAGATTAAAAGAAAAACACGTCATAAAATAGAACATAAAGGACGTCGCAAAACAGAAAAAGAAGATTTTAATCACTCTAATCATAGATGGCGATATGTCGCTACGTTTTATCATTTAATTTAATAGTTTTATCAATTTTCAGTCAGAAAAATGTAGACAGTCAAAAAAAGAAAACCAAATCTCTTCTCACTTAGAATGGCAAAAAACAATGACCCAAATTATATTTTTATTATATAAAATAGATAACTGCCATGTTTCAAGTGGAATTTTAATGGGAGATGAGGTCTAATTTTTTATGACATTTTAGAGGCAGTTTCAGAAATAAGCATAACTAATATATATATATATATATATATATATATATATATATATATATATATATATATACTAGTAGTATTGCTCGGGTGTAATGAGAGCTTTAAAACTAATCCATAGTCCTAGAGTTCAGACTCTTTGAACGTTGGCACGAAAGACTAAAAAGCAATAGTTGTTTCCAGTTAAAGCGAAACCGTAGACTGAAAGAAAAATGAATGAATGTAAGTCAAATTTTGATTTCCTGATATCGATATATATATATATATACATATATTCCAGCTGAATTCATTGCCTTCACTTACGCGCAAATACCCTTGGGAAAGGTATTAATCCGTCTCTTCCCTCCAGTTATGGGTTAAATAATAGGACAGATTGGGTTCTATAGCCTTGGTCGGCAACCAGTATACCGCAGAAAGCAATGGCAACCTACTGCGGGATAATTTACTGCCCAGTCAGTCGTGTATCGCGCATGGCACTTAACTGACTGACTGACTTCGACACAAACACTAGCTAAGAACACTCGCAGACGCTTATAGTACAACTGTGTAAATCTTCAAGAAAATCAGTTCAGCCGTTTCGGAGTCCATAGGTAACGGACACACACACAAACATAGACAAAGTTCCATTTATAAATAAGTTTATATTTTTGCTCTCACACCCTGATTGAGCACTCTGCAAGAAAGGTAGACTTTCAAAGACAGTAGCCGCTCTAGCGTGTACGCATCGCCCATTCAGTAAAATAAATTGGAGCACTCTAGCTATTTGGCGCGTCATATATGCGCTAAAAAAGACTGCCTTCTTCCACCGAACGCCCCGTGGCCCAGGGGTAGAGTCGCAGACTGACGCCAATTCAGTTGGATTTCGAGCCTGGGTTAATGAGCAATCGGAGTCTAACCGTACTGATGAGCTGTGATACAGCGAAACAGATCTGTCTGCGGATGACAATATATATATATATATATATATATATATATATATATATATATATATATATTAGTTATTCTTATTTCTAATCGTACTGATGAGCTGTGATACATCGAAACAGATCTGTCTGCGGATGACAATATATATATATATATATATATATATATATTAGTTATGCTTATTTCTAATCGTACTGATGAGCTGTGATACATCGAAACAGATCTGTCTGCGGATGACAATATATATATATATATATATATATATATATATATATATATATATATATATATATATATATATATATATATATATATATAGTTATGCTTATTTCTAATCGTACTGATGAGCTGTGATACATCGAAACAGGACTGTCATCGGATGACTATTTACGCACCCTCTCGTCTATTGAGCACTCTGGGGATACGGTAGACTTTGAAAACAGTAGCTATTCACCGTTATTTATGCATCTGTTTTTCAGCAATTAATTGAACAGTCTTGGAAACTGGTGCCTTTTTATATTGTGTATATAACACTGTAACATCTGCGCCAATAGCTTAGAGGTGAAATCTCCTACTGAGGTCAATTCGGTCGGGTTTCAATCCCGGTTGGAAGCAATCGGATGTCTAACCGTACTGATGAGCTGCGATACAGCAAAACAAAATATCTGTGAATGACTGTAAATATAATTGACAATTTGTGTATTTAGGCAGTAAATTCTCTTTTAGGTGTGTCACACTAAAAAAATTACAAAGATTATATCTACTTATTTTTAATAAAATCCGTTCCTACTCACGGATAATCTTTCGTGTGTTATAATTGAAAGATGTAAGAAATGCAGTGTAACAATTACAGTTGATTTTTCAATGTTCCCAAGTACTTTCAATCTTCTTCGGCGATCATCTTCAGGAGTATAAGATATAGTAACAAAAATAACCCCCAAACTGTTTTGCCGAAAATTACTGTAAATTTTTTACTAAATATCAAGTTGGCTTCGCCCTTGGGATCACTGGGACATGTAAGCCTCTACCATGACAAGGAACGACCATATATATTTTACAATAGATGCCATTGTATAGAGTTCGTTATCAAATGTACCACTTTGACTTATTACTTTAATAGAAACAAATCAATAAATAAGAAACGAAATAAAACTAATAAAAGCATAAAATTATTAAATATATGAGAACATTGTAGCTAAAAATAAATATTTGAGAGATAAATAATGAAATAAGAAATTCACTACTGAAAAAAAATAAGGTTACGATTTTAAACTAATTAACAAAAACAATGTAATCCCAAATCTGAACAACAAAATAAAAGATCGTCATGTCCCACAGATTAAAGAAAGTGTTAATTTTCAAATTTCCTGTACATTATTGTACTTGACAGGCACCTGAAGAAGGCCGGCGAGTACAATAATAAAACAATATGATTATAACAAGAAAGATAAGGACAAACATTCGAATAAATGAAAGTATATTAAACACGATTATTTCCTAGAAAAATGCAGTCTCATTAATAAGAAATGTGAGCTTGTTAAAAATTGCAGACACGAAAACAAGTATACGCTGTGTAAATTTTCAGATTATTCCAAATAAAGAGAGAAAAAAATGGAGTAAAAGAACTTCGGAATATTTTCACTGTTGTACGCTTTTGCTCTGTAAAGGAACTGTTAAGAAAAGCGTGTCACATAGTTACATTTCTGTTACTGTATCATACGTGAATCCACGAGAGATGGGGTTTTATATCCTATATAAGATATTTTTATCATACAAAATATACTATATTAAAAAAGCGTTTTTGTGCAAAGAAAATTTCCAATAAACTTGCATATTATTTACACTGTTCGAAGTGGCGTTCTGATCTTTTTGTCATGTTTACGAAGTTTCGGCCGTTGTACGCTAAGAATTTTGAGCCGAATATATATCATTTTACTTCCAGATACCATGTAGTGATCTCCTTTTAACTCAACTCTATAAGTTATTTGTTCACCACTGCTGTAGCCAGGTATTGAACTCACAACCCTTCGGGTCAAGTCCCTCAAACTAACCAAGTAACTTATATCCACTGAGCCACGTGTCCTTTAGAACATCAGTGAATTAATTTTTAGAACTTATAAACCTAATGTCTCTGAAACCATTTTTACCAGAGCTCATATTGCAATCTTTGAAACTAATGATTTTTTTCTAACACTCTGTATTACTGGTTCCCATATTGTATTCATTTCTATGCTTGGGCAGCTTAGGGGATTTTTGTGGCTTAGCACATGTGCTGATTTCTTAAGTTTACGTAGCTTCAAATTGTGTTTTGTATTAATTATTTCAACTTCAACCGAAGCTTTCATATTATTAAAACATGACTACTTTAAAGAAAATAGACAAACTAAACGTATCAAGAAGCTTTACTTAAGGCAGTTCAGTCACTTCACATATGTAAGATTCGATTATCACAGTAAAGTTCAGGGACAGACAGCCATGATTGCGGTCCTGAATGGGAGGTTGTGAAAAGCATGGAACCACCTCTTAATTACTGTTGTTCTCAGGTCCACTCTGACCCGGAGTGGTAGCACCTGTTAGATTCCCAGCTATGGGCAAATAATTAACCCCCAAACTGGGGTCAAAATACTACGAAACTATATACACTTTTATAGAAATATATACATAAAAACTGATTTTTATAGAAACATATACATTTTTGAAGAAAAAATATTACCAAAAATACATTTTAAAGAAATAATTATTACCATAACACATTTTGGAATACAAAACTAAGTCATTTTCAGTTTTCTAAAATAACAAAATAAAAACAAAAAATGATTATTAAAATCTGACTAAATCAACCTTCTCACTATAACCGAACATTTAAAAACATAATTAAATCCCTATGTTTTCGGCATTAAATAACCCACAGAGGTTGATATGCCGTTAAACAAAACTCAAACAGCCATGGTTGCCTTCACTGCATCTAGTATTGTTTTTGGAAAGACATGAATCATTCGGATATGCGTTGTGGTGCAGTGGTTATCGGCACGGAACGAGAAATCGGGGTGCCGAGTTTAAATTCCAGTTGAATTCATTGCATCCACTTACGCACAAATACCCTTGGAAAAGGTGTTAATCCGTTTCTTCCTTCCAGTTATGGGTTAAATAACAGGACAGATTGGGTTCTCTAGCCTTGGCTGGCAACCAGTCTACCGCAGAAAGCAATGGCAACCTACTGCGGGATAATCTTCTGTCCAGTCAGTCATGACTCGAAAGAGACATAATCGCTTAAGCGTGTTTCACGTATGGCACTTAACTGACTGACTGATGAATCATTCTATTTTTTATGTTTGCTCTGAGTACAATAGAAAAACAGACTGGGTTTTCTAGACTTGTTTACGAAATAATCTATGAGTAGGACAACCCTAAATTTGAAATATAAAGAGACAGACGGGTATAGGATTAACAAATGTACCCTGTAAAATATTTACTTGTGACTGAAGATACAACAGCTGTGCGGGTGCGGTTGTATTTTCATGCTCCAACAAAAGTCTCAATAAAAAAAATTCTCTAAACATTTTACTGGAAAGTGTGTGTCGCTCGCAAGCCATTAGCCTTAACGCCATGAAAAAGAAGATAATACAGAGTTTACACACAACTCTCTTTACTTATTTTTATATTTTTTTCTCCAAGTAACTTTTTTATTTCGTGAAGCACAAATCCCGATGGCAAGAAAAATTATTCTCCATAATGTGACATTCGTTTTGGACCGCTGTAAATTATTGAATTAAAAGAAAGAAAAAGGAACCCATAAACAAAGAATACACACCTGCGTTTTAAGGTGAGGTATACATAAAAATATGTTTGTAAAGATAAAAAAAACAACAACTCAAAACAAATATTTACATCAATAAAAAAAATGTCTTATTTTCTTTTTGCAGTCCTTTTTCCCTTTGGTTAAATGACGTCGAAAGTTCATAAAAAAATAAGTTCCGTGAGGATAGTTTTTTTTTCCTTTTTATTCGTGTTCTTTTTGAGTTTTTTTTTTTTTAACCAATATGGAAGACAACATCAACCTTCAGCTTACAAGAATTTTTTTCTATTGCACAAAGAACCCATGTTTTGGGCTAATGTTTTCTAGTTACTTTCTTTATTGAACTTTTTAAATTACCCTTTCTCTAACGTTTATAGGCAGTTCATGTCCTATTTTGTTAGAAGCAACAGAAACTGTTTACACTAACCAAACAAAAGTCAAGGAGAAAAACATGTATCAGATATGGTAAAAGGTTCCAGCTTTTGTCAAATAACAAAAAGATGAATTTACTTGACCAATTCTTGAAAGAATTGGGGCGAAGTGTATCGGTTTATAAAATAAAATGACATATTTTAAAAAATTAATTTAAAATGTCAAGGAATATAATACACGGGAGGTATAAAATCGAACCCTTGAAATCAGATCCTAATGGTGATATGGCACAAGGCCGAATGTATGAGGCACGCAGTGGGAATCAAACTCGCTATTCACTTGTAATTGTTCCAGCGAAACAAGCTTGTAATCCTTTACACTAAATAGAGGTGTCACTTTTCGATAACGATGATGCATAATGGCGTAAAAGCAAATATTAACTGTGTGCAAAAGTTTTCAAATCTTTAGCAGACGAAATCAGTGTGTTAGTTACGTGTCATATGTGATACACGCTTGGGCGATCATGTCTCGAATAAGAGACATGACTGACTGGTACAGTAGGTTGCTATTACTTTCTACAGTAGACTGGTTGCCAACCAAGGCCGTAGAACCCACTCTGTTCTGATATTTAACCCATAGCTGGAGGGAAGAGACGGATTAATACGTTAAGCAAGGGTATTTGTGTGTATGTGAATGCAAAGAATTCAAGACGAAATAGCCAGTTAAAAATCGATTTTTTGCTGGTAGGCTTTGCACACACAAACACACACACACACATACACACACACACACACACACATATATATATATATATATATATATATATATATATATATATATACTACCGGCTATAATTATTAGGCCACCCTAGTTTTTTTTTTGTTTTTTGTTTTTTAAGAAGCTTTTTTAATATTTATTGCCAAGTGGATAATTCTAAATGAAAATAGAATGCTTCTTTTGTTATTATTAATTTGAAAACTTTTACAAGACAAGGAAGCAAAGATAAACTCGTCCAAATCACCCTAAATTTTCTTCATTCTTTCATTGATGAAACTGCAATATAGAAATTATTAAATATTTTTAAATTCATTTGATGCACATGTTATTGTACAGTATTAACAAAAGGAGCATTCTATTTTCATTTACACTTATTCACTTAGTAATAAATACTAAAAATAGTATGAAATACATCACTTTTTAAGTACTGGGGTTGCCTAATAATATATATATATATATATATATATATATATTTATATAGCATAAGCTATCCTTTGATAATAAAACATATAGTAAATCAATTTTACTTTCTAAATACTATTGAAGTACCCACAGTAAAATGGAAGATATTTAAAAAGCTGGAACATAAAACTCATTACAGGAAAATATTTTCTTTGCTTATAAGAAAAAATCTCATAATTAAATTCCCTCAAACTAATGTATTAATCCAACGTAATGAAATAACTATTTACTATGACTAGATGATAATTCACACTCTTAAATATATCTAAAATTATCTCAAACCGTTCACAATATACTCTACTATATAATCCTACCCTTATTATTAACTATGCATTCCTCCAAACTAAACTTAATTACAAACATTAACGTTTACATTTACTTTAATTACTAGTTAACTTTTCAATCAAGTCAGTCCTCCTTAAGTAATTAAAATAATGGCTTTACGTCTATTTCCTTCCATAAACTTGTTTTATATTAAAACAGTCTTTAAGACTAACATATTATTTTTTTAATTTACAATCTCATAGCATTTCAAATATTATATTGGCAAAATTTTTGTTCTTTCACAATTTAAACTGATACAACTGACACTTGCTGTTCAGTCTACATGCTCAGACCGCTACACATAAATATACCAATATCCATTGGTGTACACTCAAAATGTTTTAAATTCTAATAACTTCCCACTCCACCAATTTTGTCTAATATATATATATATTTATATATTACGTGTTATCTGTTGGGGGTTGTATGCGACTTTTACATATATGATTCTGTAGGAATGTGTGTGGGTTCGACAAACGGATGGATTGTTCTTATTTTCTCTTTTAAGAGAGCGACATTTATATTCTTATCTTCTTATATGTTTTTGTTTTTTGATTTTGATTTTTTTATTCTCTTATTCGTCGGGTTAGGTTTTTGTGAATCCCATTCATGTAGAATCCTTCGTTGAATAAAGACGGAAGCTGAAGATGGCTTGCCTGAAATAGGCCTATACTTCCGAATTACCATTAAATAACGCGTCTGTCTTAATTTTTCTTGTATTTGCTCTATATGTATTTATATGCATATATGTTTAGAGCTCTCTTAGAGAGTTATCCTACCATTATATGTAAAGGATACTCCTTTGGATTCTTCTATGCCCACAAGGCATGCTGACATATATATATATATATATATATATATATATATATATATATGTGTGTGTGTGTGTGTGTGTGTGTGTGTGTGTGTGTGTGTGTGTGTGTGTCAGATTAAATAAATTGTAAACATTATGTTTGCTTATTTTTAATAAAATCCGTTCATACTCAGGGATAATCTTTCGCGTATTATAATCAGATGTCAGAAATGAGCTTTAACGTTGACAGATGTTATTATCATTAATTTCTTAAGTTACCCAAGTTCTTTCAACCTCTTTCCGAGATCATCTTCAGGAGTGTCAGTTATGCTAACAAATATAACCGAAAAACTGTGTTACTAAAAATTACTGTACATTTTATTCTGCTTCTTGGATATCTTCAGAAATGAATGAAAATAACATCTGTCAAAGTTACAGCTCGACTCTGGCATCTTTTGATTGTAATACGCAAAAGATTATCCGTAAGTATGAACAGATTTTATTAAAAATAAGCATAATATTTGCAATTGATTTAATATGACGTGTTTTTTGAAAATGTGCTGCCTAAACACACAAATTATATATGGTTTTTGATTACCTACTGTTGTGCGTTGTGGTACAGTGGATATCGGCACGGAACGAGAAACCGGGGAGCCGAGTTCAAATTCCAGTTGAATCCATTGTATTCACTTACGCACAAATACCCTTGGGAAAGATATTAATCCGTCTCTTCCTTCCGGTTATGGGTTAAATAGCAGGACAGATTGGGTTCTATAGCCTTGGGCGGCAACCTGTCTACCGCAGAAAGCAATGGCAACCTACTGCGGGATAATCTTCTGCCCAGTCAGTCATGTCTCTTTCGAGACATGATCGCCCAAGCGTGTATCACGTATGGCACTTAACTGACTGACTGAAATAATTAATAAAAAATCAGTATTATTTTTCAATTAAAATTTTCTTTTTTTCCTTTACACCTTGTTATCACGTATGGCACTTAAGTGACTGGCTGTTGTACCATTTTGGTCTGACGAGCCGCGATAATAACATCAAAGCGGTGAAATATGTATTATCCATTGTAATAATCGAAAATCCTTTATATATATATATATATATATAGGTTAAGAGATCCAACAGTTTTAGAATTTAGAGTCTTCCGGCATTTACTTCTTTACAACATATATCGTAGAGCATAATATAATTTCAGTTAAATTTGATTTTTATTTAAAATTAATTTATTTTACATTGAGATGCAGAAATATTTCTATGTTTCGAGCTTTTACTCAAGATTTTAAAATCTGGAAACAAAAATTTATTTGTCGCAAAGTAAAAGAAATTAATTTTAAATAAAAACAAATTTAATTATATATACATATACTATAGTCATCCGCAGACAGATCTGCTTCGCTGTATCACAGCTCATCAGTACGACTTAGACTCTATTCGCTTCCTAACCACGGATTGAAACCCGACCGAATCGGCGATTCTGCCCTTAGGCCACGAGCGTCCGGTAGAAGAGGACAGGCTTTTTAGCGCATATAAACACGTCCAATACCTAGCGTGCTCCAATTCATTATCGAATGAGCGGTGCGTATATGCTGGAGTAGCTACTGTTTACAAAGTCTCCCACTCTTCCAGAGTTCTCAATCAGGGTGTGAGAGCGTAAATACTATAGTCATCCGCAGACAGATCTGCTTCGCTGTATCACAGCTCATCAGTACGACTTAGACTCTATTCGCTTCCTAACCACGGATTGAAACCCGACCGAATCGGCGATTCTGCCCTTAGGCCACGAGCGTCCGGTAGAAGAGGACAGGCTTTTTAGCGCATATAAACACGTCCAATACCTAGCGTGCTCCAATTCATTATCGAATGAGCGGTGCGTATATGCTGGAGTAGCTACTGTTTACAAAGTCTCCCACTCTTCCAGAGTTCTCAATCAGGGTGTGAGAGCGTAAATACTATAGTCATCCGCAGACAGATCTGCTTCGCTGTATCACAGCTCATCAGTACGACTTAGACTCTATTCGCTTCCTAACCACGGATTGAAACCCGACCGAATCGGCGATTCTGCCCTTAGGCCACGAGCGTCCGGTAGAAGAGGACAGGCTTTTTAGCGCATATAAACACGTCCAATACCTAGCGTGCTCCAATTCATTATCGAATGAGCGGTGCGTATATGCTGGAGTAGCTACTGTTTACAAAGTCTCCCACTCTTCCAGAGTTCTCAATCAGGGTGTGAGAGCGTAAATACTATAGTCATCCGCAGACAGATCTGCTTCGCTGTATCACAGCTCATCAGTACGACTTAGACTCTATTCGCTTCCTAACCACGGATTGAAACCCGACCGAATCGGCGATTCTGCCCTTAGGCCACGAGCGTCCGGTAGAAGAGGACAGGCTTTTTAGCGCATATAAACACGTCCAATACCTAGCGTGCTCCAATTCATTATCGAATGAGCGGTGCGTATATGCTGGAGTAGCTACTGTTTACAAAGTCTCCCACTCTTCCAGAGTTCTCAATCAGGGTGTGAGAGCGTAAATACTATAGTCATCCGCAGACAGATCTGCTTCGCTGTATCACAGCTCATCAGTACGACTTAGACTCCGTTCGCTTCCTAACCACGGATTGAAACTCGACCAAATCGGCGTCAGTCGGCGATTCTACCCTTAGGCCACGAGCGTCCGGTAGAAGAAGACAGGCTTTTTAGCGCGTATAAACACACCCAATACCTAGCGTGCTCTAATTCTTTATCGAGTGAGCGGTGCGTAAATGTCGGAGGAGCTACTGTTTACAAAGTCTCCCACTCTTCCAGAGTGCTCAGTCAGGGTGTGAGAGCGTAAATACTGTAGTCATCCGCAGACAGATCTGTTTTGCTCTATACATATATATATATATATATATATATATATACTAGAGTCATCCGCAGACAGATCTGTTTCGCTGTATCACAGCTCATCAGTACGGCTTAGACTCCGTTCGCTTCCTAACCATGGATTGAAACCCGACCGAATCGGCGTAATTATTAAACAGTTATTGGTAGAGTCGAATTAGATTAATAAACAGTTTTATTAAAAAGTGCTCAATATATATTTTTGAGAAAAAAATTAATATACAGAGCTTTGAAATATTAAAATTAAGAAGATCAGCCGATTATGGTAACACCTAATGAGGAAGGAGGACCTGGAGAACCTGATACTGACTGGACAGATAGAAGGAAGGAGAGACAGAGGAAGGCAGCGGATAACATATTGGCAGGGCCTGATCAGGTGGATGATGGAACGGGGGTTGCCAGGAGCAACAGGAGCAAACATACTAAGAGCCACAAGGGATAGGGAGACGTGGAGAGCCATGATCGCCTACGTCCTGAAGGGATAGGGCACATAGAAGAAGAAGAAGTCTCAACCTTTGGGTATCGTCTAGCGCTATAGATTAACATATTTAATAAATAAATCCTAATGTAACCTGAAATATATTAAGAAAAGCCAAACCTTATAGAAACAGTAATGCCGGCCGATTTTACCAAGAAGAAAAGTTTCCATAGCATCATCTCCAGAATGAGAAACGTTAATAAAAAAAAGATCTGAAATTATGTCCGGAGATATTCACATTAGAAAGTAAATTTTAAATTCGTACAAACCTGGATAAAATTAGATACAATATTATTTCGCTATTGCTCACGTCCGCCTTATTTGAAACGTCCTGTTTTCAACTTTCTGTTCTGCATTAAAAATAAAGCTTCAGAAAATCACTATTTACATTATTCGGACTATTGTCCTCATCTTTGTTGCCATTTGAACGACGTTTCGACCGTTGTTCGCTCCGGCTTTCTTCAGGTGCTAAAAATTTCATACCCTTTAGTACGATCACTGGTGTATATCATTCTCATTCCTTGTGCGAAGCCTCTTATAGTAGTCATGAGTTATCTCCCTCTAACCAGACTCTCTAAGTTACTTGTTTACCACTGCTGTAGCCTGATATTGAACTCACAACTCATTGAGTCAAGTCACTGGAACTAACCAACGTCTATATCCACTGGACCATGTGTCCTTTCAGAAAAATCAATTAATCTATAACGTCTGACGGTACCGGAACGTTGGAACCATGGTAGCGTAATCGGATGACCTCCCTAATTCTAATATATATATATATATATATATATATATATATGACTACTTAATACTTGAATGACTACTTTTCTTTTTTTTTTTTTTAAATAGTGTCGCCTCAAGCAAGGCATTTTACTGCCATTGTTGAGCAGGGGTTACATAGGAGGTAAGTTGTGAGAGAGAGTGACAGGTTACAGCGGGTGTCAGGAAGAGGGTAAGAGAAGGATGAGAATACTGAAGCGTGAAACTGTTATCGTACACTGTTAATTCTATACGTCCAGTCTGTCTTTCTCGCTTCAAGATTAAAAATCACTCATTTACCAGAAAATTAGAAAAAATATAACTGCAGCGTATTTTTTTAAAACATTTGGATTTAATTTTAAACTATTTTGAAATGAAAAGTAGGGTGTGCAATATTTTCACTGTATATATTCGAGCTGTTGTCCTCATTATTGTTATTTTTATCACGACGTTCGTGGTGTTATGCCCTCCGGTCTTACCCATGTGTATATCGATCTGGGTAATCTACCGGGAATCCCGAACTGAATCCTTTATTTAATCTGCGAGGATAGACTATTCTCGTCCTACTGTTCATGTCTAAGGATACTAATTAAAATAACAGCAAGTCAAACATTTTCCATAATTCTCATATTACCATAAATTAACACAGGTTTTCCATAATTTTCATATTGGCATAAATTAATATAAATTTTCTATAATTCTAATATTGGTAGAAATTAACATAAGTTTTCCATAATTCTCATAATAACACAAATTAACATAAGTTTTCCATCATTCTCATAATAGCACAAATTAACATAAGTTTTCCATAATTCTCATAATAGTACAGATTAACATAAGTTTTCCATAATGTTCATATTGTCACAAATTAATGTAAATTTTCAATAATTCTCATACTGGCAAAACATAACATAAATTTTCCATAATTCTCATATTGGCATGAATTAATATAAATTATCCATAATTCTAATATTGGCAGAAATTAACATAAGTTTTCCATAATTCTCATAATAGCACAAATTAACATAAGTTTTCCATAATTCTCATAATAGCACAAATTAACATAAGTTTTCCATAATTCTCATAATAGCACAAATTAACATAAGTTTTCCATAATTCTCATAATAGCACAAATTAACATAAGTTTTCCATAATTCTCATAATAGCACAAATTAACATAAATTCTTTTATAATTCTCATATTGCCATGAATTAATAATTTTTTTTCTAAATTCTTGTGTTAAAATAGATTTTTATAATTCTCATATTAACATCTTCTTCTTCTACTTCTTCTATGTGCCCTGTCTCTTCAGGACGTAGGCGATCATGGTTCTCCACGTCTCCCTATCCCTTGTAGCTCTTAATATGTTTGCTCCTGTTACTCCTGGCAACCCCCGTTCTGTCATCGATTCCGTCATATGTTATCCGCTGCCTTCCTCTGTCTCTCTTTCCTTCTATCTGGCCAGTCAGTATCAGGTTCTCCAAGCTCTCCTTCCTCATTGCGTGTCCCAGGAACTTCAGTTGTCTCTTCCTGATGCTCAGAATTAATTTCCTTTTTGTTGCCATTCTTTCCAACACCTCATCGTTGCTTGCATGCTCAGTCCACGATATCCGCAGCATCCTTCTGTAGAACTACATTTCCGCTGCTTCTAGTTTTGTCCTCATTTTCGATGATATTGTCCAGCATTCACTGCCGTATTGAAGAACTGACATCACATAGCAATCCATCACTCGGTTCTTTGTTTCTAGTGAAATTTTCCTGTGTGTTAGTACTTTACTCAGCTTCTGGAACGCGTCCTTTGCCATGCCAATTCGCCTTCGGATCTCTGTGTCGCACTTTCCATCTCCTGTTAGAACACTTCCTAGGTATTTAACCTACAAAGGGCGGAAGAAATCTCAAGGAGTCAACGGCCAGCTAACTTGAGGTGGTGTCTCAATAAATCACATTAACATAATTTACCAAATTTTTTTTCATAAATCTCATATTGTGATGAATTTAACATAAATTTGTTTTAATTCTTATATAGACATAAATTAGCATAATTTTTTCAAAATTCTCATTTTGGCATAAATTTACATAAACTTTTCCTAATTCTCCTGTTATCATAAATTAAAATAAGTTTCCTAATTCTCATATTATCAAAAATTTCCCCCAATTTTTTTTTATTATTCTTATATTGGCATAAATTTATTACTCCGGACGACAAATACTTTAAAAATGTATTAAATGCTATAAAGATTTCTACATAAAAATCATTTTACGATTATCTCACTACTTAAGCGAAAATAAAAGATATTTGTACCACGTGGTCTCTTAAAATTTTGAAATATCCTTGAAATATCATTGGGTATTGTTTTCTTAGAATATTTTTATTAAGCCACTCCAGATCACGTAATTTCAAAAGAAGAATCTTTTTTTTTTTTTTTTTTTTTTTTTTCATTTTAAGGAACCCGGTGGTATTCAAATTTTAAATTTTCTGTTAACCTTTATAAAATTTAATTTTAATAAAAATTCACACTGGTGGTCAGGAGTGAATAATGTATATTTATATTAAAAAATATGGAGGAACAGATTATTTCAGGTCGTAGTGCCTGTTGTAAACGCCACCAGATTTTTAAATATTCGTCGGAAGCGGTGGCAAGGTAGCCTAAGAAAGTAGTAAGGCCGATAGAATACTGCATTCTGAGGAGATTTGCTTACACTCAATCAACCGTTTAATTTACTCACTACTGTTGATGTTGGTGTGTTGTGGTGCAGTAGATATTGGCTGTGAATGAGAAATCGGAGAGCCGAGTTCGAATTCCACTTGAATTTACATACGCTCAAATACTCTTTGGAAAGGTATAAATCCGTCTCTTCTCCATCCAGTAATGGGTTAAATAGCAGGACAGATTGAACTCAGTAGACTTTTATACCGCAGAAAATATTGGCAATAAAGATCTTCTGCGCAGTCCGTCATGTTTCTTTCGAGACGTGATCATCCAAACGTGTATCAAGTGAAAAATTCAGTAATTCTTCCATTTCATGTTCTTTTTCGACGTCGGTGTTCACCAGTGTAGAAGTGGGTGTGTCCTTTGGACGTCGGGGGTCGCCAGTGTAGAAGTAGGGTGCGTGTTCTTTGGACGTCGAGGGTCACCAGTGTAGCAGTAGGGAGAGGGTTAATGTTTTGTAAATGACCATGCGTCATACATAACCGAACTCCCTACAACTTAGGATTATTCGCAATCATCAGAAGGTTGAAGATTGGAATCTGTGAAATAATAAAAGTATACTTTTTGTATGTCTAAATAGAAATTTATTAATGGAAAAGAATGACATGAATTGGCAGAGAAGTTAATTGTTTAATGACAGACAGTATTAAGAAGTGAGTTCGTAGTAGTAACTTGCAAGAGTGAGTTTATGTGTACGTAGGCAGGAACGTATGCATGTATGTATGAGTGTTTATTGTTGGGTAGTATTGTCTTTGAAGTTATCGCTCAGGGTGAATGGTGAAAAGGAAGGAGGTGAGAGGTGAGAGAAAAATATAGAGTCAATAAAAGCGATCGCTTGACGTTAGTCAAAGGACGTGTTAATTACACTCGTCAGCTTCACTCTCTGGCGACGGTCGTCTTGTTCCATCTCTTAGAGCGTTTGTAGGTTATTTGAGAATTCACTCCCAGGTGTGATTCTGGCCTTTCTATTTTGTTTTTAGATGTTTCCTAGTTTTCTATTGGCAGAAAAACATTTCGCATCGAGGTGTAAAATTTTGCTAGTTTTGTGTGTGCTAAGCAAAGTTTGTACATTCGAGTAAATCTTTATTTCTAACGAAATCAATGAGTCAGTGCTTAGCATTTGAATTTTTAAATCTACAACTTGTTTTATTCACCACAAAATATTATCTGCTTCAGTATTCTTAGTGAATCCATGTCGATGTTCGTCTCTGACAGAACAGATCGCGAAAACCAAGTGTACTAGTGACTACAAAGGACGAGAAATCGAGCTGAGTCATGATCGCTCACTTCCTGAAGAGACACCACACGACGACGAGAAAGAAGAAGAACGGTGATGAGGAGGTGGTGAACAGTTGAGGGGATTCACTCCCACACAATCGACAATGATAACCTCTAAACATTTTATGTGAGCACGCAAAATTCATGACATAATTATAATAGTAATAATACACAAGTTATTTTTTCTTTTTAAACAACCATCAAAAGTTCACTTACTTAACAAAAAGAAAACTAAATATTTTATTAACGTATACAAATTTCAGCGTCTTCTGAGCCGCATACTCTCAAACGCAAACTGATTCAGACTAACGCACATTATACGCATGCGTGAATAACACCGGTGTAAAATTTCCAATCGTACACCGCAGAACGGTGTGGAAAGAAACCCACTATAATACACAGCTAATTATAGATTCAAGACTACAAGTAAATTATTTGCAATATTCTGTAAGTGAGATATTTCTAGCTGTATCTTTTTTGGGTTCTGTCAGTAAAATCACACGAAAGAATAAAAATGCACAAAAAAAAAACTCGTGGGAAAATAAAACTCTTAACGGAACCTTTATAATGTGTACGCGCCATATTGTGTACGTCTGTGCATCTGCCTCCGTATGTCTGATGGCGGTTCGGTAATTACAGATAATGAAATAAAATTGCGAAAATTTAATGGAGTAGCCTGAATTTGTATGAGAGTATCGTGTCTGTGACATAAAGACGTCAAGATTGGCAATTTCCTCGCACTCCCACCTCGCACTCTTTGCCAGCTGAAGGTCAGGGTCGGCTCTGGGGTTAGTCGAGCTTTTCCGTTTGATCCAGCCTCGTTCCCGCCTTTGACTTGATGGCGTGCTCAAAAAGCGGGAGTCCATGAAAGAAAAAGAACTCAGATCGAATCACGATTTCCGCTTATTTTCAAATCGCCATCATTGGTTTCTCTTACTCTTCATTTTCATCTAGAAATTTCCTTACGCCTTGTCGATGGGGGGAGGGGGTATTCTTTATATCTATTTTTTTTTACTATTTCTAACAGTTGTGCCTCTTGTTTTGCCATATTCTATCATTCTCTCTTCCTTACTTGCTTATTGCTGAATGAAGAGGACGTGATAGGAAGAAGAAAGAAAAACAGAAAAAATGAAAAGAAGAGGTACGAAATGCTACGAATTAAGAAAAGTTGGTTTTTGAAAGATAGAATGAAAAAAGAAGAATTACTTGTTTCCTCGTCTTCCAATTACTTTTTCCTCGTCTTTCAAATTCTTCATATTTCTTTCTTTCTTTCTTTCTTTCTCTTATTTCTACTTTGTCGTCTTCCAAATTTTATCTTTCTTTCTGAATATTTTGCCTTTTTCCCTCTTCCTACTCTAATTTTCACTTTTAATCTTTCATTACAATTTTTTGTTCGTTTAAAATTAATATGGCTTACATTGCGAATTTCAATACCTTCCGATTATATTCGTTTTATTTGCCTTACGAAATCTTTCTTCCCTCCTACCGTCTTTTTCTTTTACTCACTCTTTATTTTTGCTTCCTATCTCTGCTGTTCAATTTTTTTTGTATTGCAATAGATACGTTTCTTTGCTTCTATCGACCGTCTCTTCATTTCTTTCTTTCTTTCTTTGAAATTCTACGCGTGTGTCTTTTTTCATTTCCTTTTCCCATTTTTTCTTCTTTTTCCAATCACTTTTACTAACTTCCTTTTTACAAATTCAAAATTTCTTTCCTCTTACCCCTTCCCTTTTCACCTAACTACTTCTTTCTTTCTTTCTTTTTTTCTTTATCTTCAAATTCTTAGATTTTTATACCATAGTGTGCGTTTTATTTTTGCAAATTTTTTCTCTCTTTCATTCTTCTGTCAATTATTTTTTCTTCGTCTTACAAATTCTTCGTCTTTCATTCTTTCTTTTTTCATTCTTTCTTTCAAAATCCTACTTTTCTTAATTCGTAGCAATTATCTCTTCTTTTCATTTTCTTTTTCTGTTTTTTCTTTCTTCTTCCTATCACTTCCTCTTCATTCAGAAAATTTTAACATTTTTCCACGTATCGTTTGTCTTTACATATTACTTCTTTCTTTTATCCTTTTTTTTCTTTCTTTCTTTTGTTCTTTCTTTATTTCTTTTGAAAATTCTTACGTTTTTACCTCGTAGTGTCTGATTTCCTTTTCTGTTTTTCTTTCTTTCTTTCTTTCTTTCTTCCAATTACTTTTTTCCTCGTCTTTCAAATTCTTCATATTTCTTTCTTTCTTTTTCTTTCTTTTATTTCTACTTTGTCGTCTTCCAAATTTTATCTTTCTTAATATTTTGCCTTTTTTCCTTCTTCCTAATCTAATTTTCACTTTTAATCTTTCATTATCTTTCTTTTTTGCTTTCAGTTTCTCTTGATTTTGTTGATTTTTTTACCCTCAATTATATTCTTTTATTTGCCATTTTTCTCTCATTCAATCTCACTGTTTCTAGATCTTTCTTCTGCTAGGATTATATAGCCGCCTCCGCCTCCGCCTCCGCCTCCATCTACTCCTGTTTCTACATTTCCTTTTACTATTCCCACTTATCTCTTCTCTTTATTCATTTCTTTATTCATCTCACTATTTCTCTTTCATCTTTTAATAAATTTTATATTTATCTTCAATTTTGTCAAAATTAGTTTTTCATTTACTTCCTTGATCTTTACTGTTCTCTCTCTCTCTCTCTCTCAAACACGGCTTTTGCTTTGTTTGTTTCTTTTTTTATCCCCCTTTACCCATTTGGTAGTACCTTTTGGGTTTGACGACTTACTTTACCGATTTGTTAGCAGTAGATTTTCTGATTTCGGTCGTGGTTAGTGCAACTGATTTATTGGTACGTTTTACAATATGTATATATCTATATATATATATAGAGAGAGAGGGAGAAAGAGAAGAATTTATATATATATATATATATATTGATTGATTGATTGTTTAATACTTAGTTTTTGGTCCTAATAGGGTTAGACCAGTACACATTTGTATTTAAATTTATTTGTATTCTATAAAATTATATTGTAGAACATTTGGATATTTTTCATTTTTAAACGAGTTATTTCGCTACCCTGGTTTCTACCATGAATGGTGTCTTCAGGTGATTTTTAATAAAAAAATTAAATTACAAATAACCTGGATACACCACTCATGGTAGAAACCAAAGTAACGAAATAACTCGTTTAAAAATGAAAAAAAAAAAGAATATATATATATATATATATATATATATGTGTGTGTGTGTGTGTGTGTGTGTGTGTATGGAGGCAGCAGATAATTTTCTAAACATGTACTGTTAAATATAAGAGACAATGAATGTCTATTATGCTTAATCATGAGTCGTTCTAATCATTGTATTTTGCTTACAACCAACTTAATAAAAATTATCCGAATGTTGGAGAATTTTTGTTTTTATTTTCACCTGAAATTAAAACTAAAACACGATGTTTAGAACGGCTCATGATTAAGGCATAATAGACATTCATTGTCTCTTATATTTAACAGTACATGTTTAGAAAAAAAATATATATATACTGTTCAGCAATGAATTGAGTTCTTTCATTGACTGGCGTGTACATGCACCGCTAGTATATAAGGCGCTAAAATTTCCCTTCTCTTATTCTATGCACCTCTGATTCAGGTGTTAGCGACTCCGACTGACACTAAATCGCTCGAGTTTCTGATTCCGGCCAGAGCAAGTAGATGTCTAGCCACACTGATGAGCTGTGATACAACGGAAGAAACTTGTATGTAGATGACTAATATATAATTAATTATTTTTTTGATCGTTTAAAATTAATATAGCTTACATTGCGACACGGAAATTTCTATGTTTCGAAATTTTACCTCGTCATCAAGCAATGTTAGATCATTTTGAAAGAAGCATATTTATAGTTATTTTTTTATTATTGTTTGAGCTGTCGTCCTCATCTTTAATGTTATATTTACAACGTTTCGACCATAGTATGCTCCTACCTTCTTCAGCGGATTAGATATTTGAAGCGAACCCTCGAGCAAAAATGCAATCTATGCACTTCATTGGCGCAACTAATTTAGAATTATGGGCAGTTGGATATTTTTATGATCGTTTTATCCCAAGCAAGGTAGTACTGCCACTGGTGCGCAGGAGGATTACAGTGTGAGGACAGGAGAGGAACACGGTTCAGACGATATCAAAGTAACGATAATAGAAAGATGGGAATCAAGGAGATTGAATGTGGCAATTGACGTTGCATTTAAACTTTTGGGGATCGCATCTATCAGGGAAACAAATATACAGGAGTTGCACAGTCGGGAAGTGCGAGAAAAGAAACTGTTGGAGTAGAAGTGAGGGTTACATTTGACTATTATGACGGTAAAATGGTGGGACATAATTGCCAATCTAGTAGCACATGTAAATTCATGTGGTCGGAACACAAAGGAAAGAAGGTCGTCAGAGCAGAAGCCGTGGAAATATTTGTATAAACGAAAGAGGGAATCCACATCACGTCAGTGAGAAAGTCACTGAAATCGAACTGTCAAATAAGGTTAGATTACATTGCAGGTACTTCTCTGGGTTTTGTCGAGAACTCTCAGACGAATAGCAGGAGAACCCAAACAGATGTGGCAACAATATTCTATGCACGGGCGAATGGTATATTTATAAATTTACAAGATGGATTCTGACGAGAAAACAATTCCCGAATCGATAGACTGACCTAACCTTATCGGTAGATGTATCTCTAGATTCCATGTAGTCATTCTAAATTTCAGCCTTGTGGATTGACGCTACAAACTTACAAAATCACACAGATCACATTTCTTGAGGACTGCCTACAACAGAAACAATTAAAATATGGAAAACTCGAAATGTGTAGCAGATTTAACTCAACGAAACGAAATGTATAGAAGATTTAACTCAAAACTTAAAAAGATATATCTCGATATGTATAGCATATGTACCACAAAAATGCATAAGAGATGCAACGAGAAGTATGGCAGATGTAACTTGAAGTATATACCAGACATAACTCGACAAAATAAAATTTATTGTAGCTGTTACTTCAAATGTATGGCAGAAATAAATCGAAAAGTAAATTTCGACCAAATGAAATGTAAAACAGATGTAACTCGAAATGTATAGCAGATGTAACGCGAGGAAACAAATTGTACAGATGTAACTCGTAATGTTTAGCAGATGGAAGCCGAAATATATATGTCAGATGTAATTCGAAATGTTTAGCAGATAATAAATGATGGAAACGAAAAGGAAATTAATACACAGCATCAGAAAGAGACAGCTGAAGTTCCTGGGACATGCAATGAGAAAGGAGGGCTTGGAGAACCTGATACTAACAGACCAGACAGAGGGGAAAAGAGACAGGGGAAAGCAACGGATAACAATTTGAAGGACCTAATCAGGTGGATGCACGGTGTAACAGGAGAAGGCGTGCTCAGCGCCATCAGGGATAGGGAAACGTGGAAAGCCTACGTCTTGAAGGGACAGGGCACATAGAAGAAGATAGAATACGAAATGTGTAGCAGATGTGACTGGACAAAATGTGACAGATATATATATATATATATTTATTTAATCGTTTCACTCCAACCAAGGCGGTAACGCCACTGATGTTACAAGTGGCTACATAAAAGTAAATGATTAGATAGGAGGAAAATAAAGAGAAAGACGAACCAGTTAGAAAGGCGCAAGAGAAGGGTGGGGGTACAGGTGTGATGACAGCTGCAAAGGTAGAGAGAAAGGAAAAGATATACAGGGCAATGTAGAAAGAACTGGAGTCAAGTGGTTAAGAGATGGGTATTGACATTGCATTTAAATTCCTGGAGGTTGTAGCCGTAAGGAAAGCAAGATTATGGAAGCGAGTTCCACAGGCGGAAAGTGAGAGAAAAGAAGCTGCTGGAGTAGGTAGCAGAAGAAACGAAATATATAGCAAATGTAACTCGAAATGTATACGTTGTAGGATCTCCCCTTTTTCTATGATAATGGACTCGTCTTGAGTAAACATATACTCCTGGCATAGTGAGATACGCGAGTTACGGTACGAGTACGGTAGAGGTCCGTAAGTTACCGAACGATACCGAAGTTACGCAGAGAATACCGCGTCAGTAGTCATAGTAGCTCTGAGCTCCACTCAGCCAGAACAGTACTAAAAGGAAATGCTAATTCCAGCACGGCTTCACTTCAAAGACTTATATATATATATATATATATATATATATATATATATATATATAGTCATGCGCAGACAGATCTGTTTCGCTGTATCACAGCTCATCAGTATGGTTAGACCCCGATTACTTTTTAACCCAGGACTGAAACCCGACCGAATTGGCGTCAGTCGGCGATTCTACCTCTAGGCTATGGGCACTCGGTAGAAGAAGGCAGACTTTTTAGCGTGTATATTATCATTATACATGCCCAATAGCTAGAGTGCTCTAATTCATTACTGAATGAGCGATGCGTACAAGCCGGAGTAGCTACTGTTTTTCAAAGTCTACCATTCTTTCAGAGTGCTCAATCAGGGCGTGACAGCGTAAATAGTATATATATATTCCTTACTAATCGTATTCCTGGATTACTAACCTGCGTTTTAGTTGTATCTTTACGTTTAATATAACCTATTTTTCTATATCAAATATCTGTGTTGTTGTTCATTATTTTGTGTGGTTTCTCACCCGGAATCCACAAAAGTATAGCAGATGTAATTCGGAATGTATCTATCTAAACTTATTTATAAATGGAACTTTGTGTGTGTGTCTGTGTGTGTATCCGTTTCCTATAGACTCCGAAACGGCTGAACCGATTTTCTTGAAAATTTACACAGTTGTACTATAAGCGTCTGCGAGTGTTCTTAGCTAGGTTTTGTGTCGAGGTACCCCCGATAAATATCGAAAATCGATAATCAAAAAAATCGGGTGATAGAAGGAGTGGTCCGATTTTAATCAAATTTGATACACTCATAGACAAAGACATAAGAAACGCTATTCAGAAGTTTCAAGGTTGCAGTTCTTACAATAGTGCAGAAAATCGATTATATATATATATATATATATGTGTGTGTGTGTGTGTGAAAGGCAAGATGTTTGTGTGTGTGTCTATTTATCTGCCTGTATGTCTGTATTTCTTTCAGCCCTTTTATTTTAGTTTTTGCTTCGGGTTTGGCTCTAAGTAGGTATAATTATAGTTCTTAGTCACAGCCATGATACCATTTACTCAGAGGACTTCTTTAGCTTTCAAAATTCAGTTTACAACGAAAAAATCTATTTGATATCGATACCAGGAAATCAACATTTGATTTACATCTATTCATTTTTATTTCACTCTACGGTTTCGCTTTAACTGTAAACAACTATTGCTTTTTAGTCTTTTGTGCCAACTTCCAAAGAATCTGAGCTCTAGTACCATTGGTTAGTTTTAAAGCTTTCATTACACCCGAGCAACGCCGGGCTATACTGCTAGTATATATATATATATATATATATATATATATATAAATATTAGGTGCGATTGATAAATTGCCGCAATTATTTTATTATTTCAAATATTCTTTAGGCTGAGTCTGAGCTCTACGACCATGGATTAGTTTTAAACCTTCATTACACCCAAGCAACGCCAAGCTATGCTGATAGTAGCATATGAAAGGCGACGAAGTCTACAGCAGAAGCATTTTGACGAAACGTAATATATAGCAGATCTGAAGTGAAATTCATAGCAGATATACCGCAAAAGCTAAAGTAGATGTTTCTAGACGAAACAAAATCTATTGATGGATGAGGAAATGCATAAGTGATCACGGCTTCTGCTCCGATGAACTTAGATCTCTGGTGACCCCTAGGTACGAATTTGCACGAGATTCTACATTAGCAACTAGGTCCCACCCTCTTAAAGTGAAATCGATAAGATGTAACCGCAATTTCCACTCCAACAGCTTCTTTTCTCGCCTGTGGAATTCCCTTCCACATGATTGCTTCCCCGACAGCTACAATCTCCAGGAGTTTAAATATAAGGTCAATAGACACCTCCTAACACACTAACTCGCATCCATTCTCTCAAACACTCTTCCCTTCTACCCAACCCTCAGCCTCGTTATCCTTCCCCGTCAATCACCCTCCTTCTGACATTTCCTATATCTAACCTCTCTTTCTCTTCACCTTCCCCTATATAACGCCCTGTGCAATAGTGGCAGTGAAATGCCTTGCTTGGGGTGAAATGATTAAAAAAATAACACAACAAAATATGTATGAGATATATCTCGCCATGTATGGCGGGTATAACGCGACGAAACGAAATGTATAACAAGTATGGCTCGAAATATTTAGCAAATAAAACTCGACGATAGAAAATGTATATCCCATTTAATACCAAATGTGTAGCAGTTGTAACCCAAAAAGTATAGCACATGTAAAACTGCTTCTCTATTGTCTCAATATTTATTGTATGAAAAATACAATTGTGGCACAAGGCTGATTTGGGGGGTGGAAAATACTCAGCTTGGTCATCAGTACCTATCCTATAACTAGCTAATCCGACTCACGACCCAAACATACTTTACAATTTTCTCAGCCACCACAAGAACATCTCCATCATCATTGAATCCTTCATACACCAAAATACCTCAAACATACCAGGGACCTAAAAAAACAAAAGAGTATAACAATTTTATTGTAAATAATAGATACAAAAATATATTTAAAAATATATCATGAAATGATATGTGGGGAGGAGCATGACATAAATTCCCAAAACAAAAAAAAATTTAAACAAAAGATACAAACAGAAATCATGATGTTAATTTGACCCAACCAACCCATAAAACGAAGAGGCCGCTGTATTCTGCCCATAGAACAAAATCAAGAGGCTCTCTTTCTCTGTAATGAACTGAGCCGACACCGCTTCTCCGTTGTCTTTCTAATGAACTGAGGCGACGTTACTTTGCTATTGTCTCTGTAATGAACTGAGCCGACGCTGCTTCCCTATTGTCTCTCTAATGGAATGTACCGACCCAGCTTCTCTATTGTCTCTCTAATGGACTGAACCGACGCAACCCCGCTATTGTCTATGTAATGGACTGGGTCGACGCTGCTTCGCCATTGTCTCTCTAATATACTGAGACGACGCGTCTTCTCTATTGTCTCCGTAATGGACTGAGCCGACACTGCTGCGCTATTGTCTCTCTAATAAACTGTGCCGACACTGCTTCTCGATTGTCTCACTATGGACTGAGCCGACGCTGCTTTGCTGTTGTCTCTCTAATGGACTGAGCCGATGCTGCCTCACTTTTGGTTTTCTCTCCATGAGCGTGACAGGAAAAACTCTATATTGAAATAAATACATAATGGTCTTTATTAAGGCAGAGAAGATGTACGCATCGCTCATTTAGTAATGAATTAGAGCACTCTGGCTATTGGGCGTGTATAATGATATATACACGCTAAAAAGTCTGCCTTCTTCTACCGAGCGCACATAGGCCAGAGGTAGAATCGCCGACTGACGCCAATTCGCTCGGGTTCCAATCTTGAGTTAAAAGCAATCGGAGTCTAATCGTACTGATGAGCTGTAATACAGATTAGAAAATGTGGCTTAGAAATTTTAATACTCACAAGACCACCTGAAAGCAAAAGAAGCATCGAACAACAGAATAACTGTAAACAGGAACTTGTAGGATTTATATTTGAACTTATGTCGTCATTTTTTATTTTTATTTATTTATTTATTTATATTTTTTTGACACAGTTATGCAGTGATTAGTCTGAATGTAAATAACAAATAATATCCACCAGAGAAATTCAGACCGGAAGTTGTGGGAAGCCATGACGCCTATGTCGGAAGACACTATTAACTATATGATAGAAAATATGAAATAGTAAACATTACATTCATCACTATTTCAGTTAATATCATTGTTTTGTCTTTTTTAATTTTTATTTTTTTATTTTATTATAAGCAGTGAAGTTAATAAATACCGGACTAGATTAAAAAGACAAAATGTACCTTTGACAGGTCGGTTTTCGTGATCAAACTGGTGAAATAATTTAAATAAAAAGTTCCCTTTATTTAAAAAGGGATACAGGTTCAATTCCTGTCGAAGCCAGAACTATCCTTTAGTAGGGCAGAACAGCCAGACAACTCAATGCATCTGATTTGATGATAATTCTGTAGAATTCCCACTTTTCGGGAGAGGTGGTTGAAGAGAACTGATACATGCAGTGTGCCTTGATGTTCCCAAAAGAGTTACTTCGATTTTCTATTCAGAAATTTCCAAACTTGTTACCAACCATGTCCGGAGAACCCAGTCTACACTAATATTCAATCCATATGAAGAAAAAGGAGAAAAGATTACTCCTGAACCTTCCCCAAGGTTATTTGTGAGAAAGTGAATGTAGCGAATTTGAATAGAATTCGAACTCATGTAGTTATAAAAGAATTAGAAGATATATTTGACGGTATGATAGTAAAATATTAGTCGTAACAATATATATATATATATATATATATATATATATATATATATATATATATATATATATATATTATTAAAATACTTTAATCCAAAACGGAAAAGTAGGAAGGTAAATCCCAAGAACCTGATCCTAATTAATATTAAAAATTTTAATATTAAAAAATGATACAGGAGGAGAGCTCAATGTAATTAAAATTACAGAGCTAATATAAAGTAAAATAAATTTTAAAAATTTCAAAATGTTGAATGAACATTTCGACATAAAATCCCTAAGAGAGATAGTATGTCTCCTCAGCAACGTTCGTCTTTCAAAATGGAAATAAAAAAAATAAAAATAAAAATGATTTTTGTTTTGACACGTATCGAGCGTTTCTAAGACGAAATTTTCTTTCTTTTTTCTTTTTCCCCACCCTTTATTTTTTCCTTTCTATTCAACTCTTTCCTTGTCTCTACTTTTCTTACCTCCCTACTTCCCTTTCCATTCTGTTTAACCCTATTCTCAATTTAACACCACCTCTAACTCCTTTCCTTTGTAAGCCAGACAAATCCAAATTTTCCATTTTTTCACTTACAACTCTGTCTAAAAGTTAAAATCTGAAATTAAACATGAATTAATTCCGGATTTTTTTGTAACGTAAATTTCTCAAATCTTAACCGTCTTTTTTATTTTTTTATTTTTATTTTTAATTTTTCTACCTTTTTTTTTCTACCTTTTTCTCTCTCTTTTTATTCTCATTTTTTATTTTTTATTTCCATTTTGAAAGACGGACGTTACTGAGGAGACGGAAAATCTCTGTTAGGGATTTTGTGTCGAAATGTTCATTCAACATTTTTGAATTTTGAAAATTTATTTTACTTTATATATATATATATATATATATATATATAGTGTATTGAGGCAGGGGATAATTTTCTAAACATATTTTGTTAAATATAAGAGACAAGGAATGTCTATTATGTTTAATCATGAGCGGTTCTAAACATCCTATTTTGGTTTTAATTTCAGGTGAAAATAAAGACAAAAATTCTCCAACATTTGGATAATTTTTTATTAGGTTGGTTACAATGTAGTGTATCAATTTACATGCCCGTCAGAGATTATATGATAATAAACTAATAATAAACCCACTACATATATTGGTTTTACTACAACCACTTTTTTCCGTAGACTTACCTGTCACCTTTCTGATCAGAGTACAATTAAACAAGATTTCTTAGAAAAACATAGCCATGTAAGTAATATCAGACAGATTTTTGTCAATAATACAATAATCCTCACTCATACACACAGTAAAAAGAAACTTCAGAAATTAAAGGCCATCTACATTAAATCCAAATAACCCACACTTAATAAAATCACGTTTATATCTAGTCGTAACACATTACATTGCATTTAAATATATGGTTCTGTTAACATTTCGAGCTCTCAAGCGGTGTGACGTCATAGAACTGCATTACAAATTTACGAACTGCGTTTGCTATTTTTAGTAACTGTTATCGTTGCCTAGCAAAGTTTAATGTCAACACAAGATAAAATCGTCGCTGATGGTTGATGATTTTATGTTGACGTTCTTGTAACCTCTCTGAAGATGGCTCATGTGAGCCGAAAGCTTAGAACCAAATTAATAAAATATTATCCAAATGTTGGAGAATTTTTTCTTTCTTTTCGTCTGAAATTAAAGCCAAAATCCGATGTTTAGAATGGCTCATGATTAAACATAAATAAAAATTCCTTGTCTCTTATATTTAACAGTAAATGTTTAGAATATATATATATATATATATATATATATATATATATATATATATATATATATATATATATTCCCCTCAAAATATCCAAAATTGGAAAATAAGAGGAAAGAAAAAACCCATCTTATGTTTTTTGTGTTAATGACAAGATAGTCACTAGTGGAAAGGCACTTTACAAAATACATATATTCCATTAATATTGAAGATTTTATTTTGAAAAAATGAATTATGATTAACGTATCAATAAATAAAAGGAATTCAACTTTACATTTATCAGAGGATAAATCTCGTTTGCATTTCATATATTTATATATTTTATATTTTATGATTTAAATGATTTTATATTTTTAAATATTTTCTGAAAATACCCAAAATGAATATTCAATAGTTTTTCTGAATAGCTATTTATTCAAATTGTATTTTACTGAGCTGTTTACGAATAAAATATTTTATAAATGATTTTCCGATATTTTCTTCCTTTTACAAAACTTTCTTTTTAAAGCACTTCTCCAGACTCTTATAGGAAATTTCTATAGATTTTTATCTTTAATCTTCTATTTTTTTTCGAAATACGTCAGTTTTAAATTATCAAAGTTGTACCTAGCGGCATTATTAAAGTAGATAGGAACAAACAAAAAGGGAAATAAATACACGAATACACACATATGTGTGTCTGTTTATGTGCGAGTGTGTGTATACGAATATATTAATATACAGACACAATATAGTATTAAGACATTACACATATAATCTTTAAGATATGTATGTATGCATGTATGTATGTATGTATGTATGTAGTGAGGCATATATGGAGGAATGGTAGACCTTAAAAAACAGTAGCTACTCACACATCTACGCATCGTTCATTCAGTAATGAATTTAAACACTCTTGGCTACTCGTGTGTGACACTAAAGTCCGCCTTCCTCTACCGAGCGCCCATAGCTCAGAAGTAGAATCGCAAACTGATGTTAATTAAGTCAGGTTTCAATCCTGGCTAGAAGAAACGGATATCTAACCGTACTGATGAGCAGTAATACAGCGAAACAGATCTGTCTGCCGATGACTATATATATAATATAATATAAAGTGCTATAAACTAATGGATATATATTCTACAGTTTAATATTTACCTTTTATAAAGTGCTCAATACAGATGTAGAGCATTTATAAATATATAGCTCTTATTTTAATAATAATAGCATATGGCACTGCAACTTAAACGATTTCGGGTTTCAGTGCTCAATACACCATAACCTCCTGATGATAGTCTATTGTGCACCGAAACCTGAAAGTTTTTGATATGCAGTCCCATGTGTTATTATTACAATAATGATAACACACACACACACACACTCTCTCTCTCTCTCTCTCTCTCTTCTTTCTCTCCTTCTCTCCCTCGCTCTCTCTTTTCTATTCTTTCTCTCCCTCTCTCCCTCTCTCTTTCTCTCTCTCCCTCTCTCTATCTCTCTCTTCATCCAGCAGTAAGGCTTCTGATTGGGAGGTTGCGAGGAGTATGGAACCACCTCTTAATTGCTGTTGTCCCAGGTTCACTCTGACCCGGAGTGGTAGTAGCTGTTAGGGTCCCAGATATGGGCAAATAATTAACAGATGTCAAAACACCATGAAAGTATAAAAATGAACTTTTATAGAGAAAATATACATTTTTAAAGAAAAAAATTATCTTGAGCAATACATTTTTTAATACAAAACTAAAAGACAAATTTTTTTTAAAAGACAAATTTTTTTTAAAAGACAAATTTTTTTCATCAAAATCTGACTAAATCCATCTTCTCAGTGTAGTTGAACATTAAAAAATATCTTAAATACGAACCTTTTGGCATTAAATAACCCACAGAGGTTGATATGACGTTAAACAAAACTCAAACTCAAAACTCTCTCTCTCTATATATATATATATATATAGAGAGAGAGAGAAAGAGAATTAATGTAGAAAGTTTTTTCACTTAACTGATCAGTGTTGTTTCAATTAAGATGAATTCGAAGTTTCGTGAAGGTATTATTATGATGTCTTCACTATTTAGAATAACAATAATAAGATTCCTCAAAAGTGAAGACATCATAATAATACCTTCACGAAACTTCGAATTCATCTTAATTGAAACAACACTGATCAGTTAAGTGAAAAAAAAAACTGCTTGCCAAAAATGCCTCCCTAACTGTAAACCACTTAAAAATCAGCAATCTTTGCACTAAGCACCACTATAGTTCAACACAATATATATATATATATTCATCCGCAGACAGATTTGTTTCGCTGTATCACAGTTCATCAGTACGGTTAGAATCCGATTGCTTTTTAACCCAGGATTGAAATCCGACCGAACTGGCATCAGTCAGTGATTCTACCTCTGAGCTATGGGCGCTCGGTAGAGGGAGGCAGACTTTTTAGCGTGTATATTATCATCATACACGAACAATAGGCGAGAGTGTTCTAATTCATTGCTGAATGAACGATATTCAACAGGTGAAGAGGCTCATTCTTTGTTTCCTGATTAGGATGTGGTTTCCGGTTTTTCTCTTTTCCAATCTTTTCACTCTTTTTTTTTTTTTTTTTCAGTTGGAGTAGATAGACTAAACTATCGCTCGGTTCACACTCCACCCACGTCTATTGAACAGGTGAAGAGGCTCATCCTTTGTTTCCTGTTTAGGATGTGGTTTCCGGTTTTCTCTTTTCCAATCTTTTTACTCTTACGTAGCCCCCTGCGCATCAGTGGCGTTTTCGCCTTGCTCGGGGTGAAATGATTAAAAAAAAAAGTATGGAGTCGCCTATACAGAGAGCAGCAGTTGAGGAGTAGTTGTAAATGACAGTTGAGTAGTTGTACAGCCGCTTATTTGGTCACTAAGTTGGTGCATATTAAGTTGGAATTGTTTTGGATACAGACTCATTACCCGGACATACTTCTTCACTGCAAGACTATATATTGATTCCTACTAACAGTATTCCTAGTATTCCTGCATTGGCTAACCTATGTTCCAGTTTGTAGACTTTTGTCCAATATAACTTCCATTTTCTATCTCCGCCTCTGCTTTTGTTATTTTTTATTTTGTGTGGGTTCTCAACCAGAATCCACAACAATATATATATATATATGAATATAAAGAGACAAGAGGAAAAACTATCTTTAGCCATCCCATTTCATCCTCTGAAGCACTTTATCACATTTTGCTGCACATATTTACACCCTTGTGCAAATTAATTGAGACAAAATGAATAATGTCTTTCTGGGATCTTTCAAATTTTCCCTGATCCCGTATACGTCGTCCCTTCATGTTTTTTCCTCTTACGATAGCTTTTTATTTCACATTTAAACCGATAGATCCAGGTTGTTTCTTCACTTTCATGGCACGACTGACAGTTGAAAGGCTGACATCAACGAGACCTGCGATCTCTCCGTAAGGCTTGCCAGTGTGTTCATGTGTTAGAATTTTCGTATTTTCTTGGATTAACGTCCATCGCAGACAATGGCCATATCCTAACTAATTGACAGTCGAAACAATAGTGTCTGGCCGTGATAAAAACCTGATGCAATCATGACACAATATTTTTCAAGGCGAAACAAATTTCATCATACACACCGAAAATAGATTCATATTATTGCACATCGCTGCAAACCACCTAATCTAAGGGAAAAAAAGAAATCGATTACACCCTGTCACTGCGGTGGGTCTAAAACTGACCGTATGGTAAAAGAAAGGAAACTAAAGCATTTGTTTCAATTAATTTGCCGAAGGGTGTATTTACAAAGACGAGGTTGTTGTTGGTTTATTATGGGTTTGAAATTTGAAAACGTTTATGAATATTCATCAGGTGGTTGATAGGGCACTCAAAACGTGTGGAAGACACAACGTGTCATAATTCCAAATCTGGCAAAAAGTAAAGTGAGTAATATTCAGGGTATTTTTAAAAAAATAATATTGTTTAGATTATGACTAGATTGTTGTAGTATGAGATGGACATTTGTACTGTACATCTTCAAAGACATGAGGTGATAGATTTAGCTGTTATCTTTTCCTTTTTCAACATGTTTCTATTTGTGTATCTTTGTCTTGGGAAAGTAGTAATTCTACCAGAAAAGGTGAGATTTCACGCTAAAATTTTCCTTCTTTCATTCTATGAACCTATGTCTTAAGGGTTAGTAATTCCGACTGACACCAAATCGGTCGAGTTTCGGTCCCGGCGAGAAGCAAGTGGATGTCTAGCCACACTGATAAACTGCAATAGGGCGAAGCGAAACAGGCTTTTGGGGGATGACGAATATACATATATATATATATATATATATATATATATATATAAACTTGTCGTTATATTCGTTTCGAAAACCCTCCGAGCACATACGCGGAAGGAAAAAAAGGAAAAAATGGTGATAAAAAAAGAACGAGCCAAGCACTTGAACATCAGTCATAGTACGCAGCCCAAAGAAAAAAAAAACCGAGACGAGTAACCTAAAACAAAAAGCGCTCAATACGCAAGTAGAGCAAACAATTTAAAAAACTAACCTAGAAAACCAACAGACCTACCAAGGTTTCACCAAATTGGATCTTCAGAGAAAGTTGGCCAACTTTTCCTGAAGATCCAATTTGGTGAAACCTTGGTAGATTCGTTGGCTCTCTAGGTGTGTTATTTACTATATATATATATATATATATATATGCGTGTGTGTATGTGTGTTTTTGCGTGTGTGTGTGTGTGTGTGTGTGTGTGTGTGTGTGTGTGTGTGTGTCTTTCTGTGCGTTTGGGAAATTGCAATTAAAATATGAAAAATTAAAATATGGAAAAGACCCTGATATAACGTGGAGTATAATAAAAACAGCCAAGCCTTACAACGTTGGTAAAATACGTCGACTGTGCCAGGAAGGAAAGTTTGCTATTATGTTATTCCCAAACAAAAATGGATTACTAAATGAAAGAAAAGAAATTATGACCAAGTCTAACCATACCAACAAATACTTATTAGGTTCATACAATCATGGATGAAAATGTTCTAACTTCTCCTAATTTTTGGTGAATGCTGCCATGATCGTTGCCTTCAAGTCGTCTTTGTTGGTTTTTCGCACACATAAGAATCAACGTGGCCATATGTAAGGAGATATTTAGTCACAGAAATTGTCTGACTGCCATGATTGGGTTCTTCTGCTTTTCTCGCATGGTGCAGTGTCCCAGACATAGAATCTTCCGGAAGCCACCCTCTTTGCCCAGAGCAGCTCTGCCTTCGCAAGTTACTTGATCTAGACTTACATGTTGAATCTAAGGCCCTCACCAAAACATTTGGGAGTTATTTTCTCATCAGAACGATCAGATTTTTTTCAAATCCTCTGGACTCTTTTCGAATCCTCTGGACTGTCCTCTTTTTCGCAAAAAAAAGATGACCAACTGAACCTACTATACTGTGCAAAAAGATAAAATAAAATCAAAAAATAAAATCAACAGTGCGCATGCGCGAAACTATAATTATAAAATGGCGATAATTTACCCATCGCACGCTTCATCCTTCACATATATCCTTCATCACACCCTTCATATATATATATATATATATATATATAAGGTGCGATAGGTAAATTATAAAACGGCGATAATTTACCCATCGCAACCTATATATACATAGGGTGCGATGGCTAAATTATCGCCGTTTTATAATTATACAATATATCGCCTTTTTATAATTATACAATATAATATATTGTTTATTTTAATCCCCTCTCCTATAATAAAGACCGTTGTATATATATATATATATATATATATATATATATATATATATCCCTCCTATCACGCCCAGGTGTTTAGGTTTTTTTCTTATGCCTTAATGTAAGATACTCAGTGATAGGTCCATCAATTTATTCATGATGCCGTCGTTTTAGACGAAATACATATCGATATAAATATTTTGCCGTCATTTTTTAAGGTACGACCCAATCGGTTATTATAATCATTAACAGTCTTGTTTAAAGTAGCTGCCAACCAATCCTAAAGAACCCAGTCTACTGTACTATTTAATCCATTGCACTCATTGATCATCATGTCGTGAAAACGATGAATAATTTCCTCTGTAGTGACAGATGTATGTCTTCAAACCTTGGGGTCATTTTCAGGATTCATTTTTCCTCACCTAAAATTAGCTTCACTGTTGATAAAGCTGGAGTGTCATTCCTTATGGTAGTAACCATGTCAGTATGAATGTCTTTCGGGGGCTTAAACTTTTTCTGAATGTGTTGCTAAAATCACGATAGCAAGTTTTCTTCATTTTAAATAGAAGTCACTACTTGTTACATTTAATGTCTTTTCTAAACAGTCAGACGTTCGTTTACGAAGAATAAAACACTGAAATTATTAAGAAGTGTTGAAATTAAGGCATGCAACATTTCGTAGCTCTCGCATCACACCCTATAGCAAGCCTATGAATTTCTCGGCCAAACAGAGTACCGAAGAAGAAACAATGCAGTTATTAATAAGATTTGAAAACATGCCTGCAAGATTTTGCAGTCTCCAGCATCTATCCTTCATATTTATCTGGTGAATTATTCAGCCTACCATAATACCTGGAAAGAAACAATGCAGTTCTTAATAAGAAGAGTTGAAAACATAGATGCAAGATTTTGCAGCTCTAGCTTCGCACCTTCATAGTCAGCTGATAAATTTTCCCGTCCACCATCGTACCTAGAATGAAACATTGATGTTATTAATAAAAAAGACTTAGAATTAACGCATGGAATATTTTGAAGCTATAGCATTACTCCTTCATACTCAGGTGATCATTTTTAAAACCTCCATCGCATTAAGAAAATCTATGACAATGCAGAGACCCTTTGTGTGATGTTTTTAGACGCTTTTAAATTTAAATGTATTCATTTATTTTAAACTAGCAGTATAGCCCGGCGTTGCTCGGGTGTAATGAAAGCTTTAAAACTAATCCATGGTCCTGGAGCTCAGATTCAGCCTAAAGAATATTTGTGTGAAGTTTGGTGAGAATCGGATAAAAGTTGTGGATTTGTATAAAGGACATACAGACAGATAAACAGACACACACACACAAACATCTTGCCTTTTATATATATATATATATATATATATATATATATATATATATATATATATTATCGATTTTCTGCACTATTGTAAGAACTGCAACCTTGAAACTTCTGAATATCGTTTCTTATGTCTTTGTCTATGAGTGTATCAAATTTGTTTAAAATCGAACCACTCCTTCTATAACCCGATTTTTTCGATTATCGATTTTTGATATTTATTGGGGGTACCTCGACACAAAACCTAGCTAAGAACACTCGCAAACGCTTATAGTAAAACTGTGTGAATTTTCAAGAAAATCGGTTCAGCCGCTTCGGAGTATATAGGTAACGAACACACACACAGACACACGCACATACGCACATACACAGACAAAGATCCATTTATAAATAAGTTTAGATAAGTTTGCGGAAAAAGTTCAGCTGATCTTAGTTTAGCTTCCTTTCTATTGAATAGTAAATACCACACTGTGACAATAGAAAGGGACAGGTTAATCCCCAAAATGGTGAAATGTCAGAAACCGAACGTAAATTTACCGCAAATTTTTTTTTCCAAGAAAATTAATTCCCCGAACCATGAGGACATGAAACTTCGAAGTTGGCATAACTCCGTACAGTTAAGTGACAAATTAATTATATTAATTATATTATATAATTATATTAATTATATTAACGTTCTATTTCTCTCTCGATATCTAGCAACGTGCGACAAAAAAAAAACATATCAAAATATTAAACCACTGAAAAAGCAACAGTCTTGGCACTAAGCATAATAACAACTAAACGCTATATATTAACCAAATGCAGGCGACAATTCTACTCCATCAGCTTCTTTTCTCGCACTTTTCTCCTGTGGAACTCCCTTCCATATACTTGATTTCCCGACGGCTACAACCTCCAGTAATTCAAATGCAATGTCAATTCCCATCTCTTATCCAGTTGACTCCAGTTCTTTCTACACCACCCCGTGTATCTTGTTCTTTTCCTTTCTCTTTACCTTCGCAGCTGTCTTCAGTCCTGTGTTCACATCCTTCTCTTGCCCTTTCTCTGACACTCCCTGCAGCTGGTTCATCTTTCTCTTCACTCTCCTCTTGCCTAAACTTTTACTCTTATGCAGTCCACTGCGCATCAGTAGTGGTACCGCCTTGTTTGGGGTGAAATGATGAAAAAAATTGTGTGTGAATTCGTTAGTCGGTTCAAGACGAGTTTTATTATTATGTCTAATAGGTTGTATCTTGGGGATATTACGAGAGGATGTCATCTATATCTCCTAGGTAAAAAGATCTGTTCGATATAATAAATTTGAATGGGCCCGATTCTAAGAATTCCAGCAAAAGCCAATCACGAACACCACGGGTAGAGAATGCATTTCTTTGAATTTTTTCAGGTGGTTTCTCAATATGTTTAGGCATTTTGAGATGGGTATGTTGGTGTAAAGTGCGACACGGAGATCCGGAGGCGAATTGGCATGGCAAAGGACGCATTCCAGAAGATGAGCAAAATACTAACACACAGGAAAATCTCAATAGAAACGAAGAAAAGAGTGCTAGACTGCTACGTGATGTCAGTTCTTCAATACGGTAGTGAATGCTGGACAATATCATCGAAGATGAGGACAAAGCTGGAAGCGACCGAAATGTGGTTCTACAGAAGGATGCTGCGGATATCGTGGACTGAGCATACAAGCAACGACGAAGTGTTAGAAAGAATGGCAACAAAAAGGAAATTGATGCTGAGCATCAGGAAGAGACAACTGAAGTTCCTGGGACATGCAATGAGGAAAGAGAGCCTGGAGAACCTGATACTGACTGGTCAGATAGAAGGAAGGAGAGACAGAGGAAGGCAGCGGATAACATATTTGCAGGGTCTGATCAGGTGTATGACGGAACGGGGGTTGCCAGGAGCAACAGAAGCAAACATACTAAGAGCCACAAGGGATAGGGAGACGTGGAGAGCCATGGTCGCCTACGTCCTGAAGGGACAGGGCACATAGAAGAAGAAGAATGTTGGTGTATAGTGATCACAAAATCTTAAGGAATTGTTATTTAAAAATATTAGAAATAAGAAAAATCAGTTCAATAGTCAATTTACAATGAGAAAAAAACATGAGGTGGAAAATATGTCATAACGACTATAGGAAAATAATACGTGTTGTTTGAACATATGAAGAAAAATTGTCGTCGGCGATTTCAACATAACGATTTAAAAAATAACAAACAAAAAGAACACAGAATTCAACAATCAAAGAAAAATAGCTTTTGCCAAGACAAAATAACTTCGTCTGGGCGGAAAAAAAAAAGTAAAAGAAAAAGAATGAAAATTTTTAGTGAAAATATAACAAACAAAAATCAATTATTGAAAATGATTGCGGAACGTTTATTTTATTTTTCGGTAGTCAATAAAAAACGATTTCTTTCCTCATTCTTCTTTCAATTCAAAGAAAGACTTTTCTTTCCTTTATCTTTAATAGTAGGTATGTGTGTTTTAGTTTTGATTGAGTGCTTAGTAGTGGAAAAAAAAAGCTATGTTAAGGGTTCTAATAATTTACGCAACAAAGTAGAAATAGCAATAGCAAGAAAGAGGCAGTCAATTGATGAAGATGAAATCAGCAGAAAGTCAAGGAAAAAGAAATCAATGAAGGAAAAGAAAAAAAAACAAAAGAAAGAAAGATATGGTGGGTGAATGAATAAAAGAAAGCGTGTATGAAAAACAGAAAAAATAACAAGAAGATAAGGAGAAAATAAAGAATGTAAGAAAGAAAAAAAATGAAAAAATTAGAGAATAAACCAATGAATAACGGAAACAATAAAGGAAATAAAAATGAATGAAATAAAAAGATAAATGCAATCACGAAAGAATTAGGGTAAATTTTTGTTGTAAGTCCCGACGCTTTTCCCCTTCAAATTTATCCAAAATAGCATTATCTCTGTGCAAATGTATATGCTGAACTCAAATCAACTGTTAGTTATTGAAGAAACTTACCTTTTTTTCATCTAAATGTCCATAAAAAAACGAACTATATCTTGCACTTTTTCTTTCCCGTAACTCTTACGAAGTCATGTAATTAACTGCAGAATGACGTACTGCGCATTTGAACGAATTTTGACAGATTTTTGGTCGATTTTTCTTCATTTGCTGATACTTCCGGCGATGTACTTCCGGTAATAGAAATAATGCGCTATTGTATTTCTACGTTTATTACTTTCATAACAGGAAGTACATCCCCGTAAGTTTCAGTAAAGGAAGAAAATCGACGAAAATTCGACAGAAAATTGCTGCATACGTAGAACGTCATTCTGCAGTTAATTACATGATTTCGTTAGAGTTACGGGAGAGAAAAAGTGCGAGATATAATTCGTTTTTTTATGGACTTTCAAAGCAAAAGAGGTAAATTTCTTCAATAACTAATTGTTGAGTTGAGTTCAGCATATACATTTGCACAGAAATAATGCTATTTTGGATAAATTTGAAGGGGGGAAAGCCGTCGGTACCTAAAACGAACATTTACCGGAATTAGATAATAAAAGAAAAGATTGAGAGATTAAGAAAGAGAGAAAAAATAAAGTAAGAATAAAATAAAGAGAATACGAAAAATGAACCAAAGAATGAAGAAACGAATGAAAAGCAAAGTAAGAAAAATAAATGAATGAAATATAACAGAAATAACCGAAAAAAGTAAAAAAGAAAATTATGAAAAACTGACAAGAAAGAACAGCTGAAAGAAAAAGATAAGCGAATGAAAGAAAGAAAGAAAGAAAGAAAGAAAAAGTATAAAAATGAGGCAAGAAAAGAAGAACAAAAAATGAAAAGAAAGGAAAGAAAAAATAAAAGAAAGAAAATATAAATAAAAAAAATAATTGTAAAAGAAAGAAAACATGAGTAAAAGAAGGAATGAAAAACCGAACAATAGACAATGTAAAGACAGAAAAATGAATAACTTAATTAAAGATCGAAAGAAAAGAATAAAAGGAAAGAAAGAAGGAAGTAAGAAATGAAAAAAGAAAACAAGAATAAAGAAAGTAAACAAGAAAAAGGAAAGAGACAATGAAAGAAAGAATAAAAAATAAGAAAACCAGAAAAAAGCATGAATGTTGTAAACATGGAAACAATCTAAATACAGAACGTGATTTTTCACGACGAAACAGGGAGAAAAATAACTCTTCAAAAAAGGAGTTAAGAAAATGTATAGAAAAATTAAGATTTATAAAAGGTTGATTAAAAAAGAAGAAAAAGAAATGGTGTCGGTTTGTAGTAGAATGCTCGATATTTTTGATAGTTTACGTTGCACTTATTTTTATTTAAAGAACCTGAAAAAATATTTGAAACAATGGAAATGTGAAAATTCCATTTGGTATTTGGTTGATTTTCTTTAGCAGTCTCCTCTCTCAATTGGCGGTAACGCTTTTATTGGCACTTTCCTTTTTATAACTATATGAACAACATATTGAGGACGTCAACGTGAAGTAGAAAAATCTTGGTTGTATAAGATTTGGCGCAATTATTTGGCACGGACGTTCGGGTGCTAGCTAATTTGGCGCCAGACATTTTAGTATAAAGCCTTTATTTGCACCAACTTTTTGCTAACAGCGCCAAATTTTCAAGTGTTTTTTTGCCTGCTATGTTCTTAAAAATATATTTTTTAACTAAATACCATCGTTTTATCAATATGATGGCTGAGGAGAACAATAACGAAACGTGGTAAAAATGTCGAGCATAATGGATTCCTCTACGTCTTCGACAAAACAAAGCCAACAGCGTGTGTAAATTTTGGTGTTGTGAGCCAAGTAGATGGAAATTACGGCTCCATACTAAAAAGCGTGCACCCATCAGCTGGCGCCGAAATACCCAATCCCATCGTCCCATTGTGCAGAGAACTACCTGGATTGTGTATTAAAGATGAAAAATGTGACAAAGAAATCCGAAAGCTACTCGGAAAAAAATAAAAGTTATCAGATGGAGATTAGGAGATATGAAAATGTTAGAAACAAAAAAAAGAATAATGAATCCACATGTAATTTCTAATTTCTTTTATGGTAGTGAGTATCCGGCTCACTCTTCACAAGTAAGGAAGAAACGAAATTACAGAGATATGGTTCTACCAATCGATGATGAGAATATCATGGCGATATCACGTGAGCAAAGAGAAAGTTTTCAGGAAAATAAGAACGACAAAGATCTGATACTTGTAATAAGAAGGAGACATTTTTGGAAGCATAACGAGAAAACAAGGCGTACAAAATTTAACACTCACAAGACATATTGAGGGCAATATTAATGCTAAAGCTAATGGTAATTAGTTGGTTCCCAATAAGGAAATATTCGACATTATTGACCGAGCAGCCAGTATTGCTTTCTCCAAAAACAATTTCTCAAGAAAAGAGGTTTATCAGGTTCAGTAGCTGTTGTTGCTCTTTCTAGTATGGCTGAGTCTTTCCTGCCTAACCATTTGTTTGAAATAGTGTGGAACGTTAACACCTTGATTATGTCGTCATTTTCTCTTCTTTTTACATGTGATATAAATTTTAGCTCTCGACTTACCCCATATTTCATAATTTCTCTGTGTAGAGCATATATAAATTATATATATATATAGTCATCCGCAGACAGATCTGTTTCGCTGTATCGCAGCTCATCAGTATGTTAGACATCCGATCGCTTTTACCCAAGATTGAAACTCGACCGAATTGAGCTCTGCGATTCTACCTCTGAGCTATGGGCACTCGGAAGCAGACTTTTAGCGTGTGATGTATCATACGCCAGTAGCTAGAACGCTCTAATTCATTACTGAATGAGCGATGCGTAATCTATATATATATATATATATATATACAAACTTATCATTATACTCGTTTCAGAAGACCCTCCGCGTATATACGTCGAAAAAATGGTTGTACAAAAAGAAAGAGCTAAGTACATGAACATCAGTCAAAGAGATTTGAACCAAGCCAGCACGTAGCCCAAAGAAAAAACACGAGACGAGTAACCAATAACAAAAAAGCGCTCAGTAGAGCAGAATAAGTTCAATTTTATACGATTATAAAAGTGCTCAATAGGGCTACCTAGAGATAACTTATATATATATATATATATATATATATTGGATAAAGAAATAGTGTTATTCCAACGAGAGAAAATGGTATAGAATAAAACGTGTGAGAAACCGTAAGTTTTTTAAGTGTATATTTATTGTTTTTGTTATTATACATGTTATGATACATTAAGTGTCCATAATTTTATTTGTGACGCTACACATGTTTCGAATCTAAAATTGACTCTCTTCAGGCGAATAAATTTGTGGCTTTACTAATGAGATCCTTTTTTTCTGATGTCCAACTTGTTGTTTTATAAACAAGTAGAAAAAAATAAGAAAATAAATAAAATCAGTAAAATGAAATAAAATAAAATAAGATAAAATAAATCAAAGGCTGACACGTTGTATAAATGGATAAACAGATAAATAAATAAACAAATGAATGAATCAAGTGCGCACCCCAGTTTGAAATGATTTTGGTCTGGGGTTACTTTTTAGTATGTTAAAATTATCTTCTAGTCGCCTTTGCTTATCTACAATCCTTTTCCTCGTCAGTTGATTGTTCTTTATTGCTTTGACGGTGTTTTGAATTTGGTGTGTGTGTGTGTGTGTGTGTGTGTGTGTGTGTGTGTGTGTGTGTGTGTGTGTGTGTGTAGCGTTTTTTATTTCGTCTTTATGTTTTAGAATTGTTTCTTATGGGTCATCTGGTTCTCTTTTTATTGTTTGGGGTTATCTTTTAAATTCGGTGTGTGTGTGTGTATGTATGTGGGTGTGCGTATGTGTGTGTGTATGTATGTGTGTGTCTATGTTTTTCGGTGTGTGTGTGCGTTTTTCTTGTTGTTTCGTTGAGCGAAGGCTTGTATTTTTTATGAATCTTTCTTACTACATTATTAATATTTCATAATCTGTGTTTTGATATACGGGTATAACACTGAGTTTGCCATTGCTACATTCATGCAAATGTTGGGAAACATATAATTTCCTGTTATGTGATAATTTTATATTGCTTCTATGAAGGGAAATTCTATTGTTCAAGCATTGTGTCGCTTCCACGTATATCTTTGCGCTTTTGTCGCATTTTAGAGCGTAAACTTCATTTTTCGAGTTGCAGCTCAGATCCGATTTTATTTCGAATGTAGTTGCGTTTTCGAACTGGAAGTGTTTTCCTTCTATTATTATGTTGCATACTACACATCTTTTTTGTTGCATTTTGTGACTCCCTGTGTTGTGTGCTGTTGTTCGAATTTCGATGAGGTTAGGATGTCATTTAAATTTTGGGGCTGGCGTTTGCTGTTAATTATTTTGGTTGTCTTTAAGATTTCTTTTATTTTTTTCATTATTCTTGAGTAATTCCATGTGGGTTGTGATCTTTGTGAATAATTCTGGATTGTTTTTGTTGTGTGTGGAAACATATGCTAGAATGTTTTCTTGTTTTTTTCATGTTTTTTTTTGCAATCTGGAGGGATTCTAATAGTATTTTTTCTGCTAGTTGGATTTTAATCAGCTTTTTGGGTGGTGACTCTTGAAGTGGAGGTAATGTTGGGTGTCCGTGGGTTTGTGGTAAATCTCTGTGATGATGTGATTGTTTTCGTTTTTTATGAGTATGTCTAGGAACGGTAATTCTTTATAACTATATTCTAGCGTGAACTTGATTTTGGAGTGCAGGTGTTGTAGTATATTGTGTAGTTTGTCAAGTTCACGCCAGAATATAGATATAAAGAATTACCTTTCCATACATACTCATTTTTTAATTATATATATATATATATATATATATATATATATATATATATATATATATCAGTCAGCCATATACAAGCCTGTTTTGCTGGCATCAGTGTGGCTATATATCCACTTACTTCTGGCCGGGATCGAAACTCGGCCATTTTGGTGTCAGTTGCTCCCTAAGCAATAGGTGTATGGAATCAAAGAAGGGCTATTTTAGCGTGTCATATATAAGCGGTGTATACTCACGCCAGTCACCGAAAGAATTCAGTTCATTGAGGAAGAGTAATGCGTAAATCGCAGAAGTGGTAACTGTTTTTTAGATTTTTATCTTTAGAGCGCTTCTCGCCGGGATCGAAATTCGGTATATATATATATATATATATATATATATATATATATATATATATATACTGAACAGTTATAGGTCAGACTTAAATAGTTGCATTTGAAAGTTGTAAAACAGTTTTATTAGAAAGCGCTCAATACATGTAGAGCATTTAGATATTTAGGTAGAGAGGATCGGCCGATTACGCTACCATGGATTCGACCATTTCGGTTTCTTAAGCAATTTATTTTGACTGATGGCTTAACAGTTTTTTTTTGTTTTTTTTTAATCATTTCACCCCGAGCAAGGCAGAAACGCCACTGATGTGCAGGGGGCTACATAAATGTAAAAAGATTAATTAGAAAAGAGTGAGGAGTACAACCTAGTTAGAAAGGAACAACAGAAAGCTGAGATAGCAGGTGCGATGACAGATACATAGGTGGAGAGAAAGGGAAGGTTATACAGGGGAGGAGAGAGATCTAGAGTCCAGTGGTTAGTAGATGAGTATTGACTTTGCATTTAAATTACTGGAGGTTGTAGTCGTCAGGAAAGCAAGAATACGGGAGCGAGTTCCACGGGCGGGAAGTGCGAGAGAAGAAGCTGCAGGAGTAGAATTGTCGTCTGCATTTGGCTAACCTGACTGTGAATGGGTGGGACCCAGTTGCCAGTCTGGTTGCACGAGTAAACACCTGTTGAGGAGGTATCAATGACTTAAGTTCGTCTGAGCAGAAGCCATGAAAGTATTTATAGAAGAGACAAAGGGAGGCCACATTTCGACGATGGGGAAGTGGCTGCAGTCGAGCCGCCAGATCAGTACCTATCACATTACAGACTCTCCCTTGGAGGCTGTCAAGAACACTGAGGAGAACGGCAGGGGCACCTGACCATAAATGGCAGCAGTACTCCATGCACGGACGGATGGTTGACTTGTATATATGCAGGATGGATTCAGGTGGAAAAAAATCCTGGATCGACATAGTGACCCAACCTTCTTAGCAGTAGATTTTGCTATGGATTCAATATAGTGGTTCCATTTGAGGTCTAACGCTTTTATATGTTCATAACCGGAAGTTTTAAGTAAGGGTTTATTTTGGGGAATACTTTCATCCGGTGTTGCATGAGTCTACAAATATAATATTACAAGCTAGACATATTTGTGAAAGACATAAGATTAATCAAGAACATCTACTGGCAGCAAATCACCTGCAAAACGACAGGAAACGACTTCAGCAGATATACAAAGATAGAAAGGGGTGTAAGACAAGGATGTGTCTTTTCACCAGATCTATCCAACATGTACAGAAAGCACAAGGCCCCATCCGTGAAGCACTCAGCGGGTTTGAAAATATCACAGTAATGATAGTTTGCGATGCTTGTTTGTTCGCTACTGTTTTATAACTGTTATTTATTTGAGCCAAACGTACATCAGCGCTTACACATGTGACCGACCGAGAAAGTACCGTAAAGGCGCCAAATGGCACACACGTGGAGAGGAGAATCATACTTGAGTTGCTTCAACTTCTGTCCGTTGATTCTCACGGCCGCCAGCAGCACAGTCCCGTCGTTGTTCTCGTTGCCGTTTCTATAGCGACAATGTCTTTGACGGACGGATGGAGAGAAGGAAAAGAGATGAAAATTCAAAGGAAATTGAATACTGATAGCCGAGAAGCAAAGAAGAGATAGCAAATAGCTTGTAAACGGAGACAGAAGGTGTAACGAATGTGTAACGTTCGGAGATAAAATTTTGAACAAATTATACAAATGATAAATATGAAAATAGAAATAATAGTTTCATATGAATTCTTCAAGGTTTTTATAAAATATTTGAAGTAAAAATAAAAAAAAGAATACGAGATAAATAAAAGAGAAAATAACAGAGACGGATGGAAGAGAAAGAATAAGAGAGAGAAAGTTAAGGAAACAGGGAAAATCATGCTCCTTCTAATTCTTCTTCTATATTTCCCTCTTCTTTCAGGACGTAGGCGATCATGGCCCTTCACGTCTCCCTATCCCTGGTGGCTCTTAGCACGCTTTCTCCTGTTACACCATGCAATCCTTGTTCGATCATCCAACAGATTACGTCCTTCAAATATGTTTTCCGCTGCTTCCTCCTGTCTCTTTTTCCCTCTATCTGGCCTGTTAGTATCAGGTTCTCCAAGCCCTCTTTCCTCATTGCATGTCCCAGGAAATTCAGCTGTCTTTTCCTGGTTCTCAGTATTAATTTCCTTTCTGTTTCAATCATTTCCAAAACTTCACCATTGCTCATATGCTCGATCCATGATATTCACAGCATCCTTCTGTAGAACCACATTTCAGTTGCTTCAAGTTTTTCTTTCATCTTCGATGATATTGTCCAGCATTTACTGCCATTTTGAAGAAATGACATCACATAGCAATCCAGTACTCTCTTCCTTGTTTCTAGCAAAATTGTCTCGTTTCTTAATACTTTACCCAACTTCGGGAATGCTTCCCTCGCCATGCCAATTCGCCTTCGGATCTCTGTCACACTTTCCATCTTCTGTTATAACACTTCCCAGGTATTTAAATGTTTGTACCTGCTTCATTTTAGTATCTCCGACCTACTTCAAATAAATAAAAAATAATCCTCACCAACTTTGCTTACCTGTCTGACTCATTTTTATTAAACATTGATCTTTAAGAATATATATATATATATATATATATATATGTGTGTGTGTGTGTGTGTGTGTGTGTGTGTGTGTGTCATAATAATCAGCATACAAGTATATTCCGCTATATCACAATTCATCAGTACAGATAAATTAATCGTTTACTTCCAGCTGGGATCGAACACCGACTGATACAACAGTATCAAAACGTTTAAAATTGTATGTACATTTCAGCGGACACCTTCTCCGAAATAATCGTCGGCAAAATAAAACCGAGAAAAGAAAAAAATTATCAAAACTGGACTAAAAGAAAAAACAAGAGGAGGGAACGGGAAAAAATTATCCCCAGTTAAGTGACAGCTTCCCCGATCAGGTCCAACTTATGTTTTAGTTCTTTCTGCTTACACAGGGTAGGTCGTTGTATATCAATAATCACAAACTCAAAGATGTCTAAGTAGAGCCTGGTCCGTGCCCTGGGCAAGAGAGAGAAAAACTCAGGAGAATAATTAGTCCCGCAAGCAACAGAATTTAATAAGTTCTCGCCTATATATATGCATTATGTATTCATTTGCATATATATATATATATATATATATATATATATATATATATATGCGCTTAGGGAGTATAGACCCCGGTCCAGTTTCGATCCCGTCCAGAAGTAAGTAGACGCCTATTCACACTTTTGTGTATTAACTCGTTTACAGATGGAATATACATATATAAATATAGCCATTCCATTCTGATAAAACCGTTACGGCAGTGTCTATGTGTGTAGTTGCATATATATATATATATATATATATATATATATATATATATATATATATATATATATATATACCCAAGGCTCATGCAAGGCTAAATACAAATTAGAGATATGTCAAAATATATATTTCACTGTTAGATAGACTAAATAGACTAAAACTGTTTAACATCAACTTGAGATATTTCATATTAAAGTTCAATAATTTTATAAGAACACTATGATAGGAAAATGGAGATGTGGTAGAGTGAGGAACCGTATCATAGATCTGTTGCATCGACTATACATATATGACTATATATATATATGTATATAGTCATATATGTATGGTCGATGCAACGGATATATATATATATATATATATATATATATATATATATATATATATATATTCTTCATTTGTAAACGAATTGTTACGCGTGCTAGGTTTCTACCATGTAGTATTTTCAGGTGATATATAACTCTTTTACAAATGAAGAATATTCGGAAGTTCTACAATATAATTGTAGTGAACACGTTTTAATACAAATGTGCACTGGTCTATATATATATGTATGTATGTATGCATGTATGTATATGTGTGTGTGTATGTGTGTGTGTCGGTGTCAATGTGTGTCTATGTATGTGTGTCCGTGTGTGTTTGTACGTGTTTGTGTGTGTCAAAAGATTTATTTTGTGTATCATATGTGACATTTGTTCAATAAAATAGTGATTTAGGGGTCTTAAATATTTATTAGTGCGTAGTAATGTAATTGGATATTGCACTAAACAATCGTAAAGCGGCGTTCGAATTCTGGTCGAGTTTTTGTGCAAATACATAGGGGCATACAAGTGAATCTTGAGAATTCACCTCTTATCAATCTCGATCAAAAGCAGACTTTGTTGGCAGCCAGTTTACCGTAACACTCTACCTCGAGTGGACCTCGATCCTTGTAGAAGATGGACTAAACTGTAATAAAATAAAAGCTCAGTCTTAAATCGAAAGAGAGATGATCTTCCAAGCATATATCATATGTGACACACCTAACTATATTTATGAGTAAAAGTGCTCAGTAGGAGGCTGATAGAGTGATATTTAGAGAATTCTGATAGTTCTCCAGAGTCCTTAAAAACAGGAACCACAGAAGAAGACTTCCAGCAGGCAGAAACGCAAGAAGCAGAGTGGTAGTAGAGTTTGGAGAGGACAGAAGAGAGTTCAGGGGCACATTTCTTCATGACGATGACTGAGTTTCCGTCACCTCCGTTAGTCTTATGGGGGTCAAGCTTTGAAATTATGCTCGAGACAAGCGAGGGAGTAATGTAAAGGTCACTCAGTTGAGCCTCAGTTCTAGGTGGGATGTTGGGTGCGGATACTCCTGACTAATCAGCTGTGAAGTTGGAGAAGAGTCTGCGAGCAATGCACTCGGCATTGTCCACTGAAGCTGTGAGGACCTTAGATTTATCGATTAAAAGAGTGATGGAAGGTTTACAGCTGTTTAACACACTTTTGCAAAGCCGCCAGCCAGTAGTCTTTGGATCCGAACTTGCGGGATTCTGTACGCTGCTTCATTTTGTCAGCAAACAACAACTTAGCGTAATTTAGGATCCTCTTGCATTAATTACGAGCAGAGGTGAAAAGGCGCCTATTGTGGTCAAACGCGTGGATAAAGCCGGAAAAAATGATTCCTGTGGGCAATGGCGGCCGAGCAATCAGGAGATAGCCAGGGAAAAGAATAGGGTTTAAGTTTTAACTTTCTGGCTGGGATGAAGCATTGATGCCAACTTTAACCAAAGAGAAGACCTCAGATGCACAGTCTTCAACGGGAAGATTAAATGCTTTGTTCCAAGGAACGTCATACAGAAAATCGCGGAACGACTCGCAGTTCGCTCTTTTATAGCAGTAAAATGTTCTGCTGCTCTGAGGTGTCTGGAAAAAGTAGGTGTAAAGAGAGTTTTTAACAGAAATCACAGAATTGCCAAGAGAGCAAAGCTACTTGGCATGGCAAGAGTCAGCGATAAGAGCGGAACAGATCTAGCAGTGAGCCGAGTCCATTAGGATTATTGGGGAAACGCGTGGGGAAATCCACCACGTGCGTGAGAGATTGAGTGATTGAAAAGCTCATAGTATGGAAGCCAGCATAATCAGTGACAGACTTTTCCAGCCACTTGGCGTGGTAAACATTAATGTCTTCAAACACAAATATATTAGCTAACGGATGAGAGGAAATAGCCTTGTCTATATTGCTCGAGATGGTGTCTAGTGAGGAACAGTCAGGAGAGCAAAGGGAGCGATAGTGAAAGAAAAGATAACTGAGCGAGCTTAATAGAGAGACGGAGACATGTATAGGAATGGTCTAGAGATTCAAGAGAATTCGCCCTAGCTAGAGGAAGATGTTCGCTGACATAAACTCAAATTCCATGCATATGAACATTTGAGTCCTTCCTAAAGAAGGGAAAGTAAACAGGGATATACAAATCAGAAGAAGAGATAGAAGGCGGCTCAAAGCAAACTAAGATATCAGGTGAGGATGTATTCAACGCTGCAAAAGTTGGTACAGATACCACGGACGTTTGAGAAAGAGATGTTGAGGAGTTTTAGTTTTTTTTATCTGGATTAGATTTATTTATTTATTTATTTATTTGCGTGTTGTCATGATTAGAGATTTTTTGGTAAGGAGAGGCTTAGAATAGTAGTATCAGTCAGTCATCAAATGCAACATGTGTGGGAAGGAAACTGGTGCTGCTTGCAGCATAGTGTAGCCGCAGGGTTGCCCACTGGAGGAATTTGCAGGGACATCCATCTATGTGCGACATGGCACTACAAGAAACCCCCATACTATTCAACTGTTGGTCAGATTAGCTTCTCGAGACGCTACGATAGAGTTCAGGATCCTAACTACTAGACGAAAGCAGCAACCAGGAATCTGCCAATTCGATACCCTCAGAATGAAGAGACGTTGCCACCATTCACACACATTACAGAAGAAACTTGCGACAGCACCACTATTAAGATCTGAGGAGAGGTAAAATGAAAGTGAAATCCATTTATCTTTTTTTTTATCAGTTCTTATTAATTTGGTCATTGAGAAGCTTCCTTGACAATAAGATATTATATATATATATATATATATATATATATATATATATATATATATATATATATATTGTGGAAGAAAACAAAATAAACAATAAAAAATAAAAAACGAAGAAAGAGCGACCGCCGATTTCAATCCCAATCTCTTAACGGTCACCCGGAAAATTTATTTCATTTTTAATAATTTAAAAATGAATTTGAAAATGTAAAATAGACAAAAAAATTTATTAACAGCTAAAAGAAAAAAACAGGATAAGTAAAAAAGAAAATTGAGGGAATTATTTTCCTCTTCTATTCCTTATCCTGTAAAAATTAAACACTGGTAATATGATGTTCAAGGAGCAATCTCTCTGTTTACAGAGAGACGGCCTCCTGAATCTAATACAGTGACTCCAATACCTGCAAACGAAATAAGGAGTGCGAACTTGAAAGAACAGAAAACTGGCTCGCACTAAATATATATATATGTATGTATGTTGTATGTATATAAGAAAGAGAGAGAGGGGCAACAAGCCGAAAGTCTACTCTGAACTGGAAGCATCCCTACAACTTCAAAGTAACAATAAATAAATAAAAATAATCGGCCATTGCTGTCAGAACGACTACAAGGAAGTATCTAGAGATAATAACTATGGTCAGTCAGTTAAGTGCCATACGTGATACACGCTTGGGCGATCATGTCTCGAAAGAGACATGACTGACTGGGCAGAAGATTATCCCGCAGTAGGTTGCCATTGCTTTCTGCTGTAGACTGGCTGCCGACCAAGGCTATAGAACCCAATCTGTCCTATTATTTAACCCATAACTAGAGGGAAGAGACGGATTAATACCTTTCCCAAGGGTATTTGCGCGAAAGTGAATGCAAGAAATTCAACTGGAATTCGAACCCGTCTCTTACTATGGTAATTACACTTTAATCTTATAGGATAAAATGTCTTTTATTTTAGTATGAAATATTGTTCCTTAAAGAATGTAATTCAACTTTATTTCACTATGAAAACTTGTTCCTTAAGGTAATTGTACTTTATTTTCTTATGAAAACATTTTCCTTAAACAGGTAATTGTAGTTTATTCTACTATGAAATCTTGTTCCATTAAATAGGGTGATTTTACTTTATTTTACTGTGAAATCTTGTTCTTTAAATATAGATCGCCCCTGAGTACATAATAATGGACTCGCCAGAGTGTACACATGATCCTGCCTATAGAGAGAACAGCAGAGTTTCGTGGCAAGTCAGCTAGGAAGAGTGAGTTCTTTAGTTGGAAATGGATCTGGAATCACAGTTGTAGTTGCAGTTGCTCTGAGCTCTACTCAGCTAGAATCAGTTACCCAGACCTACTATTTCACTTCACGACTGTATATATTTATTTATGTTAATAGTATTCCTAAATCTGACTAACCCGCTTTCCAGTTTGTATATTACGTTCAATATAACTTACATTTTCTATCTCCATATCTGTTTTTGTTTTTTTTTTTTTTTTGCGCGGTTCCTCACCCGGAATCCACAACACTAAGCAAAAGATTTTCCTGCAGTAGATTGCCATTCCTTTTTGCTACAGGCTGCCCGTAATTGAATGCAATGAATTCAACCAGTATTCGGACTCAGCTCTCCAATTTTTTTATTCAGAGCTGATATCCATTGCATTCACTTACGCGCAAATAACCTTCAGAAAGGTATTAATTTTCCATCCAGCTATGGGTTAAATAGGACAGATTTGATTATATAGCCTTGACGGGCAACCAGTCTACAGCAGAATGTAAAGGTAACATACTGCAAGAACATCTTCTGCCTAGTCAGTCCTCTCTCATTCGAGACATGATCGCCCAAGTGAGTATCACATATGGCACGTAACTGCCTGACTCATTGCATCTCACCGCACATCTTGAATCAGTTACCCAGACCTACTATTTCACTTCACGACTGTATATATTTATTTACGTTAATAGTTTTCCTAAACTGACTAACTCGCGTTCCAGTTTGTATATTACGTTCAATATAACTTACATTTTCTATCTCCATATCTGTTTTTGTTATTTATTATTTTGTGTGGTTTCTCACCCGCATTCCACAACATTTACTATAAAGGCTCTTCTTCGCTAAGCAGTCTAAAAGTCGGTAGACACTTTTTAAAATGTGCCTGTAGTTCAAACGCATACATTTTGGAAACTCAAATTCAACATAGTCACAATTTTAGATGTTATATGCAGGTAGTGTAACGGTTATCTGCGCAGAGAATGGCGGAAAAGCTAAAGAAATGATAGAATTGTGGAAAAGGGTAAGCAATTACTGGAAATGAGAGTGGAAAATGGTTAGAAATGACAAGAAACGACGGGAAAAAGAAAGAAATGACAGGAAGGAATAATGGGAATAGGTAAGAAATGATAGGGAAAAAAGGGACACAGATAAAATTGTGGAAAAGGGTCAGAAATGGTAAGATGGAATTGGAAGAGAATGGTAAGAAAGGACTAAAGAGAGAATGATATGCGGCGTTTTCAACCATTCTTCCACTTGGAAATCGGACTTTGTTGACAGAGACTATTTGAGATTCATGTCAGGGAAACATGTTATAAACAGTGGAAATTTATCCCACTATCACCCCGTTTATGACAACTTTTGTTATGTTTAATGTTCGACATTTTACAAGCACAATCCTATTGTAAAATTAATTACTTATGTCTTTTCTTTACAGTGCGGACTCAGTTGAGTGCCATACGTGACACACACTTAGGCGATCATGACTGACTGGGCAGAAGATTATCACGCAGTAGGTTGCCATTACTTTCTGCGGTAGATTGGTTGCCGACCAAGGCTATAGAACTCAATCTGTCCTGTTATTTGACTCATACCTAGAAGGGGAAGGTATAGATTATATTACATTATTATATTAAGTATTAGTGGGGGATCAGTTTATTACTTCAGAATAATAGAAAATCGATCCCCCACTTTAAGCCAATAGAAATGTGTATTCTTTTTCCAACTATTATAATCATTCAGTCAGTTAAGTGCCATACATGATACATGCTTGGGCGATCATGTCTCAAAAGAGATTATCACGCAGTATGTTGCCATTGCATTCTGCGGTAGACTGGTTGCCAGCCAAGGCTATAGAACCCAATATGTCCTATTATTTAACCCATAACTGGAGGGAAGAGATGGATTAATATATTTTGCAATTAATACCTTTCCCAAGGGTATTTGTGCGTAAGTGAATGCAAGGAATTCAACTGGAATTCGAATAAGTGATATACTTGATACAAGTTTGAGCTATCAAGACTCGAAAGCAGACTGGTTGCAAACCAAGGATAGAGAACCCAATCTGTCTGGCTGTTTAATCCATAACTGGAGGGAGAAGGGACGGATTAATACCTTTCCCAAGGGTATTTGCGCGTAAGTGAATGCAGCGAATTCAACTGGAATTCGAACTCGGCTCTCTGATTTCCTTGTTCTGAGCGGATACCAAAAAACTGGTGGACTACTTTGATATGAATCATATGTTATTATCTTGCATAAAATTATGTATTATATGTTTAATTTTCTAAAAAACACATTGTATTCGCTCATTATTAAGGAACTACTTAACTAGTCTTGTCTATTTATAAAAACGATGGAAAAAATATTTCTAAAAAATTTTGTAAATTAATGCATTCAATCGACATTCGCCAGAATAGAAAATTATTAATTTTCTCATAGTAGAAGAAACACCTGGATGCTAAACGTCCGCCAGCTTGCGGTATTATCCAAACACGGAAAAGTCTATGGAAATAAATCCAAATAGAAACCTCTGTGTAGAGCCACGAAAGCAGTTGGCTGTCAATACTGACAAAATTCAAACAGCGTGTTACCATTTTCTTGCGAGTTAAACTGATGCCTACTAAAACTTTTAATATCTCTCTCTCTCTCTCTCTCTCTCTCTCTCTCTATCTATCTATCTATCTATCTATCTATATATATATATATATATATATATATATATATATACATATATATAGTTGTGTCTTTAAGGCTGTCACAATGCGTTGAGCAAATAAAGGAAGGTAAAGAAGTTTTTGGGTATTACCTCTTTATTACACATTAATATTTCGAGATCAAAATCTCATCTTCAGAATGGCAGAGAAGCGCGTGTCTGTCCGAGTGTGTTCCTGGTCTTTCAAAGAATGGCCATTTCTGGCTAGCTGTCTGCTGTTGCTGCTGCTTCTGTCATTAATTTTACTCTCTCTCTCTGTGTGTGTGTGTGTGTGTGTGTGTGTGTGTGTGTGTGTGTGTGTGTGTGTGTGTGTGTGTGTGAGATTTATAATTGGGGCCTTTTTTTGGGCCGATGATATAAACACATAAACACACAGTAAAATTAAAAATAATGACAGCAGCAGCAGAAGACAGCCAGCCAGGAATTAACATTCTTTGAAAGGCCAGGAACACACTCGGACAGACACACGCTTCTCTGCCATTCTGAAGATGAGATGTTGATCTTGAAATATTAGTGTATAATAAATAGGTAATACCCAAAATCTTCTTTACCTTCCTTATTTTACTCAACGCATTATTGACAGCCTTCAAGACATAACTATATAGCTATTGTACACAATGCTTCAAGCAAATTACAAAACATTACGACATATATATATATATATATATATATATAATGTTTTACTATACCATATATATATATATATATATATATATATATATATATATATGGTGTAGTTAAACATTCTTGATTAGAAGAATCTGCAATGTTGTAGATCCTGAGATTACATCTCGGTTTCAGTCAGTTTGCCACAGCTGCAAATTATCTTGTCTGTGCTTTTTTTCTATAAATAATTTCGTGATAATTGCTCTGACACGCTTTCATCTTTTATACCTTCACTTCTAGAGATAATAGATTGGCAACAAGGTGTCATCATCTTACAGATGACATGGCTAGATAAAAGTTCTATTCTAATAACTTCTCTCGGCGAACTTCTCACCTATAAAATTCTGATCCGTTTTATTGCTTTCGTTCAACTTTGATCTTGCAAAAATTAAAGTCAATCGTTATCTTCTATCTTCTTAATTCCTGTTCCTTTATAATTCTCGCTCCTTTATTATGTTCTTTTTCTTCTCATTGTTTTATATTCACTAACACATTGCGTCTTAGCGGCTTTATTGCACTATTCGGGGAGAAATTATTTTTTTAGATATTAATTAAAGGTTCGATCACTTATTAAGAGTTTCATCCGATGGCACAAAGCATTTAAAAGAAAATCGTTGATCCCAAACTTTTGTGGGGTTTACAATTTATTCAACTCTCTTTGAAGACATTTAATAGATTTTTCTCACACATTAAGCAAAAGAGGTGGGAGTATTTTATTGAAGAACTCTCCAATCTCAAAAGGAGGAAAAATCTTTATCTCTTAATGCCGTTCCTAAAATTTTCTCTGTTTATCATTTACTTTTGTTTTTTCCCCTTTTTCTTACACATGATTTCTCCATCCTTTCGTTTCAATGTTCCTTTTGCTATTCTTGTCTCGATTTATTGCAGAGTCTCTTAAATCGCCAGCCTCTCGCGTCCAAGATTTCGATTTCTTTGTTAGCCACCCCATCCGCCTACTGCCATTTATTTCGTCCATTTTTCCTGCCGCCTTCAGCTCTGTTTATCTTGTTTTCAATTCTTTCCGGAGTTAAGCATTTGAGTTTTGCATCCTTTACGATTTTCTGTTTATTAAGATTGAACGAGGATTAAAAGCCCTTTTGTAGCAGCTGTTGTGCCAACAATTCATATTTATTTATCTTACTACAATAACGACAATATATGAAATCACATATTAACCATGTATGTTTTTCCATTAAGTTGCAACCCCCATAGCACACACACACACACACACACACACACACACACACACACACACATATATATATATATATATATATATATATAGTAATCGTTTCACCCCAAGCAAGCCAGTACCGCTACTGGTGCACAGGGGGCTACATAAGAGAAAAGTGAATGTTTAAGCAGGAGGAGAGCAAAGAGGAAGACGAAACAGTTACAGGAGTGTCGAAGAAAAGACAAGAGAAGAATGGCAAAACCAGTGTGAAGAGAGTTGGTAGGGTTTTATTCAGAAAAGAAAACAAGATATACGAGGTAATTTTTTTTTTTTTAATCATTTCACCCCGAGCAAGGCGGAAACGCCGCTGATGTGCATGGGTTACATAAATGTAAAAAGATTAATTAGAAAAGAGTGAGGAGCACAAACTAGTTAGAAACGAACAACAGAAAGCTGAGAAAGCAGATGCGATGACAGATATATCGGTGGAGAGAAAGGGAAGGTTATACAGAGGAGGGGAGAGAGCAGTGGTTAGTAGATGAGTATTGACTTTGCATTTAAATTTCTGGAGGTTGTAGCCGTCAGGAAAGCAAGAATACGGGAGCGAGTTCCACAGGCGGGAAGTGCGAGAGAAGAAGCTGCAGGAGTAGAATTGTCGTCTGCATTTGGCTAACCTGACTGTGAATGGGTGGGACCCAGTTGCCAGTCTGGTTGACGGGTAAACACCTGTTGAGGAGGCATCAGTGACTTAAGCTCATCTGAGCAGAAGCCATGGAAGTATTTATAGAAGAGACAAAGAGAGGCCACATTTCGACGATGGGGAAGTGGCTGCAGTCGAGTCGCCAGATCAGTACCTATCACATTACAGACTCTCCTTTGGAGCTTGTCAAGAACACTGAGGAGAACGGAGGAAAGGACGTGGGAAGGACTGGAGTCAAGTGAACAGATGGGAAGTCACATCTCGCCGGTGAGAAAGTGGCTAGAGTCGAGCTGCCAGGTCGGAACCGATCACATTACAGATTCTCCTTTGGGGGCTATCAGAACCCCTAAGATGAATAGCAGGGGCACCCGACCAGTTATGACAACAGTATTCAATGCACGGCCGGATAGTTGATTTGTATAACCAGTTATTGGTCAGAATTAAGTTAGACCAGGACACAGGTGTATTGAAAAGTGATCAATATATATATATATATATATATATATGTAATGACACATACATAAAATGAATATAGGGAGTGGGTGGATCTTATATATGTCATCAGACATGGTATATATTATTTTAAATAAGGCATTCATATTCTGAGAGTTGTTTGAATGTTTGAAATCAACACTTTTTTACCACATTATTTCAGCCAAACCCTTCAAAGCCCTTCTTTAAGTGTATGATTAATAAGAAAAAAATGTGAACTTTTTCTTTTCTCAGAAAAGAAATGCTAACAGCTTAACAGAGTCAGCAGGGGTGCACATCACAGGAATGACATATAAGAGAAGATTAATTACAAGTAGATAATCCCAAGAAACTGACATTAAACATAGGATCATGACCCCTTCCTATTTCTGTAATTACTGGTAGAACAAGGATAAAATACACAGACAAAATATGTAATGACACATACATAAAATGAATATAGGGAGTGGGTGGATCTTATATATGCCATCAGACATGGTATATGTAATTTTAAAATGAGGCATTCATATTCTGAGAGTTGTTTGAATGTTTGAAAGAGTTGATTTCAAACATTCAAACAACTCTCAGAATATGAATGCCTCATTTTAAAATAACATATACCATGTCTGATGGCATATATAAGATCCACCCACTCCCTATATTCATTTTATGTATGTGTCATTACATATTTTATCTGTGTATATATATATATATATATGTATATATATATATATATATATATATATATATATATATATATATATATATATATCATGTACAGCTTTTAAATATTTTCATTTGGAATTCAGCCGATTACGCTACCCTGATTTCAACTGTTTGCTGTGTTTAGGCGTTTTATATAAACTGATATCATCGTTTTTTCGAAAGCATAACAGGAACTTTCCTTGGACACTCAATGAGGAAAGAGAGCTTGGAGAACCTGATACTGACTGGCCAGATAGAAGGAAAGAGAGACAGATGAAGGCAGCGAATAACATATTTGCAGGGCCTGATCAGGTGGATGACGGAACGGGGGTTGCCAGAAGTAACAGGAGCAAACATACTAAGAGCCACAAAGGATAGGGAGACGTGGAGAACCATGATCGCCTACGTCCTGAAGGGACAGGGCACATAGAAGAAGAAAAACAGAAACTTTCAGAACGCTTAACTGGAAGTATAAACTTATTTATGAATGGAACTTTGTCTGTGTGTGTGTCCGTTACCTATAGACTCCGAAACGGCTGAACCGAATTTCTTGAAAATTTATACAGTTGTACTATAAGCGTCTGCGAGTGTTCTAAGCTAGGTTTTGTGTCGAGTTACTACCGATAAATATCGGAAATCGATAATCGAAAAAATTTGGTTATAGAAGGAGTGGTCCGATTTTAATTAAATTTGATACACTCATAGACAAAGACATAAGAAACGCTCGTCAGAAGTTTCAAGGTTGCCGTTCTTACAATAGTGCAAAAATCGATAATATATATATATATAAGGCAAGATGTTTGTGTGTGTGTCTGTTTATCTGTCTGTATGTACTTTATACAAATCCACAAGTTTTATCCGATTCTCACCAAAATTCACACAAATATTCTTTGGGCTGATTCTGAGCTCTAGAACCATGGATTAGTTTTAAAGCTTTCATTACACTCGAGTAACGCTGGGCTATACTGCTAGTATATATATATATATATATATATATATATATATATATATATATATATATATAGGTCGTTAATAGAATTAATCGGGATAAACTTGTTCTATATATATATAGGAGGGAATCGGAGTCTAACTGATCATAACTGATCATAACTCATCAGTATGTATAGACTCCGATTCCCTCCTATATATATATAGAACAAGTTTATCCCGATTAATTCTATTAACGACCTATCCTTACCTTTATATCAAGCACTTTATGGCAAGATATCTGCTTGCATAATAATATCTTCCCTGGATCTTTCACACGTTCCAATATACGGCATTCATTTTTCTTTTCCGGCTGCATTTTCCTTTAAGTCTCAGAATGATGAATTCAGGTTGTTTTTTTTTATTTTGATGACACGACTGAGTATTGAAAGCTGATACCAACAATATCCGTGATCTCTCTGTAAGGCTAACTAGTGTGTAGTGTATTCGTGCAGTGTTACAATGTTCGTACGCTTTGTTGGAGTAAGGTCCATAGCAGGTGAGTCAGTGGTGTCTGGGCGTGATAAAAATCTGATGCAATCACGGAAAACGTAATATTTTTCAAGGCCAAATAAATTTCCTTGTCTGTCAGTTAACTGCCATACATGATACACGCTTGGGCGATCATGTCTCGAAAGATATATGACTGACTAGGAAGAAGATTATCCCGCAGTAGATTGCCATTACTTTCTGCGGTAGACAGATTGCCAGTCAAGTTTATAGAACCCAAACTGTTTTGCTATTTAACCCATAACTGGAAGGAAGAGACAGATTAATACCTTTCCCAAGAAAATTTGCAAGTAAGTGAAGCAAGGAATTCATATGGAATTCGAACTCGGCTCCTCGTTCAGAGCCGATATCCACTGCACCACAATGCACATAGTACACTCCGGAAATATATATGTATATATACATACTTTGTTATATAGGTGCGTGACCGAGTGGTTATATATATATATATATATATATATATATATATATGAATTGTGATTAAATATACATTCAATATAGATCGGAATCCTGTAGGATGATAAAACAGCGAACTAACAGGAAATGTTTATCACTCTAACGCGTTTCACTTTTATTAAAGCTTCATCAGAGAACGAAATATAAAGAAAAAAAGTAAACATTTCTGGTATTTTTACTGATGTGTTGTTTGAATTCCATTGGTTAATCAGGCTTCACACATTTGACTTGTTAAATAAAGGTTAATATAATTTGTTGCGTTCCGAATTCAAGAAGTGATGACTTACAAAAAGCAATATTTGCGGTTTTTCAGTTTGGCTTGGAATCGGTTTCTTTCATGAAACTTCGAATAGACGCGCCAAGCCTCGACCTCACCCACACAAACACACGCACCTACACACACAAACATACTCACACAAACAGATACGCACACACAAACACAGACACACGTTTATGTATCGATCTAAGTCCAAAAAGAGAATGTCTGAAACATTAATAAATGTCAAACAAGTTAGATTGATAGACGTTTCCTCTTTGTTATTTATCTTATCATATATATATATATGTATGTATGTGTGTGTGTGTGTGTGTGTGTGTGTGTGTGTGTGTGTGTGATCTTCCAAGCGTATATTATTATGTGTGACACAGGTGACTATATTTATGAGTAAAAGTGCTCACTGTCTTGTGAGTTAGTATAAGAGTGGTCACTGTTTTCAGAACAGAGTTGCGACAGTCTGTTTCATAATTTAGTGCAATCAAATTTGTCTAAAATACAGACTGTCACCACTCTATATTGCCGTCAGGGTCCACTTATATACACACACACACACACACACACACACACACACACATATATATATATATATATATATATATATATTATTATTATTATTATTATTATTATTATTATTATCAAAGTGGAAAATTTAATGCTAACTTGTCTCTCAACTATTCCTTGAAAAACAACTTGAAAAAGATCATTGACCAGTTCCAGAACTGATCAAAACTAAATTATTAAAAAACAAGAACAAAAAGAAATGAAAACTACAGGACAAGTTCAACTTCGTCAAATATATATATATATGTGTGTGTGTGTGTGTGTGTGTGTGTGTGTGTCAGAGAGAGACCATGTCACTGTGATATGATTCGTTCATTAACGAGTGTTTATTGTCATTGGAACAAAGGATGTCTAATGCTGAGAATCCACATAGAGTAACGTAACGTATGAATGACTGTAATCTATACCGGGGGTAACATCAGTTTTCCGAACGATGTGAAGTATCAATTTCATCCCCCATGGCCTGTGTGGTGACTCTCCTCGTGCAGAGGGGATTTGGCAACCATCACACACACACACACACACACACACACACACACACACACACACACACACACACACAAGGGTAGGTATTGATCTGTGTGCGTTTCTATGTTCTATGAGAATATCTGTAAAATATCAGAAGTGATAAATCATAAAAAAAGTCAAATATATGAAAGAATAGATACAGCAACAAACGTAAGCGTTCGCTTAAAAAGAAGAAAAATTAGTATGAAATTAGCAAAGGGGGTAAGAGAACATAGAAAAGTTTGCGTTCAAAAATATAACAAAAGTATGTATAGTCACGATGGTTAAAAAGGAAACTTGAAAATCCTTTGTCCCCTAGTGTAATCAAAATGGTTGATGACGTTAGAAGAGTTTGCTTGTTAAAATATGGCATTGAAATGATTGTGATCATAGTAAGAATTTCAACAAGTATGATATCTACCTCGCCTCCCGACTAAGACGTGATGTTATACAAGGTTCAGTTTATGGTGGGGAACCCGAGCATGTCCGCTATAGCTAGGGGTAAACATTACCCAGCTCCTTCAATTGTCGGTTACGCTGGCCTCGGTAGCGACCATCGATCCACTCCTCTAGTAGAATGGGGTGGTGCAGCGTCGGACAGCTGCTCCCTGGCATCGGGTACTTCTCATTATTTTATTTTCCTCAGCTGCGTATCCGTCCATGAACAGAGACACAACAGAGTCGTAATCAGCGCGAAAAGAAAGACACAAATGAAAGGAGATGGTTTCTACCCGGATACCCAGAAAGTGCCAGGTAAGGAGTATCTAAGGAGTTGCTTTTTCTGCCTTACGTTTTATTTTTATCTATTAAAAACATTTCTAGTTTCTAAAACATGCAATGTATATCTGAATATATATAAATATATATATATTTAGTGTATCGAGGCAGCAGATAATTTTCTAAATAATAATATTCTAAACATATACTGTTAAATATAAGAGACAATGAATGTCTATTATGTTTAATCATGAGCCGTTCTAAACCTATACTGTTGAATATAAGAGACAATGAATGTCTATTATGTTTAATCATGAGCCGTTCTAAACGTCGTATTTTGGCTTTAATTTCAGTTGAAAATAAAGACAAAAATTCTCCAACATTTGGATAATTTTTTATTAATTTGGTTCTAAGCTTTTGGCTCACATGAGCCATCTTCAGAGAGGTTATTAAGACGATAACACAATAACATCCACCATCAGCGACGATTTTATTTTGTGTTGACATAAAACTCCGCTAGGCAACGGTAATAGTTACCAAAAATAACAAACGTAGTTCGTAAATTTGCAATGCGGTTCTATGACGTCACACCGCGTGATAGCGCGAAATGACAACAGAACCATGTATTCGAATGCAATGTAATGTGTTATGATCAGACTTAAACGTGATTTTATTAAGTGTGGGTTGTTTGGATTTCATGTAGATAGCCTCCAATATCTGATATCTTTTTACTGTGTGTGTGAGTAAGGATCATTGTATTGTTGACTAAAATCTGTCTGATATTGCCTACATGTTTATGCTTTTCTGTGAAATGTTGTTTAATTGTACTCTGATCAGAATGGTGACATGTAAGTCTACGGGAGTGCGTGGTTGTAGTAAAACCAATATATGTAGTGGGTTTATTATTAGTACCAGAGATACAATCTCTGAACCAGCACGTAAATTGATACACTACATTGATTTTTGTAGAGAATTTAGTTTACTGCTTGTAGAGTTATTAGAGACTATGAAGTCAATTGCTTTGAATTTTTTATAATATATAATGAGTTTAATTTGATTATTACTACTCACTGGTTTAACATTTCTACGTATTATGTTTTTGAGATATATATAACTGTAAATTTGTCATTGAACACGTCTCGAAAAACCCACCGAGTATAAACGCGAAGAGGAAAAAATGGAAATAAAATAAAAGAAACGAACTAAGTACTTGAACATTAATCAAAGTACTAGTCGAAAGAAAAAAAGCCCGAGATGAGTAACCTGACAGGTAAAGCGTTCTATACACTGGTAGAGCAAATAAATAAGAAAGTAGCTAACCTAGAGAGTCAACGAACCTACCTAGGTTCCACCAAATTGGATCTCTAGGTTAGCTACTTTCTTATATATATATATATATATATATATATATATATATATATATATATATATATAAAGTGTAAATCTAATCTAGAGCCAACGAGCCTACTTAGGTTTCATCTAACGGATCGTCAGGGCAAGTTGACTTGACTATCCGTTAGGTGAAACCTAGGTAGGTTTGTTGGCTCTAAGTTAGATTTATACTTATTTGTTTGCTCTGCTATTGTATTGAGCGCTTTACGTGTTAGGCTTCTCGTCTCGGTTTTTTTTTTTATTTCGACGAGTACTTTGACTTATGTCCAAGTACTTAGTTCGTTTCTTTTTTTATTTCCATTTTTTCCTCTCCGCGTTTATACCCGGTGGGTTTTTCGAGACGTGTTTAAAAATAAATTTATTGTTATATATATAAATATATATATATACACGCTCTCACACCTTGGCTGAGCACTCGGGAAGAATGGTAGACTTTGAAAAACAGTAGCTACTCTGGCCTCTACGCATCGTTCATTCAGCAATGAATTAGAACACTCTCAGCTATTGGGCGTGTATAATGATAAGTCTGCCTACTTCTACCGAGCGCCCGTAGCTCAGAGGTGGAATCGCCAACCGACACCAGTTCGGCTGGGTTTCAATCCTGGGTAAAAAGCAATCAGCTGTCTAACCGTACTGATGAACTGTGATACAGCGAAACGGATCTGTCTGCAGATGACTATAGGATGTCCATAAAGTCCGTGTGCATTTAAAAAAATTATAACTTTATATGTATTTATGATAGAAATAATCTGTAAAAATATTATAAAGTTTAATGTATCTAGTTCTAAGTATAGTTATTGAATAATTGTTTACCACAAATTTTCCAACACTTTTTAGATAAGTGAAAAATATTATTATTAAAATCCTATTAACCTTTGTATTGCTAATGATAGAAGACATGTGAAAACGTAGATAAAATTTCAGTAAAATTTAAAAAAATATAGATTTTTTTCTTTCTAATCCGTTTTACAAATTAATTCTATCGCAAATACAAATAAAGTTATAAATTTTTCAAAGTGCACACGAACTTTATGGACACCTTGGAGCTTGCACGTCACAACCAATCTGAATGTAAAGCTGTAGGGGGTCCCGTCTCCTGCTAGAGTCACCCAAGACGGTAAGGATTCAGGGAAGGGACCAGACTAAGTACAATTCGACGCCCGGCAGTCCGATGCAAGCTGTTATCATGAACCTGCTTGTCATGGCCTGGTTTGATGCTGTTGATTATGTCAGCTGAAGTGTGTGTGCCATTCTCTTTAAGACCGAAAGAATGCATAAGCTTGTAACCATTTTTAATCGTTGATTTCAGGAAATATTCATGCATAGATGATAATCTGGACATTTCTGAACGAGCTGGACACCATGCATAACATCCATATGGAGGTCCAGATTTTATGAAATCATTAAAGAAAATGACTCGAGTTATCAGATTAAAGTTTTGTTTTATAAGATCTTACGGTGTTTGGAAATTTATAACAGTAACTGATATTACTTGAATTTTTTCTATCATTTCACTATAAGAAAGGCGATAATGCCACTAAGATGCATGGGTTAAGTGAGTGTGTAAACAAAATGTTAAAACGGTAGGGAAGTAAAGAAGCAATAAAACGAAACAAAAGACAGCGATTGATGTTGCATTTAAATTTTTTTAAATCCTAGTTGACAACAAAGTAGGAACCGGAAGAAGGTTGCACAAGAAGTGTAAAAAAGAAACCTTTAACCAAAAAAATATAAAAATGACTATAAATAAATTACAAAACAAAAAACTGAGAGCCCCAAGTATCACCTACAGGCGGGGGATACTAAAATCAAGCAAATACATAAATTTAAATACCTGGGAAGTGTTCTAATAAAAGAAAGTGAAACACTGAGATCCGAAGGAGAATTGACATGAATAAAGATGCATTCCAGGAGCTGAGTAGAGTATTGAGAGACGGGAAAATGTCGCTAGAAACAAAGAAGAGCCAACTGGTTTGTTATGCGGTGTTTGTTCTTCAATATAGCAATGAATGCTGAACAATCACCGCACGAATGAAGGAGAGATTTGAAGAAACCGAAATTTGGTTCAACAGAATGATGCTGAAAATACCATGTACCAAATAACGATGAGCTTTCCGAGAGAATCAAAACGAAAAGAGTACTAGTTTTTAACGTCAATAAACGACAGCTGAAGTTCCTGGGACATGTAATGAGGAAGGAGGGTATGGAGAATCTGATACTCACAAGACGGATAGAGGAAAAGTGACACATGAAAAGTAACACGTAACATACTTGATGGGCTTGAGCAAGTGGATGGCAGAGCGGGGTTTGGTTGCGGTAACAGGAGAAAGCGTGCGATGATCCACTAGGGACAGGAAGATGTGGAAGGCACTGATCGCCTACGTCTTGAAAGGACACAGCAGATAGAAGAAAAAGAATAGAACTTACGGCTTTATTTACTTGTACAGTAAATTATGTATATATTTCTATAAAAGGGTATTTTTATACTTTCAAAGTGTTTTGACCCCAGTTTGGGGGTTAACTCTTTGCCCATAGCTGGGACCCTAACAGGTGCTACCACTCCGGGTTAGGGTGGACCTGAGAACAACAGCAATTAAGAGGTGGTTCCATGCTCCTAACAACCTCCCAATCAGAAGCCGGATGCAGTTTACCCTCATACCCAGGGCCCGCTCCTTCATTAATTTGAGTTGTTTGGCCAGGGTTCCTCTCCACTGTTGACTGTCACGCTCTCCCGTGACTCCGTGTTCATGCCCACAGCATTCATGTCGCGTTTAACGATGTCACGATACCACAGCTGTGGGTCTTGTTCGAGAGGTCAGCTCTACATACAGAATGTCTTTTGGGATGCGGCCGTCTGGCATGCGGTGTACATGGCCTAGCCAGCGGAGTCTGCGTTGTTTTTATAGTAATACAAAAAATTATTCAAATTTGAAGAAATCTGCTTCTAAACTAACACCAGTTATTGTTTTTCTTCTCAACACTAAGAGAGGATGTAACCGATGTCATTGGTAGGGGTCTTTACCTGTAACTCCAGAATTAACTCTTCCTAACACTAAATATACTACGTCTCTCAAGAGAAAGAGGGCCGAGTTGGTAGTAGTTCACTCGAAACCAGACTGACAGTCATACTAACACCTTTTTTTATTGTTATTTCTTGTAAATATATATTTGTTAGTCCTACCCTTGTGATCGTGTTGTTCTTTTCGGGCCTTAACCTGGTCCATAACAGTTACGATGCATCTAAAACATCGATAGTTAATACCAAAATTCGATTGTTGTTTATCGATAATTTGATACCAGTTAGGCTTCTTCAGATTTCTTTGAAAACAGTAGCACATGACGTGACATCTGAAGCCGGGACTAATCAATCCGGTTTTATGGAAAGCTTCGTATATGCACACCTAAGTTTGATACATTTGCTATCAACGTGTGACGATATTTTTAAACACCTTACTGCGTTTTACTATTGTCTTTTTTATTTGTATTTTTGTTAAGGGAAGGGAACTCTTAAAGAAACGCCAAAACGAACAGCTTATATTATTTTTCTTGATGCGATTACTTTTTTGTGTCTTATTCTTATTCCCTATAATTGAGGTTAATTTTACCCAATACTCTGTCGGTTTGACCAGAACTGTTTACTGTTTCGTAATGAATTAGATTAAGCGTTCCAGGAGAGTTAGTTGCTTTTCACAATCTCGGAAACATCACCGTGGATAGACGTGACTTGAATACCTGCATTGACATTAGTGTCTCGTCGCTCGATCAAAATGAAGCAACACAATTTGATCGCTTATCTTTTGCGTTAGTCATTAATTCTTTTCGGCTCTCTCGCATTTTATCTAAGCTTTTAACCTTCTCTCGAAGGTTTTTATTTGTTACTTTCTCTTATCAGTGGCCATTTTATTTTCTTGATGCTCTTTAGTTGATTGTTTTTTTTTGGGGGGGGGGTTCACTTTTTATCCTTCTTATAAATTTTGCCTCTCACTTTTCTCTCTTTTGCTTTCTTCTTCCCTATGTTTTGTCTGTTTATATATTGTTTTCTTCTTCTTATCTTATGGCCAGATCACGCTGAATCACTAGTTCCAGTACGATTATCGAGGGTAAGCAACGTCGAGCCTAGTCAGTATCTGGATGAATTACCTCTTAAGAGTGTCAGGTGATCTACGTTTTGAGGTGCAGGTGATGTAATAGATAACGGCTCGGATTTATTAACCGGAGGAACGAGTTCAGATTCTAGGTGGGTTGCTTTTAATCACTTACGCGCAAACATCCTTGGGAAAGGTATGTCTTCATCCTTTTTTTCTTCCAGCAATAGTCAATTAGGGAAACTAATCTGCTGTCTTTCTGATCACTCTTCTACTGTTCTCGCTCTTTGATAATGTTTTTCTTTTTTTCGTATTTCTTTCTCACTCATAAAAATTCTTGTGTCATAGTAGTTTTACTGCCAACAATGAGATATAATTTTTTAAATTACTATTGCAATGAATTGAATCCGTGGTCTATCCCACGGCCTTACTAAACTCAGCACGGTAAATCTTTATATCGCACTAATAAGTGTTCTACAGGCAGGACAAACGACCAGAATGCGGATCAGGTTGTCATAGATTTATAGTGGGTTATTCGATATAATGAAGTGTATTTGTGTATTGGAACGGATTAACTTGATATGGCCTTGTTAGTAGATACCCCACTATAAGAGGGGTAATAAAACAAGAAAATCAAATTGTGTCTAGAAACAACATTTATATATATAAAAATTCTCCAACATTTGGATAATTGTTTATTAATTTGTGAACCGAAAGCTTAGAACCAAATTAATAAAAATTATCCAAATGTTGGAGAATTTTTGTCTTTATTTTCAACTGAAATTAAAGCCAAAATACAACGTTTAGAACAGCTCATGATTAGACATAATAGACATTCATTGTCTCTTATATTTAACAGTATATGTTTAGAAAATTATTTGGTGCCTCGATACACTAAGTTTAAGTCATAAATATATATATATATATTCGGTCCTTCGGATACCGGTCAGTTATTAAGTGGCTCAGTGAATCAAGAAGAAGAAGAAGAGAGAGAAAAGAGAGGCAACCATACTATGATCGCTTGAAGTTTGTCAAGGGACGTAAAAATTATACTCGTATTTTCTCTAGTGTCGTCCTTTTATTTAGTTTTCCGGGCTCCAAACAAGTCATTTGGGAATTCACGTCCGGATTTAATTCTGGGCTTCCCATTGGACGATAAATAAAATTCACGTCGGTTCGCGAAAATGGTCCGTAAAAGGAATTTGATATTTATTTATTTTTGGTTTTCCACCGGAACTTCTGCGTGGAGCCCTGATGCGCAAAGACCAGTTTTGGTCATTTGCTATCTGGACATCTGAGGGCAAACATCCGGTTCCTCGTTTGCTGGGTTTTACCACCGGTTTCAAATTATGTGTCGAAAAAGCTTAACCTGCCCGAACACTGGAATCTAATTATTTGATTCTAAATCATCGTAGAATTCATGAGAAAAAACTCTATCTCTTTTATGGTTTATGGAGAAAAGACTAAACATAAACTGTAAGAAAACTGAATGCATGTCAATTCCAAGTCAAGGATATTAAAGTCAAGCAGGTACAGAAACTAAAATACCTAGAAAGTATTCTAACAGAAGACGGAAAGTGAGACAAAGATATTAGCATGGCTAAGAACCCATTCAAAAAGCTGAGTAAAGTTTTGAGGGACACGAAAATTTTGTTAGAAACAAAGAATATATGAATGGACTGTTACACTTATTTGGGAGATCACTGGTGCCGCCCAAGCACGAATTTACACGAGATACTAGATTAGCAATTAGGTCCCACCCTTTTACAGTTAAACAAATAAGATGTAACCGTAAATTCTACTCCAACAGCTTCTTTTCTCGCGCTTCTCGCCTGTGGAACTCCCTTCCACAAGTCTGCTTTACCGACAGTTACAATCTCCAGGTGTTTAAATGTAGGGTCAATAGACACCTCCTATCACACTAACTCCCAACTATTCTCACAACACTCTCATCTACCCAACCCTCATTCTCGGTATCCTCACCCGCCTATCACCCACCCTCTGTTATTTCCTATATTTAACCAGCCTTTCTCCACTCTACGTAGCCCCCTGCACAGTAGTGGCAGTGACATGCCTTGCTCGGGGTGAAACGCTTATAAAAAAAAAAAAAAAAAGGTGCGTTGTGGTGCAGGAGATATCGACTCGGAACGAGAAATCGGAGAGCTGAGTTTGAATTCCAGTTGAGTTCCTTGCATTCACTTACATGGAAAAACCCTTGGGAAAAGTTATTAATCAGTATCATCCCTGAAGTTATGGATTAAATAGCAGGACAGATTGGGTTCTGTAACATTGCCTGGCAACTAGTGTGCCACAAAAAGTAATGGCAACCTACCGTCGAAAGTAATGGCAACCTACTGCGGGATAATCTTCAGCCCAGTCAGTCATGTCTCTTTTGAGACATGATCGCCCAAGCGCGTATCACGTATGGCCGTTAACTGACTGGCGCTTATTTGTTGTTCAATATGGCAACGAATGATAGACAATCTCATCAAAGATTAAGTAAAGTATTGAAGCAACCAAAATGTGGTTCTACAGAAAATTGCTGAGGATGCAATGAACCAAACATGTGAGCAACGACGAGGTTTTGGAGAAGATGGAAACGAAAAAAAATTATACTTAACATCAGGAAGAGTTAGCTGAAGTTTCTTCGACGTGTAATGAGGACGAAGGCTTGGAGAATCTGATACTCACGAGACAGACATAGGAAAAGAGACAGAAGAAAACAACGCGTGATATACTTGATGGGCTTGGACAAGTGGAAGACAGAGCAGAAAAGGTGTTAAGAGCTACAAGGATAGAGAGATACCATCACGTCCTGAAGGGACACGGCACATAGAAGAAGTGTTTAAAGCAGTTTATTAAAATTACGTTTCCCGATAAAATAAATTTGGAGCCTGATATTCACAAAATTATCGAATTTTTTATGGAAAAGTTATAAATAATACGTCAGTCACAGAGACTTCCTAGTGCGACTATTATGAAGACGGCGTAATTGTCTTTTATTGGCCATTGGAAGAGTTGTCTCAATCACACGTAATTGGTGTGTTGGTTTTGGAGAGTCAGACGATGAGTCTGCAAAACAAGTTCTCGCCTACAGAGAAATGGCTTCAAGTTGTTTTGCCTCGAAGCAATACTCGGGATGAATATGTACTAAAAAGAGCGACGGATTGCTAAGAAGTCAATCATAATCACAAAACACACACGCACACACAAACATATATATATATATATATATATGTTGTGTCGTGACTCGTACCATGTGACATCAGGGCGACCGGATGTATAAAAGACAATGTGCGCTAGAGCGAGAAGTTGTCATTACCACGGACTTTGGAAAGAAACACTTACTACTATGAGAGACTGTAAATATTGTATATACATCTTGGTTGCACTACTCTTATATATATATATATATATATATATATATATATATATATATATATTTCTTTTTTTTTTGTGGTTGGTTCCGTTTGGTTTTTTTTTTCTTTACTGCGGAGTATCGTATGTCTTGTCCTTATTCCGCGGATTTCTTTTTTTCTCCCCTCTTATCCAATGCCTTAGTGCACCGGATTGTAAGGGAATTAGGTTCTGTTTGTTAATGGTTTTTCTTAAGGTTTATCTTAGTATAAATTTAAAACTTAAATACTTGCAGAGTCTATTTAGTTATTATTTTGAATATATATATATATATATATATATATATATATATATATGTATGTATATATATATAAAATGAAATAAATTTCGAAGTTCAAAACCGCTGAATAATCAATTCAACATGAAAGCCCTACGTGAGATTTCACATCTCATCGGCAACTACCACATTTCAAAATGAAATAAAAAAAATGAAATAAAAAAATTAAGATTTTATCGGCGGAATTTCAAAAATTTACGTCACAAAAAACTAGATAGCAATCAATGCCTATTTTTAGATTTTGGACAACATTGCTTTTAGATTGAGTTGTAAGTGAAAAAATTTAAAAATTTGGCTTTGTCTAGCTTTACAAAGGGGAAGGGGGTAACGGAAAAAATAGGAAGTGGTGTTTGACTGAGAAGTGAGCTAAACAAAATGGAAAGATAAGGTAGGAAAAAGGAAAAAGAAAAGAAAAAAAGAAAAAATTCATATTCGCTAGGGACGTGCTAACAAAACTAGCGTTTATAAATGGGTCCTAGTATTAGAAAAAATATTTTTAGAAAAAACTTTATTTGGTGGGGTAAAACGCTGATATATGATTTATTTAAATTTAATTAAAGTCATCTAATTAATTATTTAATTAATTATTTAATTATAAATAAAATTAATAAAATTTAATAAAACATTTTTTTAAAATTAAAAGATTTTTTTAAAAATATTTTAAAAGATTTTTTTAGGTGCTGGAAAAATATATATACATACTTGCAGAAAAAAGTGGGGGTTAAGTTAGTATAGGTATCCTTACTTCATAAAAGGTAGGTATTAATAGGAGAAAGGAAGAGGAAGGTAGAAGGGTTCAAATTTACTATTTAAAGATTTAATTAATTAATCGATAAATCAAAAATAATTTAATTTATATTTTCTCTCCTAAAACTTGAATTCAGAATTTAAATTTTAAATGTTCACAAATTTCGCCTTATGGCGGCACTTACTTTTCTAAAATTCAAAATTAGGTGCTGGTTTGGGGACTTTAATATTAGTATTTTTTCTTGCAGACACAGATCGCACCTATCACGAAAATTCCTCGGAATTCGAGCTGAACCTATCAATCCCCAATTAATTACAGAGTCCAGCCCTTCTTCCTTCATTTTCCAGAATCTCCGTGAAAGGGCTGTCTGGTATTTCTGACCCGGGTTCGAAAAAGAATACCTGTGATTGTAAAATCTTTGCTCAAAAAGCGCTGCGGTCATACCAATATAAGTCCGATAATTTTTCTTGTTGGATGGTGAAATGTGAACTTCATAAATTACCTGGGTTGATTTACATTTGCCCTCCACCAAGCAGGGATCCACGGAGCTACAATTGCATTCATTTAAAATTCCAGACCCAGAGTCATTATTACATAAATTCCTTATTTAACAAAGGGATTCTACATGAAGAATTCATGAATTCTTCATGTAGAATCCTTTGTTAAATAAAGACGGAAGCTGACGAGGGTTCGCCTGAAATAGGCCATACTTCCGATCCACCATGAAATAACGTGTCCGTCTTAATTTTTCTTATATGTCTGTATATATATATATATATATATATATATATATATATATATATATATATATATATATTGATTGCTTATTTAATAACTTAGTTTTTGGTCATAATAAGATTAGACCAGTGCACATTTGTATTAAAAATGTTCAATACAATTATATTATACAACTTTTGAATATTTTCCATTTGTAAACGAGTTAATAACTCAAATATATAATAATAATTACAAACATATATATGTATATATATATATATATATATATATATATATATATATGAAATTTCCGGAGATTTAACAAATAGATTAACAACCGACATATTTAATTTATTTGTGTGAAGATTATTTTTAATGGATACCCGTATTGGAATAGTTATTCTGTTTTTAATTAAACATTTTATATATTTTTCCAAAAAGTCTGTTTTCTAATACTTTAAACCATGTATAAGGTTATGTTTGTTTGACACGTATCGAGCGTTTCTTTTTCTTTTTTTAATCGTATCACCCCGAGCAAGGCGGTAACGCCACTGATGTGCAGGGGGCTACGTAATAGTGAAAAGATTGGAAAAGATAAAGCCGGAAACCACATCCTAAACAAAGAACAATTGATGAGCCTCTTAACCTGTTCAAAGACGTGGGTGGAGGTGAACCTGGGCGATAGATAGATCTATCTCCTCCAATTAAAAAAAAAAAAACAAAGTGAGAAGATTGGAAAAGAGACAGCCGGAAAGCACATCCTAAACAGGGAACAAGGGATGAGCCTCTTAACCTGTTCAATAGACGTGGGTGGAGTGTGAACCGGGCGATAGATAGATCTATCTACTCCAATTGAAAAAAAAAACAAAGTGAGAAGATTGGAAAAGAGAAAGCCGGAAACCACATCCTAAACAGGGAACAAGGGATGGGCCTCTTAAACTGTTCAATAGACGTGGGTGGAGTGTGAACCGGGCAATAGATAGATCTATCTACTCCAATTGAAAAAAAAAAAACGAAGTGAGAAGATTGGATAAGAGAAAGCCGGAAACCACATCCTAAACAGGGAACAAGGGATGAGCCTCTTAACCTGTTCAATAGACATGGGTTGAGTGTGAATCCGGCGATAGATAGATCTATAGATCTATACATTTTCTAATATGAAAATTTTTCTTTTTTCTTTTCTCTTCCCTTTTTTCTTTCTTTTCTTCCCTTTCTTTGTCTTTATTATTTTTTTCTTTATTTTTATTATTTTTCTTACCTCCCACTCCCTTTTCTGTTTTCTTTAACCCTATTCTCAATTTAACACCACCCCTAACCCATTCCTTCGTAAGCTAGACGAATCCAAATTTTCCAGTTCTTCATTTATTACTCTATCTAAACGTTAAAATCTAAAATTAAACATGAATTTCTTCCGTAATTTTTTGAGACGAAAGTTTTCTCAAATCTTAACCGTCATTTTTTATTTTATTATTTTCTATTTCTTTTCCTTTTTCTTTTTATCTTTCTCTCTTCTTATTTTCATTTCAATTTTAAATTGAAGTACCGTTGCTGGGGTGATGTAAAATCTCTCTTAGGGATTTTATATCGAAATGTTCATTCAACATTTTTGAATATTGAAAATTTACTTTATTTTTAATATAATATATATTTATATATATATATATATATGTGTGTGTGTGTGTGTGTGTGTGTGTGTGTGTGTGTGTAATTCATCCGGCCTTGGTATTTCTTGAGACATTTTGTTAGATAAATGGGTGTCATTCGGCTGGATTTAAACCTGTTGTCCCACACAACATAAGAGAAGCTATTAATTGATCTGATGCGTTTTTGATTTTTAATTAAGCAGTATATTTATTAGTATAATTCTACTTGCTTGAATTCTTTTTGAAAAATGTTGTTATGCCGAATGACATTTATTTTCATAACAAAATTTCTCAAAAATATTCAGGCCGGTAGATTTATATGTATATAAATATACTGTTTAAAAAAAACAAAGTATCTACTCAAATACGAATATCTATAAAAATAATGTCCAAATAAATAAATTAAATATGTCGGTTGTTAATCCATTTCATTTACATTATTTACATTTTTCGGGCTGTTGTTCTTATCACTATTGCCATTTTTACAATGTTTCAAAGACAGATAGCCAAGAGGATTTAGGAGTTGGTTAGTTCCAATGATTTGACCCAAAGAGTTTTGAGTTTAGTACCAGGCTACTGAAGTAGTGAACAAATAATTTAGAGAGTTAAGTTAAAGGGAGATAACTATATGACTAACGGAAGTGGCATCACACATGGAATGAGAATTATATAAAATAAAATTTGTTAGATATAAAAATTAATGATGGCACCCATCATTACTAATTGTGCTGAAAATCCTTGCAGAAAAATGGAAAGAACTGGGAATCGGTAGATTTAAAGTCGCCCATAAAATTGCATAAATAAAATTGGTAAAAAACTGTAGGAAAAACTCGAATAATGATGTTCATCATCATTATCCTTTACGCTTCGTGTCCCTCCCTTACATGTGTAAACATGGGTATCCACAACTTCCTATCGCTTATAACTCGAAACAACATTAAACATTTTTACCTTTGCTCCTTATACCTGATTTCTGTTACATTAACACAGATTTATTCGGTAAGTTATTCTCTGTTTCCCGATAATTCTCCTGTTGGAGTTTCTGGGTAGCTTTGTATAGCAGTGAGCCAGCTATGAGCTGACTCATTTTATAGTTCACGAATAGAAGGGTTAATCAATCAGAAGGCTCAAAATATTCAGTATAAAAGTTGACCATATTTTCCCGAGTATTGGCAATAAAGTCCGATTCAGTAGAGTGTCTGACACGTGAATGTTAATCTTTGACGTTGTTTCATTGAACAAATTACGTACTGCTCTGTATTCTATATTCATAAACTTTGGTGGACATTGTCACAAAGGTTATGGGCCCAGCTATGGGTAAAATAACTTTTTCCACTTTTTTGTTGTGATCACAACCCAAGTTTATAATATTGTTATTAACGTTTATTAACCTGAAATACTGAACAGTGAACAAAATGATATAACTAATTTTTTTTTGTGGATATTAATTTTCAAAAAGAAATTGTTTTTAATCACCAAATAAAAAGCTATATTTTATGAATACTAAAGTATTTGTTCCATATGAACATTGATTTTACTAATATTTTGCAAGAAGATTCCATAATGTACCCAACCAGTGAGTAATAAATTTTTCCAAGCCGTCTTTCCACTTTAAGAGACCCATAAATTTCAACTGCCAATTTCTAATTTTGAGTTTAAAGGGTTTTCTAATGTCTCCCTTTTTTTAAGAACTTTCACGCTCTACTCACATATTTTAACTATGGTATACTCAGCATGTGCGTTGTAGTGCAGTGGATATCGGCTCAGAACGAAAAATCGGAGAGATGAGTTCAAATTCCAGTTAAATTCCTTGCATTCACTTACGCGCAAATACCCTTGGGAAAGATATTAATCCGTCACTTCCCTCCAGTTATGGGTTAAATATCAGGACAGACTGGGTTCTATATCCAGTTTACCGCAGAAAGCAATGGTAACCTACTGCGGGATAATCTTTTGTCCAGTCAGTCATGTCTTCTTCTAGACACGTGTGTATCACGTACGGCACTTAACTGACATACTCAGCATCGTTCTGTAAAACCACCTCTTTGACGCATCGAGTCGCTTTTTCATCTCTAAGTTAATTACCCACCATTCAGCACTATACATGAGGATAGATATAACACAGCATTTCATCGATTTTTTTTTTGTCTTTGTTTCTGTTAGAGTGAAATAACCTGTCTTACCCAGAAATGGGTATGGCCCGGGTTATAAAAGACCTAGACGAGAACGAACTACAGGGTTATACGAGAGTGATCGAGAGTCTTCGTCATTACACGGGAGTGATCGACAGTTTTCGTTATTATACGAGAGCCATCAGCCTTAGACGGAAGCCTTTTTCTCAAGACGACGCATACGTCCTATACAGAGACATTGCCTTCTTATATATTATTCTTGTTAACTGTTCGTTGGTGTACGTGTATTTGGTTTATTGTACTGAGTTATAATAAATCTCTATTTATATATCCTTAGTTTTAAGAGTTATTTCTTGCACTATTCTTTCTGTGTTTATCACCTCCCGGTATACAACAGTTTCTAACGAAGTATTCCGACATTTTAATACACTAATTCTGATGGACCTTTTCTTCCTCTGTGTTGCACTTTCTATCGTCTGTCCTTACGCTACCCTGAGAGTGAAATTTCTTTGCCGGTGTGATTCTCGTGTCTCCAATTCGAAGATCACATATTTTGCTGAATTCTCTTAATAACGACCATACGCGCTCATTTCTTAGAACTAATATACAGTCCTTTCTTATCACTTTCCTTTGCTACCATTTCTAGGAGATTGTGTACTTTTCTGTCCGATTCTGCCATCAATGCAGTATCTTATGTTGAGATTATAGTCACCTTTAATCAACATTTACAAGCCATTTAGTTCTGTAAGATTTTCCCGTTTGTAGATCAAATGAATCTAGTGAGAAACACATCTTTGTCTCATTCTATTTTTGTAGACATGTGTAACCCGTTTCCTACCTGAATGCAAGTGGTTTCTTCCCAGTAAATGTTATGGATTCTTTTCTCTTTCCTATATAAGACTTGCTTACCTAGCATTACAAAACTTAGCAATCAACGCAGGCGTCCCCAAGAGGCCGCTTCTCGGTTCAACCCTCTTTCTATTTTACACAAATGATCAACGTAGTATCTTATGTTATTATTGTTACCTATAATCAACCTAAGTCATCTAGTTCTGTTGGGATTATCCCGTTTGTAGATGATGTAAGTGATCTGCTAAACTGTATACTCCAATCATTTTTTAATACAACCTCATATAGGTGCCCCTCCCAAACTTTAAATGACTAGAGATGGGCTGCTGATCTCTCTTCTGACCTACCTCTAACAGGTCAACGCGGAAAAACTGGCTGTTAGTATTCAGTGTCTTTAAAACCAAACTAGTGACAGTGAATAATCGCCGATTGAACTCAGCATTATCACCAATTACGAAGAACGTCGCAAGCTCATCATTGTTCTACCAATGTTTCCATGGAAAGTGTTCAGATGAACTACATTCCTTAATTGTAACCTGCATGACTAAGACTCACCGTGCTACGCACATTGTAGTGAACCATCCTTATTCATTTCGTATTCTATTAGTGAGATGTAAGTTCCACTCGAGCAGGTTCTTCACAGAAACCACTGCTTTGTTAATCCGACTACCAGGAGACATTACACTGTTCAGTCTAAATCTAAGTTCAGCCGTTATCTTCCTGCTAGATCCGCATAAACTGTACCTCTTACTCTCTAACTCTACCTCGAGTGGCTATCGGACTTTATACAGAGTGAACATCATTGTAGAAAGAAGTTCAAGTAGCTTTTCGTGTTTTATCTTACAAAATGATTTCGCTTAATCTACGAAAACTGTTTCGTTTGTTTATGCAGTTGCGTTGTTTGCTTATAAAGTTTGGAAAATATCCGATTGCATTGAAAAATATTTTAGTTTCAATAAAGTCATACAGTGGTGTTTATTTTAATTTGAACTGACGATGTGAAAAACAGAAGCTGACAATGAAATTCATCACCACCTGTGAAAACCTTTTTCTGAATTAGTCGCTTCTGTTTATTTCAATGGCCGCTGTTATCATGATCGTCTGCTTATTATTATCGATATCAGTTTTAGAGTTTATTTCTTCTTTTTTAAATTCGTTCTTCTAGTTTCTATTTGATTCTGCCATATCCTTACGTTGCCTTCAATTTTTTTTTTATTGTCCGCCTTCCAAATTCAATATGGCGTTGCTAACAACCACCTTTCTTTAGTAAAGCCGCCATGCTTGTCAGAACTGGAAGGGGTGACGGCACGCTAAGATGGTTGCCCTGAAGATTGAAATTTTCTTGGATAACCAACAGTATTGTGCCATCTTCCTACAATTTCTCTTACCCCGGCCCAGTTGATTACTTGTTTAATGCAGTTCGTAATTATTCTTCAGCCCTACGGCCATCTTGTTTTAAATTCGTTTTCTTTTCGTCTCCCTTTTTCTTACTTATTTCTGTCTTTCTCTCTCTAACACCCCTCCCAAACACAATCATATACAAACCCACACCAACTATTTTCTATTCCACGTTTTTTTCTTTTATCTACACATGTCCCTATTTTTCTTGTAGCCCTCACATGACTCTTTCTTTCTTTCTTTCTTCTGTAATCTCTCTTTCTCACTCTCTCTCTTTCTGACACACTTTCTCTTTCTCCCTCTCTGTTTAGTTTGAAGACTCATAAGCTTTCCCCTATTTATTTTGCTTGTCATGTTTTATTTATTCCTTTTAATCTTGACTCTCTCTTTATAACTTCCCTCTCCGTATATCTCACCTTCTCTTTCTCTCCGCCCTCATCTAACAAATCCACCCTCTTTCCCCTCTTTACCTATTTTCTTTTGTTTTATATATTCATATCTCTCTCTCTCTCTCTCTCTCTCTCTCTCTCTCTCTCTCTCTCTCTCACTCTTTTGGGCGCGTATAAAGTCTGCCTACTTCCACCGAACGCCCATAGCTCAGGGGTAGAGTCGCCGACTGACGCCATTTCGGTCGGGTTTCAATCCTGGGTTAAAAAACAAATTTTAGTCTAACCGTACTGATGAGCTGTGATACGGCGAAACAGATCTGTCTGAGGATGACAATATATATATATAATATACTAAATTATATATATATATAATTTACTCAGTGGGCACATATTTGTATGCTCTCTAGAAACATTAAAAATGTCTTCTATTTTTATTTTCTTTTTTTCGCTCTCTCCTCTATCTTCCCACTTTATCTTTTTGTCTTTCTTTCTCTCTCTCTCTTTCTCTGTCCATATCTCAGTCTGTCTCTCTCTTCCTCTCATAGATAAATTCAAATCATGTCTTTTTCTCTATTTTCTTCTGTTATTTTATTTTCTACTTCTTTTGACACCTTATTCTTTTCTCTTCCAGTTCTTCCGCTTCCATTCTACCTTCTTCTCTCTCTTCTCTTTCCCTCCCTCTCCCTTCCTCATTCTCTCTTTCAATCGCAAAGTTTTTTCCCTTTTTACTTTTTTTCTCTTTTTTCTTGTCACTCTCTCTTCTATTTCCATTTTTACCTCTCTCCCTCTCTCTATCTTTCTCTTCCTATCTATCTCTCTTTTCACAGACAACCTCCTTTTACTTTTCTGTATTCTCTTTTGTTCTTGCTACTCTCTCTTCTATCTTCCCCTTTCATCTCTTTCTTCCCCTCTGTATCTTCCTCTGCCTTCCTCTCTCTCTTTACGCAGACAATCTCAAAATCTTTTGGTCTTTTTTCTTTTTATTTTCTCTGTTTTTCTTACCTCTCTCTCTCTCTCTCTATCTCTCTCTCTCTCTCTCTCTCTCTCTTCTATTTTTATTTTCTAATTCTCTCTCTTTTTCTTGTAATTTCTCTTTCGTCATAAATTATCTTAAAACCTTCCTTCTTCCCCTTTTCTTCCTCTTTTATTTTACCTATTTTCCTTCCGATTTTTTCTTTCATTTTCACCCTTTACCTTTCTCTCTCTATCTCGCTCTCTATCTCTCTTGCTCTCTCTCTCTCTCTCTCTCTCTCTCTCTCTTACTCTCTCAACACATGCAGACTCACTCTCTTCTTTCTTTCACATTTTTTCCATACTTTATTTATTTATTTTTTGGTTGGCCTCTTTTCCCTCCTCCCTTTTCGTTTTCACAAACTTTCCCTCTGTCTGTCTGTCTGTCTGTCTGTCTGTCTCTCTCTGTCTCTCTCTCTCTCTGAAACAGAAAAATCTTTTGTCCATTTTCCTTTATTGCATTTTTCTTTTATTTTCTTGTCAGTTTTTTTTTATTTTTCATTTCTCTCTCTGTGTCTTCCCTCTACGTCTAACTTTATTTTTCATCTTCTGTTTGATGACTTTGTTTTCTATTACTCGTAATATTTTCTTTCTTTCTTCTTTTTCTCTTTCTCTCTTCTTGCTCAACCTCAAAACTTGTCTTTTTCCTTCCTTTTAATCTATTTTTTATCAACTTATCACCCACTTTTATAGCTTTCGTCTTTTCTCTCTTCTTGCTCTCTTAAAATGAATGTTTAATTTATTTTCTCCTTTTATAATTTTTAAAAATGTTTTTCTTTGCTTTTCTTTCTTCTTTGCTTCTTTTACAACAGACTCTTTTCTTTTTTTTTTTTTTTTTTTTTTTTTGTTATTTCACCTAAATCTCTGTTCGTCCATTTTTTTTATCTTACCATTTTTTGATTATCGTTCTTGTTTTGTTTTTTTGTTGGTTAGTTTTTTTTTTTGATTGTTTCTTTTTTTCTTCATTTTCACTCTCATTATTTTTTCTTTCATTTCTTTATTCTTTACTAGTATTCCTGATATAAATATTCTTTTACTCTTTCTCTTTCCATTTCTCTCAATAAGCTTTCTCTTTTCCAATCTATTCACTCTTAAGTAGCCCCCTGCACACCAGTGGCCTTACCGCCTTGCTCGGGATGATATGATTAAAAAAAAAAAACTTCCTTTTCGCTTTCTCTTATTTCCTTCCATCATCTTTCTTTCTTTCTTTTTTCTTTCTTTCTTTCTTTTTTCTTTCTTTCTTCCTTTTTCCTTCTTTCTTTCTAGTTTCTGTTTATTTTTTCATTCATTTATTTATTGTTGTTTATTTTGTTTGTTTCTCACAAAATCTTCTTTTCCTTCTACTAATGTGAAAGAGAGAAAAAAAAAGCCAGTAGGATTATTTTTTCCCGCGTAGTATTTTTCTGCCATTAGCCCTGTGTTTAGTCCTGGCGACGTGCTATAATTATGTCGCTCGATTTGGAGATGCTACCTCTTATTGTGATGCCCTTGCACGCATCGTGTCACTCACAGCTGAAACCTCAATTGTCCCCTCCTTCTCAACTATCTATTAGTTCCATAATTTATACAGAGTCTTGTGTCGTACATTTTCGAATTAAGCAACCTTTCTGGGAATTAAAGTGACTTAAAGCCCAGCCTATAGGCGGAGGAACTGTCATAGAATGTTATTGGGCAGAGTCATCTCCATTTTGAATGAATTAATTTCAGAACATATTTCTCTATCAATGCATTTTAAATGAATGATTCTTAACTTAAGGCTTAAAAAATATAAGAAAAAAGAAAATAATTGTTTTTTTTATTGAGGTTTATATTAAACAAAAACAGCACTTTGATAGAAAACCATTATCCGAAAGAGTGCTGATATTTTCTTCTTCTTCTTCTTCTTCTTCTTCTTCTTCTTCTTCTTCTTCTATGTGCCTTGTCCTTTCAGGACGTAGGTAATCATAGCCTTCTACGTCTCCCTATCCCTGGTGGCTATTAGCACGCTTTCTCCAGTAACTTCTCTCAGCCCCCGTTCTGTCATCCACCTGCTCAGGCCCTTCAAATATGTTATACGCTGCCTTCCTCTGTCTCTTTTCCCCTCTATCTTGCCTGTTAGTATCAGGTTCTCCAAGCCCTCCTTCCTAATTGCATGTCCCAGGAACTTCAGCTGTCTCTTCCTGATGCTCAGCATTAATTTCCTTTTCGTTTCCATCTTTTCCAAAACCTCATCATTGCTCACATGTTCGGTCCACGATATCCGCAGCATCAATTTCGGCCCATTTCCTACAGTCTGATATTATTTTTTCAAAATGTTTCCTCCTTCAGGTAACTAATTTTTCAGCACTCCATCGGAAAAGCTTGTCTGGTAGACAATTTATTAGTATGACAATTTCGATCATCACTATGCAAGAGGCAGTTCAACTGAGTAAGTTATATATACGAGAGGGTGCTGAAAAGTTTTCAGATAGACAAAGAAACTTTGTAAAAAAAACACTGATATTTGGTTGTTTGATCAAATTTTGGAAAGTGGGTCGAGCCGAAAAGATTTCAGGATATTTTCAGAGGTTATCCTAGTTATATAGCTCATGCTTAAATTAGTTCATGACCTTTAACAATACATTTCTAATTTACATTTCATTTATGCAGTAGAATATCATAAAAATATTCCCTCCTCCCCGAATATTTTCCATCTTTTTATTTTTCAGTCAAGTTTGATGTTCAAAAATCTCAATGCAATGTCAGTCGTTATCACCTGTCCTTAAGTTACCTTTTTCACCTTTCTCCTTAAGTTACCTTTTTCACCTTTCTCCTTAAGTTACCTTTTTCACCTTTCTCCTTAAGTTACCTTTTTCACCTTTCTCCTTAAGTTACCTTTTTCTCATATTCTCTCACACTCACCTCTTGCGCATTAGTGACTTTATTGCCTTGCTTGATGCCAATTGAAGTTTTTAATTACATACAATGCTTTTACATTATACTGTAAATAATTTTTGCTTTAAATTCTCACGACTGACATTCCTTTCCTTAATTATTTGCAATAAATACAAGCCGATAGCTAAATCTTGTTCAAAATTTCAGTCATACTTTGAATAATTCACTCGTTAAATATTTTTTGTTACCGTAGGAAGAATTATTTTAAAATAGCAGAACAAAATTTAAAAAAGAGGCATTCGACTTTGTATTAGTCACTGCAAAAACACAAAAATGAGCTGTAAACACCTGCGAACAAGCATGCTAATTACATTATTTACATTGTTTGAACTGTTGTCCTCATCTTTATTGCCATATTCACGACGTTTCGACAGTTGTACGCTCATTCCTTCGCCAGATGATTGATGTCTCGAACTGAACCTTTTATTTCGATCACTAGGGTAGATTGTTCTCATTCCATGGATCACACTACTTCCAGATGTCTCAATTATCTCCTCTCTCTCCTTAAAAATGTTTCTTTTTTCTCATATTCTCACACACTCACCATCTTCTTGCGCATTAGTAGTTTTATTGCTTTGCTTGGCGTGAAATATTTTTATTGGAGTAGATAGACTAAACTATCGCCCGGTTCACACTCCACCCACGTCTATTGAACAGGTGAAGAGGCTCATTCTTTGTTTCCTGTTTAGGATGCGGTTTCCGGTTTTCTCTTTTCCAATCTTCTCACTTTTTTTAAAAATTGGAGTAGATAGACTAAACTATCGCCCTGTTCACACTCCACCCACGTCTGTTGAACAGGTGAAGAGCTCATTCCTTGTTTCCTGTTTAGGATGCGGTTTCCGGTTTTCTCTTTTCCAATCTTCTCACTCCTATGTAGCCCCCTGCACATCAGTGGCGTTACCGCCTTGCTCGGAGTGATATGATTAAAAAAAAGTAAATAAACAATGCTTCTACAATATACTCTAAATAATGTTTTCTCTAAATTCTCACCACTTACCAACCTTTTCTTAATCATTTGCAATAAATATGAACCGAGATTCAAAGCATGTTCAATATTTAAGTCATATTTGGAATAAATCACTCATTAAATACTATTTCTTGTCACAAGAAAGATTATTTTATAATACCAAAACATGATTTTAAAAAAAAGACATTCAATGAATGTTTTACTCACAGAGGAACATGAATGACAATGCGTAAAATCACAAATACGAGATGTAAACCCCCCAGGAACTACTATTCTAATTACATTATTTACATTATTCCAATATTTGTCCTCATATTTAATGCCATATTCACTACGTTCCGGCAGTTGTACACACCTATGCCGCCCTTCTTCAGGTAATTGGAATTTTCAACCGAACCTTTTATTTCTATCACTTGGGTATATTGTTCTCGTTCCATGATCCATGCCGCTTCTAGATGTCTTAGTTACCTCCGTTTAACTCAACTCAATACATTATTTGTTCACCACTGCTGTAGCCAGGCATTGAACTCACAACTTTTTAGGTCAAATCACTGGATTTAACTAATGCTCTTATCCACTGGGCCATGTGTCCTTGAAGCAAAAATGTTGAGAACAACAGTCTGAACAATGTAAATAATGTAAATGCTACATCGTCTCAGACGTATTAACAAATAGTACGCTAATTGTTGCTACGCATCGAGGTGGCATAATAGTCTCAAAATTAAACCTCGTTTGTCAAAAGGCCACCATATCCCAAGTAGGCATCGACGCAGATGACACCACTATTCACTCCCATGTCAGTAAGAACTCTGGTGAGGCGGACAAACATAACCTCGCTGCTGATCCTGAGAAAAACCTCCAATCAGTGGTGGACTGGGATAAGAAGTTGCTCGTAAATTTCAATGCTTCTAAAACGAAACAGCTATCTGTCAACCATCACAGGCAATCTCTCCTAAACCCCCTTAAGCATGGACCAAGCGAGTCTTCCTGAAAGCAATATACTGAGCCTCCTCGGCCTTAACCTATCATCCGACCTTAAATGGAATCATTCCATTAAGTCAATATCTAAATCACTGCTAGGAAGTTTGGGTCACTGTGTCGGGCCAGGATATTTTTTCCACCTGAATCCATCTTGCACATATACAAATCAACCATCTGTCCGTGCATAGAATACTGCTGTCATAGATGAACAGAAGAGCGCCCCTTCTGTTCATCTCAGTGTTCTCGACATGCTCCAAAGGAGAATCTGTAATGTGATCGGTCCCGACCTGACAGCTTGACTCCAGCCACTTTCTCACCGGCGAGATATGGCTTCGCTCTGTCTCTTCGAAAAATATTTTCATGGCTTCTGCTGCAACGAACACTGGTGCACCATCCACAATAATTGACTTGTGCAACCAGACTGGCAACAAAGTCCCACCCTTTTACAGTTAAATCAATCAAATGCAGGCGACAATTCTACTCCAGCAGCTTCTTTTCTCGCACTTCCCACCTGTGGAACTCCCTTCTATATACTTGCTTTCCTTACGGCTACAACCTCCAGGAATTTAAATGCAATGTCAATTCCCATTTCTTATCCACTTAACTTCAATCCTTTTTACATCGCCCCCTGTATCTTGTTCCTTTTCTTTCTCTCTACCTTTGCAACTGTCTTCACGCCTGTGTTCACATCCTTTTCTTGCTCTTTTCTCTGACACCCCCTGGAACTGGTTCGTCTTTCTCTTTACTCCCCTCCTGCCTAAACTTTTACTCTCTTATGTAGCCTCCTGAACATCACTGGTGTGCCGCCTTGCTTGGGGGGAAATGATTAAAAAATATATGTATTGTAAGAACTCAGCTCCCCAATCATAGCAAACAATATGCTAAATTAGTTTTCAAATTATAGAAAAAATGGCAAAGATTTTGCATGTCCATTACTAAAATGGAGGAGCGTTATGTGGAGGACGGACCGCTTCTATCCATATTAAGTATGTTTTTGAACTTTTTATCGATCAAAACTGAATGTGTACAGCATACTGTTTATATGCATTAAATAGCCAAAATATATAGCAGACTATTTTTTGTCATTAGAAAATACTAATATTGCTTTGTTTAAATTCATTAAAAAATATTACTTTTTATTATAACAGTAAACTGCAAGAAGTGTTTTCCTAAACTTTCTTTGCTTGCTATGACAAACATATACAGAAAGATTTTAGAGAAGATAGAAAGAAGTGTACGAGAATGTATTTTCTCACCAGATTTATTTAACTTGTATAACGAGATGATTCTAAAAGAACTATAGGAAATGACACGATTTATTTTCTCGACGAACATAACATTAACAATTGCAGAAATTAGATTCCTATTGACAGGCTCAGAAAGAAAGCTGAAAGAAATATTTAAAAAGTTCTTTATGAAGGCAAGAATGACTGACAAATTATTAATACTAAGAAGACGTAATTCATTGTCGTAAGCAAAAGAGACAGCCAACGTTCTTCTGAGTTACATATTGGAGACGGTAACTTTAAGCGACTACCGAAATGTAACTTTTTCTTAATCTAAACTTATTTATAAATGGAACTTTATCTCTGTGTGTGTGTCTGTGTGTGTCCATTACCTATAGACTCCGAAACGGCTGAACCGATTTTCTTGAAAATTTACACAGTTGTACTATAAGCGTATGCGAGTGTTCTTAGCTAGGTTTTGTGTCGAGGTACTTCCGATAAATATCAATAATCGAAAAAATCGGGTGATAGAAGGAGTGGTCCGATTTTAATCAAATTTGATACACTCATAGAAAAAAGACATAAGAAACGATATTCAGAAGTTTCAAGGTTTCAGTTCTTACAATAGTGCAAAAATCGATAATATATATATATATATATATATATATATAAGCTTTCATTAAACCCGAGCAACGCCGGGCTATACTGTTAGTCTCTCTATATAAAAGGCAATCTGTGAGTCTGTATGTGACTGTTCCCTATGCATGCCTACATTTTTAAGCTACGCCATTCAAACTTTCTAGGGACAGATATCTACAGGGAAGCCAGGTCGACACATACTTTTTGAGTTTAAGTTTAGCAATTTTCCCTTTCGCACATTTTGGCCAATGGAGACGATTGTTTACATTTGCCGTAAAACATCTAAAATCTAAGACGGTTGTTAAATTACGTCAGAGAAATCAAATCACCTGTGTCAAACGCGACTAAAATATCTTTTTATTAAAAAAAAAATTAGCCTTTATATTTCATTTTCATTCCGACGTTTTAAAAATTCATTTGGTCAACAAAAAATGTTCTGAGTTGCACGGGCAACGCCGGGCTATGATACTAGTTAGTACTAGAATATGAGATACGCAAATCTTGAAATAATTCAATATGTAAGTGAATATATAAGACAACTAGCAGTATAGCCCGGCGTTGCTAGGGTGTAATGAACGCTTTACAACTAATCCATGGTCCTGGAGCTCAGACTCAGCCTAAAGAATATTTGTGTGAAATTTGGTGAGAATCGGATAAAAATTGTTGATTTGTATAAAAAACAGACAGATAAACAGACACACACACAAACATCTTGCCTTTTATATATGTATATATATTATCGATTTTCTGCACTATTGTAAGAACTGCAACTTTGAAACTTCTGAATATCGTTTCTTATGTGTTTGTCTATGAGTGTATAAAAATTTGATTAAAATCAGACCACTCTTTCTATAACCCGATTTTTTCGATTATCGATTTTCGATATTTATTGGGGGTACCTCGACATAATACCTAGCTAAGAACACTCGCATACGCTTATAGTACAACTGTGTAAATTTTCAAGAAAATTGTTTCAGCCGTTTAGGAGTCTATAGGTAACGGACAAACACAGACACACACACACAGACACACACACACAAAGTTTCATTTATAAATAAGTTTAGATATAAATAAAAACTGAGTTGAAATTAGTTAAAGATCTAATCTGTAAAATTCTACAGACAGTTTCTCATGTTTCTTCATTGTTTTTCTTTTTCCATATTTCTCCTTTGTAATTTTTCTTTTGCTAATTTTTCTTTCTTTATGTATTTCATTTATTCTTTCCTTCTTTCTTTATTTTGTATTTCGTTTTTTCACCAGTTCGTTCTTTCGTTCCTACATTTATTTTTTTTAAATAATTTATTCTCTTTTGTCATTCGCATTATAATTATTCTTTTTATCATATCCCTTCATAGAAATATCTTTCTTGGGCTGCTTTTCGTTCTCTGTCGTTCTTGGTTTTTCTTCCTTAATTTATTTTTCCCTTTCTTTCTTTCTTTCTTTCTTTCTTTCTTTCTTTCTTTCTTTCTTGTTTTTTTTTATGTCTATTAGAAATGAAAAAGAAAAACAACCCAGTTATTACCTGGAATATCATAGCTAAATCCAAACCTTACAACGAAAAAAGGAGAGATTACATTTATGCTTTTTAGAAAGATTTGTCGTTTTAAACCATATCTTAATTTGCTTAACAAAAAAAGTGATTTAATGACCACATGCTGCCATAGAAAAAAATACTTACTTAAATTTTTAGACCCAAATTGATACAGATTCCTCTATATGTTTGTCTCTTTCTTTCCCTTTTTTCTTACACTCTTTCTTTCTTGCTTGCTTTCTTTCTTTCTTTATGTTCATAATTTGTTTTCTTTTTTTCTTTCATTCATTTATTTTTTTGTTTTTTTCTTTCTTTGTATTTCGATTTTATTTGTTCTTCCGTTTCTTTCATTTTTCTGTTCTTTTCTTCTTTCATTTTTAAATGAATTTATTTTCTTTCTTCATTCGTATTATAATTATGACTTTTTTTTATCACATTCCTTCATAATTTCATTAATTTCTTTCGTTATTTACTTTTGGTTCTAGCTTATTCGTGTTTCTTTCTTAACTGTTCCTTTTCTCTCTGTCTCTTTCTTTCTTTCTTTCTTTACCCCCCTCTCTCTCTCTCTCTCTTTCTTACTTTCTTTCCTTTTTTTCTTTCTTTCTTTTCTTTTTTTTTCTTTCACTTTCTCTGTCAGTTTCACAGTAATTATGAATGATCACCGTTAGCAAATGCTTCTTGGAAATTATTGATGGTAGCCAAGAAGAGAATAAAAGCAAGGAAGTCCACGGCAACTCCTTCGCCTCGCAGTTATCGGCCTTGGAGATTTTCGACGGAATATTGATCATCATTAGAATGAAACGGCTTCACAATAAAATGGCCACGTAGAGCTTTAGTCATGCATGTACGTACACATGTATATAATAAAACGTTTGCGCAATTAATCGGCATAGGATATCTTTGAATATATTCGGTTAATGCAAATAATTCTACAGAAAATCATTTTCACAATATTTGTTGAAGCTTAGAAACTCTGGGGAACTTGGAATAAAAGCGACAGCAATTCATACTAAATATTCAGATTTAACGCCCAAACTGGAGGAATTAGCCCCGGGTGGATAAGCGAAGACGAGGAGTGTGTTAGATTTGGGAAAATTTAACACCATAGCAACCAAATAACACCCGTAAAGAGAGATCGGCACCTTGACATGAACAATTCTTCCCTTGTATGTACTGTGTCGCTTCAGAGCGTAGGCGATTATGGCCTTCAACATCTCCCTCTCCCTGACTCTCTTAATACCCCCTTCTCCTGTTGTCTCACTTAATCCCCACTCTACCATCCATCTGATCAAGTCTATCAAATATGTTATGCGCCTTGTCTCGCTCCCTTTTTATTCATCTCGTGCGTATCAGGTTCTCCAAGTCCTCCTTCCTCATTACATGTCTCAAAAATTTCTGCTGTTTTTTCTTATGTTAAGTATCAGTGTCCTGCTGATGTCTATTCACTCAAAACCTTGTCGTTGCTCATGTGTTCCGTCCATAGTATCCGCAGTATCCTTCTATATAACCAGATTTCGGTTGCTTCAAGTCTTTCCTTCATCTGTGATGAGATTGTCTAGCATTTGTTGCCATATTGAAATACAATCATAACATAACAATTCAGTATTCTCTTCTTTGCCTGTTTCTCAATACTTTACTCAGCTTCTGGAATGTTAAAACACTTCCCAGGTTTTTCAAATTTCTGAACTTCTCGGAACGAGAAATCGGGGAGCCGAGTTCAAATGCCATCTGAATTCATTGCATTCACTTCCGCGCAAATACCTTTAGGAAAGGTATTAATCCGTCTATTACTTCCAGTTATGGGTTAAATAACAGGACAGATTGGGTTCTATAGCCTTGGTCGGCAACCAGTCTACCGCAGAAAGCAATGGCAACCTACTGCGGTATAATCTTCTGCCCAGTCAGTCATGTCTCTTTCGAGACATGATCGCCCAAAGCGTATATCAGGTATGGCACTTAACTGACTGAATTAGCATTTTGGGCTCCTCTTCTTACTGATGACTATGCATTGTTTTCTTGTTGTTTATATGCAGTCCTTTCTTTCCGCTTTCTCTAACCACCTCCTGTAGGGTGTCTTGTAGTTTATTTTCTGTATCTGCTCTCAGCGGCGTGTCATCTGTGTAGCCTATATTTTTCCGATTGCGGCCGCCAATGATGAATATTGCCAGGACTTCCAGGTCTCTCAGAATTGTCTCGTTGTAGATGTTGAATAGATCTGGTGAGAAAACAAGTTCCTCTCTTACGTCCCTTTCTATCTTTGTGTATTTGCTGAATACGTTTCCTGTCCTTATGCCGGTAGTTTGTTTCCAGTAGAGGTTCTCGATTACATTAAGGTCTTTCCCGAATATGTCAAGGTTGCCGAGTCTTTGTGCAGTATTTTATCGAATGACTAAATGAAGAAACAATCGTTATAAGTTAAAACAAATGATGTAATATCATAAAATTAGGCATAAAGAAATATGTGGTATAAGAGCAAGGGGATGGGGTACCCAGTGAGGAACGAAATCATTCAGTCAGTTAAGTGATGGGCAGAAGATTTTCTCGCAGTAGGTTGCTATTACTTTCTGCAGTAGACCGATTGCCAACCAAAGCTATAGAACCCAATCTGTCCTGCTATTTAACCCTTAGCTGGCGGGAGAAGAAACGGATTAATACCTTTCCTAATGATAATTGCGTGTAAAAGAATGCAACGAATTTAACTGAAATTCGAACTCGGTTCTTCGATTTCTCGTTCGGAGCCGATATCCACTGCACTTCAACGCACATCGGACGCGCTACTCGGTTGTAATCCGTTCTAGCGAAACAAACATACTGACCATGACACAATGTTGCGGCACCCATCAGTGGTGCGTTTCTAAGCGCAGCTTATAAGTGGCATAAGGCCGAAAGTAAAGAGGACCCAGTGAGGATCGAGCTCACTACTAAACTGTAATGATTTTAGCGAGATATGTTTCCTAGCCGGGGTATCCTTCCTCTTACAGTATATAGGCAGTTGAAACATCTCAGCAAACAAATGACAACAGTGATGAAAACATTCGTCATTTAATTACTGAGACTTTAAAAAAAAAAAAAGGGCAGCAGAGGGACATCCGGAGTCATGAACCGGGTGTGGCCCAACCCCACTAGAGTGTCAGGAGATAAGGGCCGAAACACTTGCTTGACGGGGGCTTCTCTTCTGAGGACTCTCTGCTGCCACGCTCTCCACGAGTTTCTTTCTACTACTGTCGGCTGAAGGTTTTTTAAAAACCTTCTCTTGAAACAGATTTTTATGAAAATAGATGTCAAATAAATTTCTCAAATCCATTATTATTGCTCTTTATAGCGTTGATGAAAGTTTCTTTTCAATTCTTTTGTTTAAGGAATTGGGGAAAATCAAAATCTAGATTATATTATTATTTTCCTTGTTCTGGGATCTCCTCCTTTTGTATATGACAATGGACTCGACTGGGTGTATATATAATCCTGCCATAGAGAGAATCTGGAATCTCAGTTGTAGTTGCCGTTTACAGTGGAGAGTAATTCGTAGAGATCCGTTACACTTACGAAGAGTTCCGACATATACCGAAGTTACACAGAGACCAGACTAGCTCTGAGCTCCACTCAGGTAGAATAAGTTACTCGGATATACTGTTTCACTTCAAGATTTGTATATATTTATTTCTACTAATAGTATTCCTGAATTGACTAACACGTGTTCCAGTTTGTATATTGCGTTCAATATAACCTACTTTTCTATCTCCATATCGGTTTGTGTTGTTCTTTATTTTGGCGGTTCCTCCTCCGGAATCCACAACAAATTGGCGACGAAGCCTCGAACTCACGTACACGTATACCCCAAATCGCCACAACAAGTTTCTACAAAGATTTCGTACACAAAGTCGGTACAATAACTTGGCGACGTAAAGTTCAAAATTCCCACACAACAACAGAACTCATAAAGAACAACGTAAAAACTATAGTGCCGCACAGGTCGACCACAATTTGGCGACACTATCTCAAATAATCTGCTGGCATTACAAACAAAAAGAGATAGAATGAAAAAACTCTAAAAGAGAAATTGAAAATCAATATTTTTTCTCCCTTTCAACAAAAAAATTTTCCACATAATTTTCTACGAGATTAATTACCAGAAAGCAATATTAAAAAAAAAAATAAATCAAAGCAGCAAACCATGTATGACTTTCAGAAAGGAATACTAGAAATCATAAAAAGAAGTGATAAAAGACAATATAAATTAAAAGAAAGACAAATGGAAATGCAAAAGGCAAATTAAGAAAGACAATTAAAACTACAAGAGTTATTACTAAAATTAACAAGAAACGCACTAGAAAAGAGCACGGTAAAAGAGGAGACGTTTTCGCAAGATGCCGTGTGGAACGCGATATAAACTTTAAAGTACTCAATTGATGAAGACAAAAGTTCTGGAGAATATTACAGGTGATATGAAGATATTTGTAATATCAACTGTCAGAACTGGACTGAAAAGAAAAAAAGGCTTTTGCTCAAAAAAGTAGGTCCGGAGGAATCCACTAAATTTGTAGATTATATTCTACCAAAGAAGACGAATGACTTAACGTTCGAGGAGGCAGTGACGGTCCTCACTGAGCTATTTAGCTCAAAAATTTCTTTGTTTCACAGGAGGTTGAAATGCCTTAATCTCGTGAAAGACGAAAACGAGGCTATCGTCAACAAACATTGTGACGACTTTAAATTGGCTTAACTAACTCCAGACAACTTTAAATGCCTCATATTTGTCCAAGGACTAGTCGCAGCTAAAGACAGCGAAATGAGAAAACGAATGCGGACTAAACTCCAAAATGAACCAGGTTTAACGCTGCAAGATTTGTATATATTTATTTCTACTAATAGCATTCCTGAATTGACTAAACCGAGCTCCAGTTTGTATATTACGTTCAATATAACCTACTTTCTAGCTTCATACCGGTTTTTATTGTTCATTATTTTGGCGGTTTCTCCTCCGGAATCCACAACACCAATGTTACATCTTTACGTGATATTTGAAAATAACGAAACTAATATAGTACAAAACTATATATATATATATATATATATATATATATATATATATATATATATATATTTTAAATTAAATAGGATTAATTTAAGGATGTTGAAAGTTCATTTCGATATGAAATCCCCACAGGGGATAACACATCACCTCAGCAACAAAAAAATCCTTTTTGAAACTGGAGAAAAAAATCAGTCTATTTTTCTTTTTAAATAGATTTGCAAAGACATTAAAAAAAAGAAAAAATAAAATAAAATAAACAAGAAAAGAAAAATTGGCATCGTCTGGGTTCGCAAAAGAGGAAAGAGAATTGTAACGTAAAAGGAACAGACGGAGTGTTGAATTGATATTAGGTTAAGCAAAACGGAAAAAAGGTGGGAGATAAGAGAGATAAAGGAAGGGAGGGAAAAAAAGAAAAGAAAGAAAAAATTTTTATATGTTACAGACGCTGGACATATTCAAAAACCTAACTTCCCAAAAACGCTGAAGTATTAGAAAAAGGCCTTTTACTTAAAAAGGTATAATTATAATTTACCTTCCTGCTTTTTCCGCTTGGATTAAAGTATCTGAATATATATATATATATATATATATATATATATATATATATATATATATATATATATATAGCTTGTACATCGGAACTCTCTGATAACTGTAACAGATCTCTACGATTACTCTCCACTGCTAACTGCAACTGTATTTACTAGCCTTCCCACGCAAGGCCGGATGTGACACATGGTCATTTTAATGTGGGTATTCCCGGCCATATAGCCGGGCCAAAAATATGTCTGTCTATTTTTGCCCAGTCGTGGTTCTACCCTTCGGCGGAACCACGACTGGGTTATTGCTCTCTGCTCGGAAGCAGAGAGCGCCCTCTACCCGACGGCAGAGAGCGCTGACAGTGACAAAGTCAGTTACTGATAAATGCAACTACTGTTCTCTCTATGGCAGGAGTATATGTACACTCAGCCGAGTCCATTATCCTACACAAAAGAGGGAGAACACACAAGAATTTCCATATTAACTAAGAACGCCTTAGGCATGAACCAATGAAAGAACACAGCTGAGCCAATTGTTTCACAAAAATAAAAAATGAATTGATTGCACTTTCACCCAGTTTGGTATTTGTGACATCTACCCATCTATATTTGAAAAACTTTTAAACGCAACCTTAAATTTGGTTAAACATTACAGCACCATCAGCGACCAAGACATCAACATCATAAAAGAGGCCCAAAAATATATTTGACTTTACGATAAATGCCTGTGGACGTGAAAAAAACAACCCTGATTTCTGCATCCCTATGAGAGCGAATGATTCTGCAGAGGCCTGCAATTTAGTAAGACTATTTTTGCTTTAGGATCTAAGGCACATCTTCGATTTTTATAACACCAGACTTAACCGAGATGACGAATTGATTATACGCCACAAAACTAATCCACAAAAATCTGATAAACTCACAAAAGATTTAATAATAAAATTTTCAAAGACCACGATCGTAATATTACCACCATAACTAACGCTAAAGTCGTAAATTTCTTAGACCTTGGACGTGAGCAATGGTTTACACAATCAGTACACTAAGGACAATTTTGTTTAAATACCAACTCTAGCAATAAGGAAATTTTTGACAAATCTAAAATTAATTTTGTTAATGCTTTAGAAAAAAGTAAACGCAAATCTAGTTTAGAATACTCTGTTAAAAACAAGTTAGGCAGAAATAAGCAGAACTCACGTAAACGTAACATTGGTTGGTATTCAAACAAAGTATGCACTTGATGATTGTGTAACGCCTGAAACTCCTAGTAGTGCTACAAATGTAGGACAACATGTGTATTTATTATTATTTATATAATACAGCTCCGTTCATACATTGAGGACTTTTTTCTTGAGACCTGAATAACAATACTATACATATGCGCACCCTCACATATATATATATTTATTAATTCACTATATATATACATATATATATATATATATATATATGTGTGTGTGTGTGTGTGTGTGTGTGTGTGTGTGTGTGTGTGTGTGTGTGTGTTTATTGTAATTTCTCCTTCATTTTGACATAGCTCAGAGGTAGGATTGCCGACTGACGCCAATTCGGTCGGCTTTCAATCCTGGGTTAAAAGCAATCGGAGTCTAACCGCACTGATGAGCTGTGATACAGCGAAACAGATCTGTCTGCGGATGACTATATATATATATATATATATATATATATATATATATATAAAGAAAGAAAGATGGAGAGACAAAGTGAAAGTAAAAAACTGACAGACAAATTAAAGAGTGACTCCATTCGGCTAATCCGTTGAAATGACATCTTACCAAATATTACAATACTATTAGAAACAATATATTATCCTTTATTTATTCCATCCAGTGAGTCCTTTTTTTAAATCTTTTTCATCATTTTATGAGGTTAAACCGTTCTATATATTTTTGTCAATTGTCTTAGCATCTTATGAAACTTAAGGCTCTCCGGTTCGATTATCCACTGCCTTCATAGTTGACACTCTGTTTGATATTGTCATTGTAGCATCCCCCATTCAACGGAGTGAACTCTTCCTTCTACTACATATACTCCTCCTCTCCGCAGGAGGGCAGAGAGAGATCAGCATAAGCAGATCAGCATAGAGTAGAGAGCGATAGGCAGTGATAGCCAAGACTGCTACCGTTACGACTATTGCGAGTCCCAGTTCTAGTATTTTTTTTCAATCATATCACCCCGAGCAAGGCGGCAACGCCACTGATGTGCAGGGGGCTACATAAGAGTAAAAGGATTAGAGGAGAATGAAGAGAAAGACGAACCAGTTAGAAAGGAGCAAGAGAATGATGAGAATACAGGTGTGACGACAGCTGCGAAGGTGAGAGAAAGCAAAGGGATCTACAGGACAGCGTGGAAAGAAGTAGGGTCCAGTAGTTAAGAGATGAGAATTGACCTTGCATTTAAATTCCTGGAGGTTGTTGCCGTCAGGAAGGCAAGAATAAGGAAGCGAGTTCCACAGGCGGGAAGTGTGGGAAAAGAAGCTGAAGGAGTAGAATTGTCGTCTGCATTTGGTTGCTCTAACTGTGAATGGGTGAGACCCAGTATTACTTCCTAACCCGTAGTTATTGTTCTACTAACAGAGCTCCAGGTATTTGTATTTTGCTGTGTTTAATATATATATATATCCTATTTTGGTTGTTGTTATATTATTTCTTGATGGACTTCTTAATGAGATAGGCTGCTTAACGTGCTATTTCACTCGTAAAATTTTATCCTGGAGATGAAGGTATACAATGCAGTCTTTTCCAAGGGTATCAGTTGCGTCAGTCTTTCAAGGAGAAAGAACCATTAGCAAAATTTCAAATCATCAACTGATTTGTTGTAGTGAAATATCCTGTCCTACCCAGGAATGGGTATGGCCCGGGTTATAAAAGAACGGGACTAGAACGAACTACAGGGTGATCGAGAGTGTTCGTGATTATACGAGAGTCTTCGTCATTATACGAGAGTGATTGTGATTATACGAGAGTGATCGACTTTAGTCGAGAGCTATCGGCCTTAGACGAGAGTTAGACGTCACTAAACGGAAGTCTTCTTCTCAAGACAGACGCATACGTCCTATACAGAGACATTGCCTTCTTGATTGTTAGTCTTGTTAACTGTTCGTTGGTGTACGTGTATTTGGTTTATTATACTGTGGTATAATAAATCTTTATTTATATATCCATCGTGTTAAGAATTATTTCTTGCACTATTCTTTCTCTGTTTATCCCCTCCCGGGATATAATACCAACAAAGGTTATTGGCCCAGTTATGAGTAAAATAACAACATTTTCTACTTTTTTTTCAAGGAGAAAGAACCATTGGCAAAAGTTCAAATCATTAACTGATGATGTCCGATAATCTGTATCGAAACACCAATTTATGTTGTGCGCCTTGTCAAGGTTCGAAACTACCATTCCAGTTTCCCATATTTCATGAGCCCTCATGAAATATATTTCATGACAAGGTTAAACAAATATGGCACAAGACCAAAGCAAAATTATACCTAAGAATTAACAATTCTCTAAGCCTTTGAATAATACGAAATATTTACTAATATTTGTATATTTGAAACATAGCTTAGCTAAACTGTGGGGAAATCGGAATAGGAAGAATAGGTTGCGCCAGTCTTCCAAGTAGGAAAAGCAGGCAATGGAAAATCAGTTTTCGAAATACTAACTTTAATTTTGTTTTTTACTTATTTTAATTTTATTTATTCACTGATTTTTTTTTTTTTTGGATAGAAAGTAAAGAAAAACTGTCTTAGCCACGTAACAGACATTGTAGTTATTTACTAAGGTAGGTACTTTTCAAAATATTTTAGAAAATAAGGTTACATTAAAAAATGCATGAAACATAATAAAAGCATATTTTACCGTCAAAATATCCGTCTTATTATTAAAAGTTAAGATCAAAGAATTTTTTACATCATTTTTTCTTCATTCCTTTTAGAAGCTCTCAGAAAAAGTTTGATTTAAAAACATTTTTTTTTTTTTGACAGCAAGGGAATTGAGTGTTTTTTTTTTTTTGTTGTTTGGTTTTATTTCATTTATTTATTTTATTTATTTATTTTATTTTATTTTATCTTATTTTATTTTATTTTTATTTTTTTTTTGTAGAGAAAAGTACATTGATTTAAAAATTCTTGTAAAAATCAGATAATTGTCAGATTTTGATAGTTTGAAATATTTTCTTAAATGTCTCATATTACTGAGAAGTTAAAAATTACACGGGACAGAAAGATATAGGACATGATTATCTACATCCCGACGCTCATATCATATTCGTCAAGTAATTTCTTTCAGTTCTGTCTCTTTTGCTTAGATTTCCCAAACATCAGACTGTCAGTAAATCACTAAAAAAGTAAATAAAAATAGAAAAGTAAATAAAAATAAAAAAGTAAATAAAACACGCCGTTGTGTAAAAATTTCAGGATTTATTCCGAAATGGAAAAAATTATTTGCTAAAATATCCGTTTTTAGAAATTATTTGTTAAAATATTTTTAACATTTGCTACTACTCATTTAATTTTTACGAACTTTTGAGAAATTATCTTTTGTGCCGCTTAATTTATCCTAGCGGAACCCGTGGAATTTCCACGGTAATATAATTATGATTTCCTGGAAAAAATTAACTTTGTCATAACGTCTTCGAACATAAAGGTATTGGATAATAAAATAACGATAACACAGAGTGAAGTTTTATTAAAATTTCTATAAATGTAATGTCCATAGAAGCTTCGTTACTGTAATCTTATATTATATTAAGCGGAGTATGCACAGAGCATAGCCAAAATACTGCAAGCTATTTTATGAGTTGCTTTAATTGAAGTGAAATAATGATAAGTAAATTAGTCTGGTTAATCATTATTCTTATTACTGCTTAATCAGTTAGATCTTCACTTGCTATACAAATTTAAAAAGAGAGCGATTTTGAAAAAGAAAATGTTTGTTTTTTTTATTGCTGAAAAATCATTGGCTCCTGTGTCCATTGCAAACAGAAAAGACCAACTGAGTAATGGCCAAGGGTGTAAAGGCCAGAAATTTCGTTATTAGGTCATGAGATACGACAACAAACCTACCTATTTTTACTATATTGTACAGTACACACACATATACACAATTACACAATCACACAATCATTAAACAATCACACTTAAGCTGCTACTGATGCGGTAATGCTATTGTCCCTCTCCTCCTACTCTCTCACTCTTTACTACCCTTCCGTTTGGCAGAGGTGAGAGAAAGACTGAGGAGAGTAAAAACATAAAGGGGAAGGAAAAGCTTGTGTAGAGAGTGTGGCGTAACGGTTGTTTTGTTTTTATGGCATATCAACCTCGGCGGGTCATTTATTACCAACTTAATTTTATTTATTTATTGCTGGGAATACCTTTTCCTTTCAACAATTTATTGCTGTTTTTATGTAAGTTTTGTGTCTAGTAATACTTTTTTCTTTTCGAGTATCAAGATTCATTGGGATTTGTTTTTAAGGGCAGGGTCCCCAAGTCATTTATTATTTGTTATTTAACCCATAACTGGAAAGAAGGGACAGATTAATACCTTTCCCAAGGGCACCAGTGCCTAAGTGAATTCAGGGTATTCAACTGGTATTCGAACTCGGCTCCTCGATTTTTCAAAGATTTATGATGACGAGAACCATGAGATGAATAGCAGGAGCACCCGACTAGATATGCCAACAGTATTCAATGCACGGACGAATGATAGATTTATAAATGAGTAAGACTTATTATGACGAGAACCATGAAATGAATAGCAGGAGCACCCGACTAGATATGGCAACAGTATTCAATGCACGGACGAATGGTAGATTTATAAATGAGCAAGATTTATTATGACGAGAACCATGAGATGAATAGCAGGAGCACCTGACCAGATATGCCAACAGTATTCAATGCACGGACGAATGGTACATTTATAAATGAGTAAGACTTATTATGACGAGAACCATGAAATGAATAGTAGGAGCACCCGACTAGATATGGCAACAGTATTCAGTGCACGGACGAATGGTAGATTTATAAATGAGCAAGATTTATTATGACGAGAACCATTAGATGAATAGCAGGATTACCTGACCAGACATGCCAACAGTATTCAATGCACGGACGAATAATAGATTTAAAAATGAGTAGGGTAGATTATAACAAAAACCTCAAGATGAATAGCAGGATTACCCGACCAGATATGCTAACAGTATTCAATGCACGGACGAATGATAGATTTATAAATGAGCAGGGTGGATTATGACGAGAAGCCCGAGATGAATAGCAGAATTACCCGACCAGATCTGGCACCAGTATTCAATGCACGGACTAATGATAGATTTATAAATGAGCAAGATTTATTATGACGAGAACCTCGAGATGAATAGCAGGATTACCCGACCAGATATGCTAACAGTATTTAATGCACGGGCGAATGATAGACTTACAAATGAGCAACTGTATATGTATGTTAAATATTGATCTATTAAAATGCGATATAACTTGTAGCGCAGTTTCTAGCAAAACTTTATTTTTTTTTAGAAGGGCAGTTCTATGTGGTCTCGCTAGATCAATTACCGCTGAGTAGTGCTTTCGAACCTCGCTGGATACTCAACACTTTCGGCCTTGTGCCATATCTGATTTACACTTAGCAAAGGACTTGGCCACTTCGACGTGGTATAATGGCTAGCATGCGTATCTCGTTTAGTCAATTACGACTGAGAAGTGAGTTCAGACCTCACTGGGTGCCTCTTACTTCGGACTTATGCCACATCTAAGCTACGCGTAGAAAATCACCATATTTGTGTGGTAAACGTTTGTTAAAGGCTAACATTTATAATTACGACGTGCTGCTGAAATATATTCAGCCCGAGAAGAAGCCTTTCTAAAAAGTGACGTTTGACTATTCGGTTCAATTTGGGGAATAGTGTCGAAGAAATATTTTTTCAGTACCCCACACATCGTATTGTATTATTATTATTATTATATACAAATTAAGAGCTGTCAAAGAATGCAAACCCTCCTCCAAGGCAATACTAACACCATCTCAGTGATTAGCAAGAGATAATTCTTAAAATGAGAATAACTGCAATGAACTTGATCAGTCTCAAGAGTAAAAATACAAAACAAAATTAAACATGTAAAGTAAAATTGAAAATTAGGCTGCAAAATCTACCGATATTTACTGCGTCGCAATAAATATCGGTGTATTCTCCTTAATAGCATATTTTTCTTGTATACTCTTGCACTCAGTAAGCACTTGTGTCTTAGTGGCTTTATTGCCCTGCTGTAGTATGTTTAGGCCAGTAATTGCGGCTAGCTAAACTTAAGACAATCCTTAGCATATCTCTCTTTCTGGCCTTGTGCCACATTTTTCTTCAATACGGCAGTGAATGCTGGACAATATCATCGAAAATGAAGAAAACATTTGAAGCAGCTGAAATGTGGTTCTGCAGAAAGATGCTGCGGATATCGTGGACCGAGCATTTTTGGAAAGAAAAGGAAATTAATAGTGAGCATCAGGAAGAGACAGCCTAAGTTTCTGGGACATGCAATGAGGAAGGAGGGCATGGAGAACCTGATACTGACAGGTCAGATAGAAGGAAAAAGAGACAGACGAAAGCAGCGGATAACATATTTAAAGATCTAATCAGGTGGATGATGGAACGAGGGTTGCATGGTGTAACAGAAGAAACCATACTAAGAGCCACCAGGGATAGGGAGACGTGGAGAACCATGATCGCCTACGTCCTGAAAGGACAGTGCACATAGAAGAAGAAGCCACATTTTTGTATTTTCAAAATAAACATTGTTTTCCTCTATTGTACCAGGAATTTATTAATCTAAGCGCAATACAAGATTGACAGAAAGGTCTCATCATTTTACAGTTGAACTGCCTAGATTTAACCGTAAGTTCTACGCTAACAGTTTCTTCTCCCGCACTTCTCGCTTGTAGAACTCTCTCCTGCTTTGATTCTTCAAAAGTTTCGATGCAATATCAATCGTTATTTTCTATTGTCTGAATTATATTTCTGTTATTGTCTTACCTCCTTAATACCATATTTATCTTGTATACTCTTGCACTCAGTTAGCATTTGAGTCTTAGTGGCTTTATTGCCCTGCTTGGTTTGAAATGATTAAAAAACAACGCCTGTCTTCAAGTTGCAAATGTGACGCAGTAAATATCGGTGCATTCTTCAAATCTATCACCTACAAGCGAGTTCTTTGGTAAACCCATGGATTTTTTTTTCTGAAAATTGTATCTAGCTACGTCAAAATTTCAAATATATCTGGATGAATTCAAAGGATCAGACTGAAATATTTGCTTCGTGATGGAATATACAATTCCATTTCACTAATAATTCGTTGAATATTGTTTTGAAAGGAAACATTTAGAGAAATAAAAATTTATAAACCGCTTGAATTTTCAAGGGTTGGGTCATTCAACGTGTTAAGAAAAGGATTAGGTCGGTTGAACATGACTCATAACATTAAAGATGCCACATTCAATTTACAAGTTAAATAAATTAAAAGATTTTTCGAAAAAAAAATAAATGGTCACCTTCCGACGTATAAGATATCCTTGATTCTTTTAAAACCTCTTTGTGTAATTAACTTATAATTAGCTATCAATTAATAATTATTTGACAGCGAAAAAAACGTGAAACGAGAAATGGAAAATTTAGTGATTAATTTTACGCGAGAGAAGAATTTAATCATCATTTCATGTCAAAAAATGGTGATTTCAGGAATTCAGACTGATGTTTGAAATCTCAATACGTTTTATTCAGATTGAAATGTAATTGATTTGAAAAAAATGTGCTATTTTCCACTCGAAAGTTTGGATTCCGAAGCAGAAAATAGGAGGTCAAACTTGCTTTTTTATTTCAGTTTGAGATTATATAATATCAAATATATAACAATTTTTTCCTTTTTCCCCAAATTAACTGAAATTATTGACAACGTCCAGACTCATCTGCAATGTTATCGGTCTTGACACGGCATCTACTCTTCAGTCACTATTCTACCGTCTCATTGTCAGTCAGTAAAGTACACTATTTGACAAACACTTGGGCGATCATTTCTCGAAAGAGATATGGACCTCTAGACAAAAACAATTTCCCGCAGTAGGTTGCTATTACTTTCTGTGGTAGACCGGTTGCTAACCAAGGCTATAAAGCCCATTCTGTCCTTTTATTTAACCCATATAGAAAAGAGAGGGATTAATAGCTTTCCCAAGGATATTTACATGTAATATGATGCAACGAATTAAACTCCGATTTCTTGTTCTACTGCACCACAACGTACATCCTTCATTGCATTCGTAATCAGCCAGTTAAGTGCCATACGTGATACACGCTTTGGGCGATCATGTCTCGAAAGAGACATAACTGACTGGGCAGAAAATTATCCCGTAGTACGTTGCCATTGCCTTCTGAGGTGGACTGTTTGCCAACCAAGGCTCTAGAACCCAATCTGTCCTATTATTTAACCCATAACTGGAGACAAAAGACGGATTAGGAGTAGTGGTGCGCAAGTGAACGCAACGAATTCAACTGGAATTCGAACTCGGCTCCCCAAATTCTCGTCCCGAGCCGATATCCACTTCACCACAACGCACATCTTTCATTGTAACGTTTCTATAATTATATTCATGACAATTGTTCTGATGAGTTTTTCTTGTTGATTTCCTGACTTTAAGCGCCGTACTAAATTGGCGGGTAGGTTTCATCATTTTACAGTTGAAATTGCTAATTGCAACCATAAGGTCTTCGCTAACAATTGATTCTCTTGCACTTCTCGTTTGTGGAGTACTCGTCCGGCTTCTTACTTTCCAGTCTACTTTGATCTTCAAGAATTTAAATGCAATGCCAATCGTATCTTTCGTCTTCTTAAAGCTTCCTATTTTATTGTCATCTTCCCTTAATAATGTATTTATTTCCTGTTATTTTCTTTCACACTCAGTAACCCTATGAGTATTTGTTTTTCATTGCCTTGTTTGGGGCGAAATGAATCTAAGAGTTATAGCTACAGTATTGGGAACAGAAATTATTTTATGGTGGCCTATGAAAGCGGAAAATGCTCGGACATATTAAAGTTTTCACAGAAAACCAGAAATCAGGAATATTTTCCGAAATATAAAACAATAAAAAGATATGCCTTAAGAAATAGCTTTCTTTAGTATTTAACTAAACTTGGTCAAATGATAAAATACCTAACCCAATTCAAACAATTATCATAGATATTTATTAAGCTTACCTTGATTTGATTCAAAATCTCCGTTGAAATGCACTTGAAAACAATCGCGCTTAGAGAGTGTCAAATGCATTTCTAACGAACATGTTTTTCTAGATATGGTATTTTCAAAGGATTCAGATTCATATTTTTCAAACAACAAGGATCACTACAAACTCTTTCAGGAGAATCAATCAAATCTGTCGAATTTTTTATATACCTAAGAAGCAAAATAAATTCAAATGGAAGGACGTGAAAATTTGCATAGCTAAATCTTGGGCCGAATGTGCGTTGTGGTGCAGGGGATATCGAATGGCAAATCGGGGAACTGAGTTCGAATTCTAGTTGAATTACTTGCATTCACTTACGCACAAATACTCTTGGGAAGATATTAATCCGCCTCTTCTCTCCAGTTATGGGTTAAATAATAGAACAGACTGGGTTCTAAAGCTTTGGCTGGCAACCAGTCTACCACAGAAAGCAATGACAACCTACTGCGGAATAATCTTCTGCTCAGTCAGCTATGACTCTTTCGAGACATGATCGCCCAAAGCGTGTATCACGTATGACACTTTACTAAATTAAAGCCTTGAATAAACTGGATGTAGACTAGAAATATAATCTAACAGAGCCCCTCGAACGGAGATACTTACGAGGCGGTGTTTCTGTATGGTACCACTTCTTAGACATTAATTAAAATCCTTGAGTCTAAGCTTGACGTAACGTACATTCGGATTTGAGAGTTATATTTAACATTTCTTGGAGACACTATCCAACAAAATCACAGCTCTTTAAAGTCATCGCTAATATTTCTACAGTTTTAAGTGAACGCAAAACTGAGCATACCAATAACTCGCCAGAGATCTATTTCACTGGACACCTAACCATGGAGCGAGACGGGTTGGTCGCTTAGCTACCACCTACATTGATCAGCTATATTATGACACATAATGCCACCCTAATGATTTTCCTGCCTCAATGCGGGACAGTGAAATTAGGCGTGATAGATTCATGAATGTCCGAGCTATATGTCGTCCGAATTATAAAGGTGCACTTACTGGTCATTGCATTATAATCAAATTAAAACTACAAACAAAAAAAAAAGCAACACTAACAATTATGATATAAACAAAGCATAAATAATTAGTGTCTTCTATTTTAGCCAGATGCACACAAACTGTAAAAAAAATGTAAAATGAAAATATATCATCATCATATTGCGGAGGAAAGATGTATGACAAAGAGGAAAAAGTTTTCACATGGTAAGTTTCATTTTCAGGATTTCATTGGACTAATCGTCATGCATCTTTCCCCCACCCCCACCCCAAATTCTTCTTGATATATAAAAATGTATATATATTATCTCATATCATTAGCACACAAAATCTCTCATAATGATTGCAGCAAATATCTTATGAGTATCGTTTATGGTAAAAACATATAACAATCATTATTAATAATGCAGGACTTAAAGAAAAACCTACCCACTATGCAAAAACTAATGTTGTTCCAGAATTCCTTGAACACAATTTACAACACTAATAATAAAAAAATGTTTTTCCTTGATCACATAACCACTACACACTTGAGTCTGTCCTTGTTCCAATTCCTAAATTCTTTATTCATGATGGCATTGTTTGAGGTCATTAGGTGGCATCAATATTCCTGTTTTGAAAAGGCCTATGGCACTATAAAGAATCTAACCTATTCTACGAAGGCGAATTTGCAGAGCGAAGGAAGAAATTCCAAAAGTTTAGTAAAGTATTAAGAAACAGGACAATTTTGCTAGAAACAGAATACTGGATTGCTATGTGGTGTCAGTTCTTCAATATGGCAGTGAATGTTGGACAATATCATCAAAGATGAAGAGAAAACTTGAAGTAGCTGAAATGTGGTTCTACAAAAGCATAGTGGATATAAATTGGGGGATCAGTTCTATATTACAATCACTATACAAATTAACCCCTCACTTTGTGGTCGCATCAGTTTCTATACATTTATATTCCTGAGATCCAAAAGCACAAGGATGCATTCCAGAAGCTGAGTAAAGTATTAAGAAACAGAACAATTTTGCTAGAAACAAAGAAGAGAGTACTGGATTGCTATGTGATGTCCGTCCTTCAATATGGCAGTGAATGCTGGACAATACCATCGAGGATGAAGGAAAAACTGAAATGTGGTTCTACAGAAGGATGCTGCAAATATCATGGATCGAGAATGGGAGCAATGTTGACGTTTTGGAAAGGATGGAAACGAAAAGAGAATTAATACTGATCATCAGGAAGAGACAGCTAAAGTTACTGGGACATGCAATGAGGAAGGGGGGCTTAGAGAACCTGATAATAACATGCCAGATGGAGAGAAAAGGAGACAGAGGAAAGCAGCGGATAACATATTTGAAGGATCTGATCAAGGATAGGGAGATGTGGAAAGTCATGATCGCCTTAGTTCTGTAAGGACAAGGCACATAGAAGAAGAAGAAGAAGAAGAAGAAGAAGAACATATTTTATAAATTCTAATGATTGAGGCATCCTTTGATTTGCATTTTTATATGTATCAATGCATGCTTGTTAGAAAAAGAAAGAACTCAACATGTCAATTACAGATTAAATATACCTAAATCAAACAGGTGAAGCAATTTATATATATTGAAGGCTTATTACGAGAGAACAAAATGTGCTACAAAGAAAATTTGAAGGCACATTAGGATAACGAAAGATGCCTTTCAAATACTAAGTATTACGAAAGAGGAAAATATCATTAGAAATTTTAAAAAAAGAGTACTGAAATGTTATGTAGCATAGGTTCTTCTATATGACAGTGAATGCTGGACAATCTCCTCACGGATGAAGAAGAGACTAGAGGCGACAGAAATGAGGTTCTACAGAAGGATAATGATAATACCCTATACAGAAAATGTGAGCAATAACAAAGTTCTAGAGACAGTGGCAACAGAAAGAACATTTATCCTTAACAGCAGGAAGAGACAGTTGAAATTTCTGGGTCACAAAATGAGGAAAGAGAGCTTGGAAAATTGATACTCACTGGGTGATATGAAGGTAAGTAGACCAGAGGAAAGCAAACCGTGGCTTACTTGGCGAGTTTTAATGAATGGACATCAGAGAAGAGTATAGAAAAGAAGGCAAAATATTATAAGCTACAAAGGATAGGAAATTGTGGAGATCCATGATCGCCAACATCTTGAAGAACCGTGACACATAGAAGAAGAAGAAGAAGAAGAAGAAGAAGAAGAAGAAGAAGAAGAAGAATTAAAAAAAACTGGTATATTCTGGAAGCATGTGAACATCTTTGAAATGATTAAAATTCTTTTTGATAATAGTCAGATATTGTTTCATTTCTTTCATTTTTTAAGTTCTGATGGTTTGCGTTTATTTCACTTTGAAATCTTCTTCTTCTTCTTCTTCTTTATGTGCTGTGTTCCTTCAGGACGTAGGCGATCATGGACCTCCACTTGGCTCTGTCTCTTGTCGCCCTCAGTAATCTTTCTCTTGGTATCCCTTCCAAGCCCCGCTCCGTCAACCATTTGCTCAGACCCAACAAGTACGTCTCGCGCTGCTTTCCCCTGTCTCTACTTCCATTTATCCGACCTGTGAGTATCAAATTCTCCAGGTCCTCTCTTCTCATTATGTGTCACAGGATCCTCATTTGTCTCTTCCTGATATTTATTATCAGTTTTCTTCCTTTCCAACACCTCATCGTTGCACACGTGCTCTATCCATGGTATCCTCAGTATGCTTCTGTAAAACCACATTACTGCTGCCTCAAGCCTCTACTTCATCTTTGATGAGATCGTCCAGTATTCACTTCCATACAGAAGGACAGATATCAAGTAGGAATCTAGCACTCTATTTTTTTTTTTTTTTTGTTTCTAATGAGATTTTCCTGTATTTCAGTACTCTGGCTAGCTTCTGAAATGCGTCTTTGGATCTCTGTGTCGCATTTTCCCAACTTTTTGATTTTTTTTTACTTCACGTTGAAATATCGGTCCCAATACGATAACCAAAATTAAGCAATGGGTATCATCTAGAAATATTATCTACCAGAATCCCGCAAGCGAAGATACTTTCGAGTCACCATAGAAGCGGTGTTCATGTATGGTATCACTGCTTGGACATAAACTAAAGCACTACATAGAGTCTAAGTTTGATAGAACCTACATTAAGATGTTGGAAGCACTTATACTGAACATCTCTTAGAGACAAAATCAAACTAAATCACCGCTCTATGGACCCAACCCTAATAGTTCTACAATAGTTATATCATTTTTCCCAATCCCAACAAACTCGGGATAGGTCCTATGTTTTTCTCTGAGGAGTCAGGGACTCACCCACAGCCTGAACAGACTCTTTGAAGGTTTTGGCAATGTCGTACACAGTCAATTTTGGCAAATTAAAGACTCAACAATCTCTTTGGGCGCGCGGCCACAACGTAGGGTCACAATAATTGCAGTTCGGCGCTCGAGTTCACTAGACATTTTGCTTAATTTGTTTTTAATTCAATAAATTGTTGTCACACAAATCTGAAACAAGAAAAACGATATATTTAATATGGTTGTCATTTTATGCCAAGTTAAAGTTACTAAGGATTGTAGCGCACATTCCTGTAGAGTCTAAGTTTAATGAACCTACATTAAGATGTTAGAAACACTTAACATCTCTTGGAGACAAAATCAAACTAAATCAGAGGTCTATGGACCATCCCATATAGTTCTACAATAGTTATGTCGGTTTTTCCCCAATCCCAATAGAGGAGAAGCCGGGCATTTTTAATTAGTGTGAAGAAAGGAAAATTATTTACTTGGTCGAACTGAAAGATCTACAGACTGCCGTGGAAAAGACAAGCCAGTGAACAGAAACGAGGCACTTGGTTCGAGAATTGAATGTATACTACATCAACAATACGAAGTTCGCTGAAACAACAAGAGAGGCTTCACATCAGTGAGATGGGGCGGTGTGCAGATCATTAACTGTCGAGAAGGAGGCCCCAAAACAGTACACACTATTTCCTGATGACCTCGGTTCAGCTGGCATGCACTCACACGTTATGTTCTGTTAAATTTACAATCTAAACTTATTTATAAATGGAACTTTGTCTCTGTGTGTGTGTATGTCCGTTACCTATAGACTCCGAAACGGCTGAACCTATTTTCTTGAACATTTAAACAGTTGTACTATAAGCTTCTGCGAGTATTCTTAGCTAGGTTTTGTGTCGAGGTACTCCCGATAAATATCGAAAATCAATAATCGAAAAAATTGGGTTATAGAAGGAGTGGTCCGATTTTAATCAAATTTGGTACACTCATAGACAAAGATATAAGAAACGATATTCAGAAGTTTCAAGGTTGCAGTTCTTACAATAGTGCATAAAATCGATAATATATATATATATATATATATATATATATATATATATATATATATAAGGCAAGTTGTTTGTGTGTGTCTGTATATCTGCCTGTGTGTCTGTATTTTTTCAGCCCTTTTATTTTAGTTTTTTTTGCTTCGGGTTTGGCTCTAAGTAGGTATAATTGTAATTCTTAGTCTCAGCCATGATACCATTTGCTCAGAAGACTTATTTAGCCTTCAAAATTCAGTTTACGACGAAAAAACTTATTCGATATCGATACCAGGATATCAAAATTTCACTTACATCCATTGATTTTTCATTCAGTCCACGGTTTCGCTTTAACTAGAAACAACTATTGCTTTTTAGTTTTTCGTGCCAACGTCCAAAGAGTCTGAGCTCCAGGACTATGGATTAGTTTTAAAGCTTTTATTACACCCGAGCAACGCCTGGCTATACTGCTAGTCTTACATAAATACAGAATCCGCTTTGCATGGCACGTCTAGTGAGCACAGTCTACTGCTCTAGACACCTAACCATGGAGCAAGACGGGTTGGTCGCCTAGAAATCACCTACATTGATCATCTATGTCAATATCTTGATGGGTGACCACTTGGAAATGCCAGGTGCTGTAAGCTTCGATGCTGTGCGGGTGGTGCAATAGATCATTGCACAGAATTGTTAATCGGAGTTCCAATTCCAATCGGATTCGTTATATTTACTTTACGCACAAATACTCTTGGACAAGTTATGAATCCACCTCTTCTTCTCCAGCTTTGGGTTAACTGGTAAGGCTTATATCACTAAACAATTATTATATCAAAAAATTCTTACAATCTAAAAGTCTAACTTTCACTAACCTGCAAAGGGTTGATAAATCGTAGAAAATGAACCAAGCAATGAATTTATGCTTGCACTTTAAATGGTTTCGAGAACCTGCTTAAAATCATTCCTCAAAATGATCGGAATATATGCATACGCTACTACTTATATTGGAAACAAAACGTCTTCTTCTGCTTCTTCTTCTATGTACCTTGGCCTTCCATATCTTCCTGGTGGCTCTTAGCTCGCTTTCTCCTGTAACGCCTCGCAGCCCCCGATCTGTCATCCACCTGCTCAAGCCTTTCAAATATGTTATCCACTGCTTTCCTCTGTTTCTTTTTCTTTCTATCTAGCCTGTTTGTATCAAGTTCTCCAAGCCCTCCTTCCTCATTGCAAGTCCCTGGAACTCCAGTTGTTTCTTCCTGATGCTCAACATTAATCTCCTTTTCGTTTTCATTCTTTCCAACACCTCATCATTGCTCACATGCTCGGTCCAGGATATCCGCAGCATCCTTCTGTAGTGCCACATTTCAGCTGGTTCAAGTTTTCCCTTCATCTTTGTTGATATTATCCAGCATTCACTGCCATATTGAAGAACTGCCATCACATAGCTATCCAGAACTCTCTTCTTTGTTTCTAGCGAACTTTTCCTGTTTCTTAATAGTTTACTTAACTTCTGGAATGCATCCTCGTGCTTTCGGATCTCAGGAACATAAATGCATAGAAACTGTTGTGACCACAAAGTGAGGGTCAATTTATATATTGATTGTAATATGGAATTGATCCCCCACTTTATATCCGGTAGGCTTCTTTAGAATCACATTTCAGTTGCTTCAAGTTTTCCCTTCTTCTTTTGTTGATATTGTCCAGCATTCACCGCCATATTGAAGAACTGACATCACATAGCAATCCAGTAAAAAGTACGGCTGAATAATAATGATTTATTGATTTGTTTTTTACTATTATCAACTTTTTGTAGGTTATTAAAATCGAAGCATTTGGGGTGTCATTGTAAAAATATATATACATATGTTTTTTTTTTTGCCAGAGAATATTACCGTAAAAACTTTTGGTGATAACATTTTTTCTTCTCCCATTTCTACTCTTTTACCCATATTCGGGAAGAAGAGATAAATTCATCCTTTTCCCAAATATATTTGCATGTCAGTGAATGTAATGAATTCGACTGGACTTTGAACTCTGTTCTACAATTTCTTTATTTTAAGCCGACATTCATTACATAACTCCTGTATCTGAAATGGATCTATTCTACCGGAATTTACATGTATGTTCGTATATTCACAAACCATACACATTTTGAAATTATTTTGAAAGTTCTTCTGAGTTTAAAAGCTACACGTATGACATAATTCTAATTTTTCAGTCTCTCTATTTAATCTCTTGTGGTGCAATGGATATCGGCTTCGAATGAGAAATCCGAGGGCCGAGTTCAAATTCAAATTAAATTCGTTGAATTCACTTGCGAGCAAATGCATTTTACAAGGGTATTACTCTATTTATTCTCCCTCCCGTTATGGGTTGAATAGCAGAACAGATTGAGTTCTACAGCATTGGTTGGTAACCAGTCTACTGTAGAAAGAAATAGCAGCCTACTGCAGAAAAATCTTCTGCCTAGTCGGTCATGGATCAAAACAGACATGATCGCACAAACATGTATCTCATATGGCACTTAATTGACTGACTGACTGACATTTAATTGTATATAAATTTTATCTGTGAATGCACATACACTTTTTCATTAAAGTTTAAACAACTATGTACATTTCAATGGTAGTCTACAATTATGCAAAGTGATGCTGGAAATGTCGCTTCTATAGCCAACCAATTGTTTCAACAATCCTGATCTGTCTATTTGCAGTCTCTTGAGTTTGAACCATGGAAGCAAAATGCAAACTCCATTTTTTTTTTAATCATCTCACCCCAAGCAAGGCATTCCACTGCCACTATTGCGCATGGGGCTACATAGGGGAAGGTAAAGAGAAGGAGTGGTTAGACATAGGGAATGTCAGGAGGAAGGTGACAGATGAGTAAGGATAGCGAGGATGAGGGTTGGGCAGATGGGAAGAGTGTTTGATACCTATTTTTCTTTCTCAAATATCTGTTTTTGTTGTTCATTATTTTCTGTGGTTCTTCACCCGGATCCACAACAACTTGGCGACGAAGATTCGAACACGAGTCGCCACAACATATATAAGCCATAAACACACAAACACATACGTGTACAAACACACTTACAGGCACCCATACACACACACACACTACAATTAACAGCAGTAGTAACAGCGAAAGATGACCATTCGATGAAAGGCACGAACAATGAACTGACGTGAAATTAAGCTCTCCTAACATTCTGAAGATGAGATTATAATCTCGAATTATTAATGATTAATAAAAAAAAACAACTTCTTCTTGATCTTGCTTAATTTTACTAAACGCATTGTGATAGCCTTCAAAACCTTCCCATACACCGACTATGTAAATTTCAATGGTAGCCTACAATTATGCAAAGTGATGCTGGGAACGTCGCTTCTATAGCCAACCAATTATTCCAACAATCCTGATCTGTTTATTTGCAGTCTCTTGAGCTTGAATCTTGGAGGCAACATGCAAACTCAAAATATAATACGAATAATTTTCTTAATATATTTTAAGGTTCTCCTGTGAGTTTTGTTGAATTTTACACTTGTGACATAATTGTCATTTCTCAAACTATCCATTTAATCAGTTTACACATTTTAACTGTACATAAATGTTATGTGTGCCTAAAGACACCCATTTTAATGGAAGGTTAAATAACTATAAACAAGCAATTACGAAAAACAGAGGCTCGGAATGTCAGTTAAACATCCAAACAATTGTTCCAAAAATTACGATCTGCTGACTTGCAATCTCTTGAGGTTTCTCGTTGGAACTTGGCGACAGGTCGTAAAATAAATAGACTCAAATAATAATAATAATAACTGTTGGTGCTTTCGAGTAACCTTTGCGATAGAAATGAAGGAAATGGACTAGTAAAAAAAAAATTTAAATTAGAAAATGTCAGTGGGAAGTTTAATATATAGGATAATTCCTGAAAGGAAAATTCCTGAAAGAATGTGTAACCTTAAGTAATATTCTTATGATAGACTTCACAAAGATGAAATGGATTTGGTTTGACTTTTTTTTTTTTTGAGTGAATGAGTGAGTAGGTGCGTTTCCTGGGTCATGGGTGTGTTCTTGTTGCAGAGAGATTCAGGTCTTACCTCCTTTGTGATACTCTATGAAAGAAAGTCAGTTTCTTGAAACTCGTGCTACGTATATTTGGTTTGATTTTTTTTCCTAATTCCCATGGTCTAAAATAGGTAAGTCAGTTAAGTGCCATACGTGATACACGCTTGGTCTATCATGTCTCTTTCGAGACATGACTGACTGGGCAGAAAATTATCCCGCGGTAGTTTGTCATTATTTCTGCGGTAGACTGGTTACAAGCCAAAGTTATAGAACCCAATCTGTCCTGTTATTTAAAACATAATTGGAGGGAAGAGACGGATTAATAATTTTCCTTAGGGTGTAGTAAATGCAAGGAATTTAATTGGAATTCGAACTGGGCTCAAAGATTTCTCGTTCCGAACCTATATCCACTTCAGCACAACGCATATCCAAAAAGCAATCGAATACCTTCTACGGGACTCAAAGTCGTTATCCTCGGCTTAGGAGGCCGCTGCCTTATCCATTGGGCCAAGAAGATGTAGCTGCTGATAATAGGGTTTTTAACGCATGCGCATCGAGCCAACTGTGTGTAGTAGCTACTAAATAATAATAATCTTATTAACGGAGAATAACTAATACTCTTTAGTAGTAAGAAATAAACTTTAGTATGAAGGAACATCAAAATGAAAATAGTTTAGATACACCCCAGTGTTTAATAATAATAATAATAATAATAATAATAATAATAATAATAATAATAATAATATGGCTGAAGGCTTTACTCTTGCAGCACAAGACCAAAGTCTTTTCACTAAAAACTTTCAGGCAAATATTATCCATAATAATAGGGATCCAAAATGCAGGTTTTGTGATAAACACCAAGAAACAATAGACCGTCTAATCTCAGTCTGTTCTGTAGTTGCCCCAAATGAATATGAAAATCGCCACGATAGAGTGGAGCAATATTTACATTGGACATTGTGCAAACACTATGGAAAATCTGTAAACAAGCACTGGTATGAACATCACCCAGCACCGGTTACAGAAATAGAAAATGTCACCATTCTATGGGATTACACCATCTACACAGACAGAAAACTTGAAGCAAATAGGCTAGACATTATTGTTAAACACCAGAAAGAGAAAACTTGTCTATTAATTGATATGGCTTGTCCAGCGGATTGTAGCATAGCAACCAAGGAATTCGAAAAACTGTCAAAATATAAAGACCCGAAAATTGAAATAGAAAAAAATGTGGAAATTGAAAAGAGTTGTGCCAGTGATAGTAGGTGCATTTGGAATAATAAAAAATGGAACAAAACAACACATCGAAAGAATCTCTAGAAACCCAAACTTAAGAGATATACAAAAAATTGTCTTATTAAGTACAGTCCACAAACTAAGGAAAACTTTGTCTATGTAACGCTAGAGATGATAGGGGAGATAGAAAAATCATGAAATGGAGCCATAACAATACGCCACGACCTGCCTTAGGTCTTCCCGCAGACTTGGTTGGTAGTGCGACCATAGCAGAAATCGGAATATGATGAAAAATGACATAATAATAATGAGCCAGCTATTTTACATGGATGACTTAAAGTTGTATGCTAAGAATGATAATGAGCTAAGAGGTCTCCTGCAAACTGTAAAATGCTTCAGCGAAGATAATGAAATGAAATTCAGTTTGAATAAATGTGCTAAAGCTACAGTTTTGCGTGGATCGCTACACCAAACATCTTCAATTAGCTTAGAGCCTGCTGTAACAATAAAAGATTTAGAGCCAGAAGAAGCTTATAAATACCTTGGTGTAAATGAGAGTGAAAAACACACCATAAAAAATGCAAGAAATAGTGCGTAAAGAGTACTATAGAAGGCTACGAATGATATTAAAAACTGAATTGAATTCTCAGAACAGAATTATGGCCATTAATAGCCTTGACATTCCAGTGGTCCAATATAGTTTGAACATCTTTAACTGGACTCTAAACGACATCAGGCGAATGAATTCTAAAAAAGAAAGCTTCTTTCTAAGCATAAGGTGCATCATCCAAATGCTGATGTAGACCGTCTATACATACCAGGTAAAAAAAGTGGAAGAGGTCTTATTCAACTAGAATTGTCCTACAAGACAACTATTGGCTTACTAACATACATAGAAACAACAAAGCACTGGATGATGCAATTAGTCAAACAACATTAAAACAGAAAGATATTCAATAATAAAAGGAGACAGTAAATACAAACAAGATCTAAATTTAGTAGATTCTGTAGAAAAGCAAAACAGAAGCCAAGAACCAACTATTGCGGCAAAAAATATGAAAATGAAAGCCAAAGATAAAGCTCTTCAACAGATGAAACAACGCTGGCAAGATAAACCTCTGCATGGCCAATACCAAGAACATGCTAATAAATCCAATGTTGATGAAGTTAATACTCATCCATCGTTACTTGCATCTGCATTAAAGTCTGAAACTGAAAGCTTTATTCTTGCAGCGCAAAACCAAAGGCTTTGTCTATGTAACTCTAGGGAACTTAGGGGAGATAGAAAAACATGAAATGGAGCCATAACAACACACCACGACTTGCCTTAGATGTTCTCGCAGACTTGGTAGGTAGTGCGAGTATAGCAGAAATCGAAATAGGATGAAAAATGACATAATAATAATAATAATAATAATAATAATAATAATAATAATAATAAACTTGTCTATCGATGTATTAATGTAATAAGCCTCGGTAATAACGCAAGAATGCATAGAGAAACAATAATAAAGGAAAATGGAACTCGGCTAGTCTGTTCAACGCCATTCGCTATTTTTAACTGTCTGTCTCTGCATCAATTGATTATTACTTTTCTCTTTGCTCGCTACAAAACGTTTTTTCAGAAAAAATATTCTCTAATAAAAGTCAAATTCAAGCGTTCGTCAAAAATATTTTCACATGAAAACCTGCGGAAACTTACTGAAACGCGATCGAACTGCCCAGTAGAATTCTTAATCATGTTTCCAACTATTATATTCAGTCAGTCAGTTAAGTGCCATACGTGATACACTCTTTGGGCGATCATGTCTCGAACGTGACATAACTGACTAGGCAGAAGATTATCCCGCAGTAGGTTGCCATTGCTTTCTGCGGTAGACTGGTTGCCAGCCAAGGCTATAGAACCCAATCTGTCCTATTATTTAACCCATAACTGGATGGAATAGACAGATTAATACCTTTCTCAAGAGTATTTGAGCGTAAGTGAAAGCATCGAATTCAACTGGAATTTGAACTCGGTTCCCTTGACTTCTCGTTCTGAGCCGATATCCACTGGTTGCTAACCAGTCTACTGCACATCCATATGTCAACAAGTTATTGCAAATAATGGGGATCATGTAACTGAATAAAATGTAATTTTACTTTATTTATTGAAGAATAACTTTGATGAACAAATACGGACATTAATCATGACTCAAACTAATAGAACTTTATATTAAAATGTGAGAATCTAAGTTTCAAATTTTAGCATCTGGCAAAATTGTATTCTACATGGGTATCGAGGATTTTATTGGGTACAAAATGCTGTAAAGCACATTTTAATTACAGGTTCTAAATTTTATTTTATGTAAATGCGACTCTTTTTCCGGTCCAAAAGATTTTTCATCATTTTTTTTATCGGAATTCGAAGCTTGGAATAAATTGTTGAAAAGGAATCCTGCATAATCATTCATTAACGAAACCCCAAATCAAAATGTAAATCACGTTCGAATATTTTGAAGGATATCGATTTTGTTGTAATCATGAACAGGGACGAAAGAAGGCAGTGTTTCTGAATTTTGTTGTTTTATTTTTAATTATAATGAAGGAATTAATGGCCTGAATCCGCCCTCACTAAAGAAAAAGATGAAGAACCATTAATTAAGAAAAAAAACTTTTGCAAACTAAGGAATTCATAAGTTCCCAAGAGTTCTTTGATGAGAAGATTCCGGAAGTGCAAAAATAAACAAATACATGAATAATCAAAATAATGGCGGTATCGTTTGCAGATGTTCAGGTATTTAATTTGATTTCTTTGTCAAATACAAATTTCGCCTTTCGTCATAAAATGTGTTAAAACTACAGATGGTCGTGAGGCTTCGAGTTGACAAAGATATGTATGAATTTAATTTCAGAAAGGACACTGGGTGTGACAAGGAAGAGGATAAAATCTATTTCAATCTGTTTGTTTTCATCTTCTTCCCGTACATCTTATTACAAAAATCGTGTCGGGACACTAAATATTAATCAAAGGAATAGAGTTCTCGACTTGGAGAAATGATAGAAATATCAGTAAAACGTTTTTACGGCATTGGGTGAAGTTAACATTAATATTGGTTGAAAATAACTTTAATATTAGGTGAAATTACGAGTAATATTACGGGGAAATTAGACATTAATATAAGGTGAATTTTGGATTAATGTGTGTATAAGAATAACATTAATATATGATGAAATTAATTTTAATATTAGGGTGAAATTAACATTACTATTCAAGTCTTTCCCTAAGTAACCCCCTAACTACTTTTTCTCATCACTTTCCCCTATGTAAACCCCCAACCACTCTTTCTCATCACTTTCCCCTACGTAACCCGCTAAACACTCTTTCCCATCACTTCCATCTATTTAACCCCCTAACCACTCTTTCTCATCACTTTCCCCTATGTAACCCCCTAGCCACTCTTTCCCATCCCTTTTCCCTATGTAACCCCCAAACCACTCTTTCTCATCTCTTTACCCTACGTAACCCCCTAACCACTCTTTCTCATCACTTTCCCCTATGTAACCCCCTAACCACTCTTTCTCATCACTTTCCCCTATATAACCCCCTGCGCAATAGTGGCAGTGGAATGTCTTGCTTGGGGTGAAATGATTAAAAATAAAAGAGAAGTTAACATTAATATTGTGTCGAATTACCAGTAATATTACGGGGAAATTAAACATTAATATAGGGTAAATATTGGATTAATATTAGTATGCGATTAGCATTCACATATGATTAAATTAATTTAAATATTACGGTGAAGTTAACATTAATATTGGGTGGAATATTTTTTCTTCTTCGTATCTCTCCCAAGCCCAGCGTTATCACCCTTCTGCTCAGGCCCATCAAGTAGGTATCGTGCTGCTTTTCCCTGTCTCGCTAACTCTCTATCCGTCCTGTGAGTATCAGATTCTCATTCCTCATTACGCGTCTCAGAAACCTCAGCTGTCTCTTCCTGGTACCGAGTAAAAGTTTCCTTCCTGCTTACATCCTCTTTAAAACTTCGTCGTTGCTCACATGCTCTAGTATTCTCAGTATTCTGTCTGTAGAACCAAATTTTGCTGTTTCGAGTCTCTCCTTCATGTTTTGGAGATATTGTCCAGAATTTGCTGTCATATAGGAGGACATATATTAAATAACAGTCCAATACTCTTTTCTTTGTCTCCAACGAAATTTCCCTATCTCTCAATAGTCTGCTTAGCCTTTGAAAAGCGTTTTTAGCCATGCCAATACGACTTTGGATCTCAGTATCGTGCTTTCCAACCTCTGTCAAAATGCTTCCTACCATTGGTTCAATAAGGTTCTAAAAGCACTAAATTAATACGGTACTGTGCAAAAGTATTAGGACAAGAACTATTTTATCTTTTATGAGGCATATTAACAGAAAATAAACAATTTAATTAAAGTAATTCCATTTGATTTACTCAAGAAATGTTTTAACAAGTAAACAAATACTTGTCACAAAATAAATTTAATATTTAGTATAATATCCTTTTGTCTGATCCTTTGATCCTTCATTCTGTTAGGCATTGATATCACTTCACAAGCTTCTTCAATGCATCTAATGTATCTCCTGCCAAGCAGCTTGTATTTGTTCCCAAAGTGTGTCTTGCTAAGTAACATTAGATTTATCAATTTTTTTATCCAAAATATCCCATAGATGATTAAGATCAGGGCTTTATTGGGGTCAATTCAAATTCCGAAGCCTTCCTTCATTCCTCATCCTTTTTATATAATTAATTCTTACAAAGGTTGGAAGTATGTTTACGATCATTGTCTTGTTGATAAATAAATCCTTGTCCTATTAAACGTATATCAGATGGGACACCATGGCGGATAAGGATTTGGTGGTACATTTTTATCCATCTTTCCATCAATTTTCTTCAGGTCTATAACTCCCAAACTTTAAACTTTAAAAGAAACCTTTAAAGCATGTTGACACTATTTACAGCTCAATTCGAGAGAGGGGAATAAGAAAAATGTCAGTCATATCCAAGGATAATAGAATAATGAGTAGTTTCAAAATAACTTGTTTAATAGAAAATAGGAAAAATTAAATATAATTTCTTTTTAATACACTTCTTTTACACCTAGTTTTAAATAATCAATATTTATTAGCAATTTAATTCGCTTTTCACTCTGTATTTGAATTTCATTGAGGTTTTCAGTAAAATCACCCCTACCGGTAGGGTGCAAATGTGTTAGGACAGGGGTGATTTGAAACTTTATTTTGATGCCTCATAAAAGATAAAATAGTTCTTGTCCTAATACTTTTGCACAGTATTGTACATCTCACCTATTCAAATATTATTGATTAATTGACGGATATCGTGGACCGAGCATCTGAGCAATGTCGAGGTTTTGGAAACAAAAGGAAATTAATATTGAGCATCAGTAAGAGACAACTGAAGTTTCTGGAACATGCAATGAGGAAGGAGGGTTTGGAGAACCTGATACTAGCAGGCTAGATAGAGGGAAAAGAGACAGAGGAAAGCAGCGGATAACATATTTGAAGTGCCTGAGCAGGTGAATGACAGAAAGAGGGCTGAAAGACGTTACAGGAGAAAGCGTGCTAAGAGCCACCAGGGATAGAGAGACGTGGAAGGCCATGATAGCCTACGTCCTGAAAGGAAAAGGACAACGCACATAGGAGAAGAAGAACTGTTTGATTATTTGTTCTGTTTTTTAAGGTATATCAATGAGTTTTGTGAATATATAGCTTGTAAAAATTCCTTTGAGTTGTTTGGTTTTGTTTGGTTTGGTTTGGTTTACGGCGTATCAACTGATGGTTTTCGAATATCATTACCACATCAAGATATAAAAGATTTTGAGAAAAAAAAAGGAATCATGATTTACCAATAAAATCAGATACAGAAGGATTTTTAAAATTTCTAGATGTCTTTTGACCGATTCGAAAATATAAGACTCAGTAGCTAATAAGAAAGTTTTCTGTTTTAACTTCGGTCGCAAATAAAACTTTTCTGATTAGCTACTCAGTCTTATATTTTCTACCGACGATTTTTATTCTGAAGAAGGGTTGATCGAAAGGTGCCTAGCAAATTTTAAATGTTGTGATACTTCTGTATCTCGTTTTAATAGTAAATTATGATTCGTTTTTTTCTTAAAATGTATTATATATAAATGTACACACACACACACACACACACACACATATATATATATATATATATATATATATATCTTATTTACATAGCGACACATTTGGTGAAGTGCCATACGTAATACACACTTGGACGATCATGTCTCGAAAGACATATGGCTGAATGGGAAGAAGATTTTCCCGCAGTAGGTTGCTATTACTTTCTGTGGTAGACTAGTTTCTAGCAAAGGCTATAGAACCCAATATGTCTTGATATTTAACCTATAGATTGATACTTGATATTTAACCTATAAATTGATACCTTTCCTAAGGGTATTTGTGCGTAAGTTAATACAACGACTTTGACGGGGAATTCGAACTCGGCTCTCCGATTACTCGTTCCGAGTCGATATCCACTGCACCATAACGTGCATCAATTTAGGCAACTCAAATACAAAGAAGTGGAACTGATAAACGAAAGAAAGAAGAAAAGAATGGAAGGATGGAAGGAAGAAAAGAAAGGAAGAAAGAAAACGACAAAAGAAAGAAAGAAAGAAAGAACGATCCATCGTTGATAATTGATCTTCAACTGTATAATCGATTTTTTTTCTGCGTCATGAAAAGTGAGGTAAGACTGTTAGACCACTGATTGTTTATCTGTTTCTGACCAACTAATTTCTAGCCCTTCCATCATAATAGACCAATCGACCAGGCGGGATTTTCCAACAAGATTTCCGATAACAAGTGGTCCTTTCCTCGAGGCCACATGCTAATTGCAGTGTTCTACCCTCTCAAGGACAAGCGCCCATTCGACTCTGATTTTTTGCCTACGGCCAAAAGAGGGCAAAAGCAGAGACGAACAGAATCTACTTATGCGCATGCGCAAATAACAGTGCAAATTTTGTGGCACAGTGGATATCGACTCTGAACGAGAAATCGGAGAGCCGAGTTCGAATTCCAGTTGAATTCATTGCATTCACTTACGCGCAAATACCCAATTAATCCGTCTATTCCTTCCAGTTATGGGTTAAATAATAGGACAGATTGGGTTCTATAGCCTTGGTCGGCAACCAGTCTACCGCATAAAGCAATTGCAACCTACTGCGGGATAATCTTCTGCCCAGGCAGTCATGTCTCTTTCACGTATGGCACTTAACTGACTGATTACGAATGCGCGTGCCTGTAAATGGTCATGAAATGCGAGCGTTTGTTTGTTTGTTTTGTTTTTATGGCAAATCAACCGCGGCGGGTCATTTATTGCCAACTAAACTTTATTTATTTATTTATTGCTGGTAATACTTTTTTCTTTCAACAATTTACTGTTGTTGTTTTTTTATATATATAAGTTTTGTGTCTAATAATACTTTTTTATTTTCGAATATCAAGATTCATTGGGGTTTGTTTTTTTAAGAGCAGGGTCCCAAGACCTACCCTTGTTATTTAACCCATAACTGGAGGGAAGGGATGGATTAATACCTTTCCCAAGGGTACCAGTGCTTAAGTGAATGCAGGGTATTCAACTGGAATTCAAACTCGGCTCACCGATTTCTCTTCCCGAGCCGTTATCCACTGCACCACAAACGCACATCCGTCACTAAACGCTTACAGCACATGGTATTTCCAAGCGGTCACCCATCTAAGTAATGATGTAGAGTCAACGTTGCTTAACTTCGGTGATCGAGCGAGAACCGGTGTATTCAACGTGATAGGCCGTAAGCCCCAAATGCGAGCGTGCGTATGTGTATGCAGATACCTATGTTTAATCTTTCATACAAAATTTAATATGCATGTTAGTATATGAGTATATATGTATATTTTACTACTTAGCACATTGATATAGAAAATATCTGCATTTGTGTGATTGACAAAAACTTATATATATTTCAGGATTATTCTGTGAATAACGCCTGCGTCAATTCCTGTTCATTTTTAATCCCTTCTCAATCATCGTGGAATTACATTATGCAAAATTCCTTCTATTATTTTTATAAAAGTCTTTATTTAATTACTGACCATTGACAATCTCTTTCTCTTTGGTATTCAGTGCATATCTGTGGTAAAATAATTAGCAATGAATTTACATAATTAAAAACCTTTCTATTCTTTTAGTAAATGTTTACCATAGTTCTTAATTCTTGTCAATCACTCTCTTTTCAACGAATTTCTTTTTGTAAAAGTCTGTAATGTGATCAAGAGTCTGTAATGTGATCAATACCGACTTGGCAGGCCGGCTGCAGTCTCTCTCCCACCGACGTTACGTGGCTTCCCTGTGTCTCTTCTATAAATACTTTCACGGCTTTTGCCCCGATGAACTTAGATCACTGGTGCACGAGATACTAGATTAGCAACTAGACCCCACCCTTTTACAGTGAAACCGATAAAATGCAACCACAATTTCTACTCCAACAGTTTTTTTTCTCGCACTTCCCGACTGTGAAATTCCCTTCCACATGATTGCTTCCCCGACGGCTACAATCTCCAGGAGTTTAAATGTAAGGTCAATAGACAACTCCTAACACACTAACTCGCATCTATTCTTTCAAACACTCTTCCCATCTACACAACCCCCAGCCTCGGTATCCTTACCCATCTATCACCCTCCTTCTGACATTGCTTATATTTCCTATATCTAACCACTCTTTCTCTTTACCTCCCCTATGTAGCCCCATGCGCAATAGTGGCAGTGGAATGCCTTGCTTGGGGTGAAATGATTAAAATAAATTAGCAATAATGTCACATTATTAAAAATATTTCTCTTCCTTTAATAAAAGTCCATACAGATCTTTTAATACTTGTCTATATTTCTTTATCCAACCAATGCTTTTATATCAAGGACACATAGCTCTGTGGATTAAAGTGTTGGTTGTATCCAGAAAGTATAGACAAATAGTTAACGATTTGTATGGACCCGATATACTAAAAATATGGAGACAAATAGAAAAGTACTACCATCATTTGGCACAAAATTCAAACAATCTAACATTCGTACACCAAAGACATTTTCCCCTGTGAATAAAAGCGATGTTTGGATCCAGTGACTTAACCCAAGGAGTTGTGAGTTCAATACCTGGTTACAGCAGAAGGGAACAAAAAAGTTGAGTTTAGGAAAGATAACTGCGACATCTGGAAGAGGCATGCCTTATGGAATTAGAACTATCTACCCCAGTGAACAAAATAACGAGCTCAGTTCGATATTTCAAACACCTAAAGAAGGTCGGAGCGTACAACGGCCGCAACGTCATGAATATACCAACAAAGTTGAGGATAACATTTTTGAACAATATAAATTGTGTAAATTATTAGCAATGATGTCACATAATACAAAAATATTTCTATTCTTATAGTAAAAGCTGGCCCTATTTCCTGACCATTAAATATACCTTTTTTTATGTATTTTCAGGGCATTTCTCTGGTGAAATTATTAGCAAAATATTCACATTACACATACATTATTTCTTTTCTATGCTTAAACGCTTGTACTAATTCCTGACAATTCCATTTCTTTTCCTGTTTTCTGGTGAATTTCAATTGTAAAACAAGAAGAGGATTTTCAATTCTGTAAATTATCTCAGCCTTATTTTCTAATCATTGACAATCCTTTTAATGTTGATTCTTAATATATTTTATAGTAACTCTCTTCTCAATATTCTGACTTTTGAGAAACAAATGTCCTTAATTTTAAGGTATTTTTCTGATAAAATAATTCGAAATTGATTTATAATCATTATCGCCCTTAACTCTCTGTTACGATTTTATTAATACCTAATAACTGATAATCCATTTTGAATTTGTAATGCACTAGATTAATCTGATGTCAGAATTAGAGATTGAGTATTTCATGGAAATAATCAAACAAGACAACGTCATTACCGATGAGGGTTACAAAAATTATGCAGGTACGGACATTTAAATATATGGGAAGTGTTCAGAAGACAGAAAGTGAAATCCTAAAATGTGAAAGAGAACTGACATGGCCAAAGATGCATTCTAGAAGCTGAGTAGAGTATTGTGAGACAAGAAAATCTTGCTAAAAACAAAGAAGAGAGTACTGGATTGCTATGTAATGTTTGTTCTTTAATATGACAGTGAATGTTGGACAATCTCATCAAAGATGGAGGAAAGACTAGAAGCAACCAAAGTGTGGTTCTACAGAAGGAAACCGCCGATAACATGGACCAGCAACGATGAGGTTTTTGATAGGATGGAAATGAAAAGGAAACTGATACTTAACATCATGAAAAGACAACTCTAACGCAGTCATCAGATTAATCTAGTGCACTGAAAATTTAAAATGGATTATCAGTTATTAAGTATTAACCCTGGAGCACTAACCATCATTTAAAGTTACACTACTTCTAACCACGGGCATATCATCCCGATTTTGAAAATATCAAAAAAAAAAAAATTAAATATAAATCTTTATTTAAAATATTCTACATGCAGGTACTTCAAAATTTGCATTTTGAGTTAAAATTAATAAGAAACTGAAAAACATTATTTAGATAAAAAAAATCAGGTACAGAAAAGTTAATTAAATTATAATTGTTGTGGGATCTCCCCTTTTTGTATATAATAATGAACTCGAGTGAGTGTACATATAATCCTGCCATATAGAGAACAGGAGTTGAATTGGAAGATCTGGAATCTCAGTTGTAGTTGCAGTTCATATTGGAGAGTAATCGTAGAGATCCGCTACAGTTATTGAAGAGTTCCGACAGATATGGAAGTTAACCAGACACCCGACTATCTCTGAGCTCCACTCAGCTAGAATAATTTACCCGGACATACTATTTCACTTCAAGATTTGTATATATTTATTCCACTAATAGTATTCCTGAATTGACTAACCCGCATTCCAGTTTGTATGTTACGTTCAGTATAACCTACTTTCTATCTTCATACCGGTTTTTGTTGTTCATTACTTTGGGGGGTTCCTCCTCCGGAATCCACAACAGTAATTAAAATGGCGTCATTTGTGCTGGGTACTATAAGGATGTGCGTTGTAGTCCAGTGAATATCGACTCGGAACGAGAAATAGGAGAGCCGAGTTCGAATTCCAGTTGAATTCGTTGCAATCTTATACGCGCAAATACCCTTGGAAAAGGTATTTATCCGTCTCTTCCCTCCAGCAATGGGTCAAATAACAGGACACATTGGGTTCGTTAGCCTTGGCTGGCAACCAGTCTACCGCAGAGCGCAATGGCAACCTACTGCGGGATAATCTTCTGCCCAGTCAGTCATGTCTCTTTAGAAACATGATCGCCCAAAAGTGTATCACGTATGGCACTTAACTAACTGACTATATACCCATGGTTAGTGTTCTCGGGTTAATATCAAACAAGTGCACCTTAGAAAATGGATGCGGAACACAGAATTGAATATGCACACGGAGAATTTCGGAAAATTAATCAAACACGAATATTACAACAAAGATTAGAACAACAAAAATCATGATCTATAATTTTGCTGTCAGTTTGATTTTGCTATATGGCTGTAAAACCTGGATTATACATTGTTGATATTAAAAAATTAGAATGCTTTCACCAGCTTTGTTCAATCTTGAATATGAAATGGGAATACTATGTGGCTAACACCAATGTCCTAGAAAGAATCAACAGTTTATTCATCGAATCGCTGATTAAGAAACACCGTCTTTGATGGTCAGAACTGGTAGCAAGGTTCCAACGTCAAATATTCAGCAAGCTAACTTCAGAGAAAATACCTGGGTGTTTCCTTCTTCGTCGATATAAAAGTAACTGAACTTGAGCGTAAATCGTTTGAAGCACCATCTCGCAGACAGTATCAACTGGCATTTTGACATCAATATCGGAACGAAAAACTTTGAACCCACCATAAGCGAACTTGATGAAGCGACAAGAGAAAGCTGTTCGACAAAATTAACCTCGTCTTCCACCAACATCATAATACATTTTACTCTTCTACACTAACAGGTTATTTTCTCGCACTTCCGTTTTGTAGAACTCATTTTCATTTGCATGTTTCCCTGATAGCTACAATCTCTAAAAGATTAAATGCAACGTCAATTCCATCCATCTATTATCTTTTCTTTAACATCTTTTCCAACTTTTTTTATTCTCTCATTGTAGCCGGATATTGGGCATGACAGTAAACTGCATACGGCAGCAGGGTCTCTGATTGGGAGGTTGTGAGGAACATAGAACCACCTGTTAATTGCTGTTGTTCCCATGTCCACCCTGACCCGGAGTTGTAGCACCTGTTAGGGCCCCAGCTATGGGCAAATAGTTAACCCCAAACTGGGGTCAAAACACTATGAAAGTATAAAAATACACTTTTATAGAAATATATACATGAAAATAGACTTTTATAGAAAAATATACATTTTTGAAGGAAAGATATTACCAACAATATATTTTTGAAGAAAAAATTATTATCATAACACATTTTTGAAGGAAAAAATGTTCTCAACAAAACATTTTGGATACAACATTAAAAAACATTTTCACTTTTCTAAAATAAAAAAGAATAAAAATAAAACATTTTCATTAAAATCTGACTAAATCAACCTTCTCACTATAACCGAACATTAAAAAAACACCTTTTTGGGATTAAATAAACCACAGAGATTGATGTACCGTTGAATAGCAGATGCAACCGAACCGACCAGATATGGCAACAGTATTCAATGCACGAACGAATGGTAGGTTTATAAATGTACAAAATGGATTCTGACGAGAAAAACAAGACTTATCAAAGGGCAGATGAGCTGCTTAATTTTGCTCCAAATTCTATTCTTTAGTTTTCTATTTTCTTATGGACCCGATGAAGTTGATAGATGGAGCATACATTCATTCACATCTGGTTTATTTGTACTGGACACCTTTTTGATTTGACAAAATCTGGTGTTTTTCTTGAATCTCTGTCTCTTCAAATGGTGAAAGACAGCTGAGAGATCAATTTTAAAACTCTTAGCAATCTCTTCCATCAAGATCTTTTGGTTTATTCTCCATGATGGCAAGCATAACATCTACATCAATGTCAGGAAGACACCTGAAATATGGTGGATCATTTAGATTAAAATCACCCTAAAAAATAATAATCACCATTGTTTGACAGTGCAAAGAGTTAGAGAACAATCTGAATAAACCTTCTGAATGTTTTTTCTTACAGTTTCAACTCTTACTCCTTATTCATAGAGCATAATAAAATATAACTCCTTATTCATAGAGCATAATATAATATAACTCCTTATTCATAGAGCATAATATAACTTTTCATCCTCACTACTTAAGGTAGTCACTTGCGGACAAATCTGACTCACAACTGAATGATGCAAGGTTTCAGTCTAGAATACACTAGAAGTTGATACCAAAACAATTGCTAGTGTTAATTTGCAGTCATTTCATGAATAGAATTGACCAATTAAAACTGTGATATTCCCAAAACTCACCAACATGGTAGCCACTTTCATTTCACTAGCAGTTGACATACAATCTGAAAAAAAAAATTCAAATTTAAAACAAAATAGAAAACATTCCAAATTTTAAAATTTTACATCAGATAAAATAAGTCCCAAATTTACTGGCCCGACACAGTGAACCAACTTTTCTAGCAGTAGATGCAGCTATGAATTCTTTTAGCAAAAGAAATATGTACACATTATATGGAGAATTTTTTTTTTAATCATTTCACCCCGAGCAAGGCGGAAACGCCACTGATGTGCAGGGGGTTACGTAAATGTAAAAAGATTAATTAGAAAAGAGTGAGGAGTACAAACTAGTTAGAAAGGAACAACAGAACAACAGAAAGCTGAGAAAGCAGGTGCGATGACAGATACATAGGTGGAGAGAAAGGGAAGGTTATACAGGGGAGGGGAGAGAGCTAGAGTCCAGTGGTTAGTAGATGAGTATTGACTTTGCATTTAAATTTCTGGAGGTTGTAGCCGTCAGGAAAGCAAGAATACGGGAGCGAGTTCCACAGGCGGGAAGTGCGAGAGAGGAAGCTGCAGGAGTAGAATTGTCGTCTGCATTTGGCTAACCTGACTGTGAATGGGTGGGACCCAGTTCCAGAGTAAACACCTGTTGAGGAGGCATCAGTGACTTAAGCTCATTAAGCTAATAATTTCTTTTTCCGTGACATTATTGAGAATTCTGATTATGCATGCGTTTAGGGCAACTCGCTTTGAACGGTTACTGTTGTTAAAACTCCGTCCAGACCTAAAGTCATATACTCTATCTTTACAGATCAGACCAATTATGGGATATTTTTTTCATATCTGGGCTGTTCAGACCCCACTCTTTGACCTTGACAGAGTTCAAAAGCTTTCACGTAGCCTCATGGATTACTTATTTTCTAACCTGCAATCTCTTTTCCATGAGGGAAACGTCTCAAGCCTCACGCTATTCTATCTCTATGGCGAATGTTAGACGGACGACATTCCTTAGTTCCACTAGTTGAGACCGTCACGGCTAGGACTCATCATGTCACAAATCGGCTCATTCTTATTCGCTCTGTATAAACATTGGTAAGGAGGACCTCCCACTCGGACAGTTTCTTCCCCAGTTACATTGTGAAACAGACTCCCATGGGGATGCTTACTCGTTCACTTTTAACCACTTCAAGTCTATGGTCAAACTTTAGCAGTAACACATATCCTAATAATAGGACTTATTACTATACGCTCTGTTGTATCCTGAGAAAAAATAGTGCATGAAATAACTCTTAACACTGAGGATATATAAATAGAGATTTATTATACCTCAGTACAATAAACCAAATACAAGTACACCAACGAACAGTTAACAAGACTAACAATCAAGAAGGCAATGTCTCTGTATAGGACGTATGCGTCCGTCTTGAGAAGTAGGCTTCCGTCTAGTGACGTCTAACTCTCGTCTAAGTCTGATGGCTTTCGAATCTCGTATAATGACGAATAATCTCGATCACTCCCGTGTAATGACAAAGACTCTCGTATAGTCACGAACACACTCGATCTCTCTCGAGTACTCTCTGTAGTTCGTTCTCTTCTAGGTCTTTTATAACCCGGCCCATACCCATTCCTGGGTAGAAGAGGATATTCCTCGACAACACGCTCTTACAAGAATCTCATTCAGTAATCCACTAGCTTAAGTGACTCTTGAGTCTTATGCGTTGTATTAAGTGAAAAATAAAATTTTAAAAATGATTAATGTTTGAAAATGACGAGGCTTACGATCATATTACGTTGAAACGCTGGTTTCCGTACGATCAGATGAGTTAAGCAACTCCTAGCCATTATGATTGACCACTAGGGAATACCAGATGTAAATTTGTATGTACGGGTCGTGTAATGGGTAACTGGAAAGCCTAAACTACAAGACCTTCTACAGAGGGTAGCTGAAGAGAGTGACAAAAAAGGACTACAAATAAACTGCAAAAAAACGAATTTATAGTCATCAGCAAATAGAATTGGCATGGTGAAGGACGCATTCCAGAAGTTGAGTAGAGTATTAAGACAGGAAAATTTCACTAAAAACAAAAAAGAGAGTACTAGATTGCTATGTGATGTCAGTTCTCTCAATATGGCAGTGAATGTTGGACAGTATCATTAAAGATGAAGGTAAAACTTGAAGCTGCTGAAATGTGGTTCTACAGATGAATATCTTGGACCGGGAATTGTGAGCAATGATGAGGTGTTGGAAAGAATGGAAACGAAAAGGAAATTAATATTGAACATCAGGAAGGGACAACTGAAGTTCCTGGGACATGCAATGAGGAAGAAGGGCTTGGAGAATCTGAGACTAACAAGCCAGATAGAGGGAAAAGGAGACAGAGGAAAGCAGCGAATAACATATTTGAAGGGCCTGAGCAGGTAGATGACAGAACGGCAGTTGGAAGGTGTTACAGGAGAAAGCGTGCTAAGAGCCACCAGGGATAAGTAGACGTAGAAGGCCATGATCGCCTACGTCCTGAAAGGACAAGGTACATAGAAGAAGAAGAATTCCGTTATACTGACGTACGCGTAAACATCCTTGGGAAATATATGAGTGCACCTCTTCTCCTCTCTATGGGTTAACTTCTCTCAGACAATCATTACTATCTAAAAAATAACTCAACATCTAAAAGTATTTTCTGGCTTTAAGTAATCTTCAGTGGGGGGGGGATAAGCCGTAGAAAACAAATCAATCAGTGAAAATGATGAGAAGTAGCCAAAAATTCTTCAACAAAACCATTTTGAAATTTGAGCTGTTTCTCTAGAAATTCAATATAGATGTGCGGCAACTTATACGCAAACTCGAAAAATGTTATAAGCAAAAGAGATTAAACAGACTGGCCTTCGCGGGCGATTTTAATAAAACTAAAAATATATCAGTGGGCCGGAGGAGAGGTAGGGAAGGGCGCACACGTGCGCTGGATTGTAGATATATTTGAATAAGTTTACTTATTTTTGAAGCGTATTAATACTTATAACGTTGCGAAAAAAGATACAAAAAATAATTTTGCGGTTGAGATATCGATTTTCCACCAGAAGAATAGACAAAGGCAAGGACAGGTTATTTTCATGTCACGTACATTTCAGAGCCTATCAGCTCTTTCTCTCTCTCTCTCTCTATATATATATATATATATATATATATATATATATATATATCCTCTCCCTCTCTCTCTCCTTTCCCATTCTTCTCTTCTCCTCTCTCTCTTCTCCCTCTCTCTCTCTCTTCTCGTCTTCTCTCTATGTCTCTCACTTCTTTTTTGTTTTTCCTCTTTTTTTCTCTCTCTCTCTCTATTTCCTTCTACTTCCCCCTCCTATTTACCTCTGTTTCCTTCCTCTCTTTTCGGTCGAGAAAGAATTGGATTTCAACAGTTCACTTTGCTCATGTATTTCTTTAATTTTTTTTTTTCCCTGCGTTACAAGGTAAAAAAACTCGTTTCCTTTCTGGGTGTTATTTGAAAATTTGACTTTTATCGCAAAACAGCTTTCCTTTTGTCAGTTATTTTTACTTTTATTTTTGTAGCTATAAGCCCGTTGAATGAGCTGACAAATAGGCAAGAAAGAAAGAAAGAAAAAAAGAAAGAAAGAAAGAAAGACGTAAGGAAGGAAGGAAGGAAGTACTTTGCAGAGATCAAAATACACGGAACAAAGATGTAAAAAGGCATACAATTAAAAAAAATGATAAGAAAGAAAGAAAGAAAGAAAGAAAGAAAGAAAGAAAGAAGTGCTTTAGAGAAATCAAAATACATGGAAAAATGCATAAAGATGGAAAAATGCATAAACTTAAAAAAGATGACTGCTGAAGAAAGAAAGAAAGAAAGAAAGAAAGAAAGAAAGGAAAGACGTAAGGAAGGAAGGAAGGAAGGAAGGAAGGAAGGAAGGAAGGAAGGAAGGAAGGAAGGAAGGTGCCTTACAGAGATCAAAATACACGGAACAAAGACGTAAAAAAGCATACAATAAAAAAATAATGACAGTTGAAGAAAGAAAGAAAGAAAGAAAGAAAGAATGTGTTGTAGTAAGAGCCACTTACTCTCCTTACTGTCTTGAATCGACTGTCCATTCATAATAAGTAGTCCTGGGTAATTGTCTAGCAGAAGACAGTACAAGTGCAGTGATTTGTCAACCTGAGTAATGGATACTCCTATCACGACTGACACAGTCGAGTTAAGTTGTGTCTTGCTAGACCCCACATCACAACAGAAAGGAAGGAAGGAAGGAAGGAAGGAAGGAACAGATACATATAGATCAAAATAGATTGCATAAAGAGGGTTCATAATGTGAAGATGATTAAATGAATAAAATACAAAAAAGAAAGAAAGAACGAAAGAAAGAAAGAACGAAAAGGAAGAGAACAAGGTAAAGTGGGGAGAAAATATCTGAGTTGAGACCGGAAGAGTGTGCTCAATGCTCATTTATATTGTGAAGATAAGATAGAAAAAATGTCCTGGAGAAAATTAGAGATACACTGTAAGTCAAATGAACGAGGTGAGACGTCTTAACTAAAGAACTCAAAGATAGTTCAAATCCAGAGTTTCACTCGAATCTCAACCTTGTTAGACTCTTTGCCTTTGGAAATTAGATGAAGCTATGCTGAAGAGCAGAGTCTCATTTGGGGAAATGCAGACAAGAGCCCGACCCGGCCTATGCAGATTATACGGGAAATTTTTGCTCAGCCTACGTCTTGTGTACTTAAATACGGCCTTATGCCACATCTCGCATTTGTGGGGAGTTCTCTGATAAATACCCAGACTTCCACTCCATATCACCATTGTCAGACTCTTCGTCTAAATGCGGAATCTCGTTTTGGGAAAAGCAGACAAGACTTGACCTCGCTAATGCGGGTTCTACGGGGAATTTTTGACCGAGTGTACGCTTTCGGAAATCCCACATTAAAAACTAACCTTGTTTTCTACAGCCGGAGACACGACTGAGAAGACATGCTTAGTGCCCGTTCCTGTGTATGCAGAGGCCAGACGAATTTTGATCCTTGGATCGAATGTCCACGCTCTGCTTCTCCGTGTAAAGTCCGAGCTCATGTCACATCCCGTCACAGTGGAGCTCGTTTTTGTAAAACAGTCTTCGGGTGGAGAGTGACTCAGTCATGGCTATATCTTCGAGTCGAGAATCGCCCAAGGAAACTAGAAATGTTCGATCCCGCTTATGCAGGAGCTGGGGAATGTTTGCTCGAGTGTACGTGCTAGAAAACCCCATGCTAACCCCGACTTTGTGTCACATCCCACCTCTATCGAGAGAACTTGTGTTATCACCGGGAGTTCCGCTCGAAATCGATCGTGTTGACCAACCTCTTCTCCGGTGGAGAGGAACTCAAACGAGGGTATGTCTATGGACAGAGCCTTGACTGAGGGAAAAATGACAAGAACTCGATCCGAAGGACGAGTAATAATTTTTAACCAAGTTTACCTGCTCGGAGAATGTGCGTTGTGGTACAGTGGATATCGGCTCTGAAGGAGAAATCAGGAAGCTGAGTTCGAATTCCAGTTGAATTTCTTGTATTCACTTCCGAGAATATACCCTTGGGAAAGGTATTAATTCGTCTTTCTCTCCAGTTATGGGTTAAATATCAGGACAGATTGGGTTCTATAGCTTTGACTGGCAACAAAAAAGAAAGTAATAGGAAACTATTGCGGGATAATCTTCTCCCACCGGTTATGGGTTAAATAATAGGACAGATTGGATTCTCTAACCTTGACTGACAACCAGTCTACCGCAGAAAGCAATGGCAAAATACTGCAGGATAATCTCCTGCCCAGTAAGTTATGTCTCTTTCGAGACATGATCGCCCAAAGCGTGTATCAAGTATGGCACTTAACTGACTGGCTGAATATAATAGTTGGAAACATTATTAAGTCTTCTACTGGGCATAAATTGGGGGATCAGTTTTCTGTTGTTATGAAGTAATAAACTGATCCCTCGCTAATACTTAATATAATAATGTAATATAATCTATCTCTAGGTATGAGTCAAACATCAGGACAGATTGGGTTCTATAGCCTTGGTCGACAACCAGTCTACCACAAAAAACTGTGGCAACCTACTGCGGGATAATCTTCTGCCCAGTCAGTCATGTCTCTTTCGAGACATGATCGCCCAAAGCGTGTATCACGTATGGCACTTACCTGACTGACTGACCTGCTCGGAAATCTTATGTTAAATCTTATGCCGCACCCTGTTTCTGTGGAGAAGACATAATTACCCAGAGTTCTGCGACAACTCGCATTTGTCAAACTCTCTGTCTTTGGGCAGAGAGTGACTCATTCTGGGCTATAGCTAACGGCAGAGACTCGGCTGAGAAAAATAGACAAACACGATACCGAGTAGGCTGCAGCTGGGGAATTTTTAGCAGAGCGTATATACTCAAAAACTCTACGTTAAAATTTGACCTTATTGGGAGGACTTGGGTAAATACTCAAAGAAGAGCTAATTCAAACCTCGGCTGAGAAAAATAGACACGCTCTCTGTGTTTGGACAGAGTAAGTTTTCTACGGACGGAGATTCAGTTAATAAAAAAATTTCAAAAAAACAACGTGCAAAGGGTCCAAACCCGCGATTTCATGTTCTGGATAAAATATGGCTAGAGTGTACGCGCTGAAGGTGACCACTTTAAACCTGACTTTGTGACATCCCGACTCAGTGAGTGTTTTCTACAGTACCGTTGGAGTTGGTCTAGACATAAAATTTTAAGTATGAGTAGCGAGTTGTAACAAAAATCGAAAATGAAAGAAAGACAAAAATGAAACCTAGAAAGAAGAAAAAGTATGTATATTTACAAAGAGGAAGATTGAGATGACAAAGTGATGAAAAAAGTGGATCATTAAAGATAGATAGATAGATAGATAGATAGATAGATAGATGTGACCAAACTGAAATACAAAGAAAGAAAGAAAGAAAGAAAGAATAAGGTAAGGAAAGATAAAAAGAAATAGTTATTATTCAAAAGAGAGAAAGAAAGATAAAAAGAAACAGTTATTATACAAAAGAAAGAAAGATAATAGTTTTTATTCAAACTTACAATAAAAAAAACATAGAGATAAAGAAGATAAAGTGGAGGGGGCACCAAACAAAGAACAAAAAATATTAAAATCTTACGAGAAAAGAAAAGAAAAAAGTGAAAGACTTCGAGAAGTAAGAAAGAAGACGAGAAAAAATCGAACGAATGGACAAAAGAAATAAAAAAAAACATTCCCTAAAGTAATTTTCTAACAGTAAAAGTATCACTTAGCATATAACATCAAATGCCTGAGGGACCATTTTGAGTTTCCCAGAACTGTCGTATACTAAAACTGTGATCATATTTTTATTTTATTTTATGAGATGTCCTTCGGCATTCTATTAGTCATTCATTTTAACTTTCCTTTTTCTCAATAAATCGATGGGAAGGAAAAAAAAGAAAATACACCGCTTCGGTGTTTCGCTGTAGATAAATCTGAAGTAGAAAAATGTCGTGAGTCTCCGGGTGATAACTGTGCCTCCGGCCGTCCCTCTACTGCTATTGAAGCGACTCCATTTGGATTTCAAGCGGAAAGTTAGCGCTAAAAGCATTGTGCTTCTTACAAATGAAGATTTTGGATTGTGTTTCCGCGAAAGGAATCTCAATTCCAGCCTAGAGTTGCAAAATAATTTCACCAGGCACGGGGGAGGTTTCTCCAAGGCATCAATTCTTTCTTTCACTCAAAAGAGAAGCATTCCCTAATGCCTGCTGTTTCCAGTGGAACAGAACTGACAGATTTTTTAATATGTTACCATATTTCCAGGATATACTGTTAAATATGATTTTTATATTCATTAAAGCTGAAGAGCGTACAAGGCTAAAGAGGCGGACGCAGTTGTTAGATTTTCGTAAGATTTGATTGCACAGATAATCCGAACTTACAAATACCTACACCTTCTCATGAGCCAAAAAAATATACATTTATACATTCGCCAATATGTAAGTTCTTTTCAAACGGTAGTCCGCTGAGTAAATTTTACCATGTGCTAATATCTGGAAAACAAAATAAATACAACTTCTTATTTATTGGCCAATAAAGAGCGAAGAAATCCGAACTTACAAATACCTACACATTTTCATGAAACAAGCAAATATACATTTATACATTCGCCAAAATATAAGTTCTTTTCAAACGGTAGACCGCTGAGTAAATTTTACCATGTGCTAATACCTGGAAAACAAAATAAAAACAACTTCTGATTTAATGGCCAATCAAGAGCGAAGAAATCTGAACTTACAAATACCTACACCTTTCATGAGCCAAAAAATATATTTTTTTTTTTTATAAGAGTTTCACCCCGAGCAAGGCATGTCACTGCCACTACTGCGCAGGGGGCTACGTAGAGTGGAGAAAGGATGATTAAATATAGGAAATGTCAGAGGGTGGGTGATAGGCGGGTAAGGATACCGAGAATGAGGATTGGGTAGATGAGAGTGTTGTGAGAACAGTTGGGAGTTAGTGTGATAGGAGGTGTCTATTGACCCTACATTTAAACACCTGGAGATTGTAACTGTCGGGAAAGCAGACTTGTGGAAGGGAGTTCCATAGGCGGGAAGCGCGAGAAAAGAAGCTGTTGGAGTAGAATTTACGGTTACATCTTATTTGTTTAACTGTGAAAGGGTGGGACCTAGTTCCTAATCTAGTATCTCGTGTAAATTCGTGCTTAGGCGGCACCAGTGATCTAAGCTCATCGGAGCAGAAGCCATGAAAGTACTTGTAGAAGAGGCACAGGGAAGCCACATCACGCCGGTGAGAGAGCGGCTGCAGCCGGCTTCTTTTCAAAAGGTAGTCCGCTGAGTAAATGTTACCATGTGCTAATATCTGGAAAACAAAATAAATACAACTTCTTATTTATTGATCAATCAAGAGCGAAGAAAACCGAACTTACAAATACCTACACATTTTCATGAACCAAAAAAATATACATTTATACATTCGGCAATATATAAGTTCTTTTCAAAAGGTAGTCCGCTGAGTAAATTTTCCCATGTGCTAATATCTGGAAAACAATATAAATACAACTTTTTATTTATTGGCCAATCAAAAGCGAAGAAATCCGAACATACAAATACCTACACGTTTTCATGAACCAAAAAATATACATTTTTACATTCGTTAATATATAAGTTCTTTTCAAAAGGTAGTCCGCTGAGTAAATTTTCCCATGTGCTAATATCTGGAAAACAATATAAATACAACTTTTTATTTATTGGCCAATCAAAAGCGAAGAAATCCGAACATACAAATACCTACACGTTTTCATGAACCAAAAAATATACATTTTTACATTCGTTAATATATAAGTTCTTTTCAAAAGGTAGTCCGCTGAGTAAATTTTTCCATGTGCTAATATCTGGAAAACAATATAAATACAACTTTTTATTTATTGGCCAATCAAAAGCGAAGAAATTCGAACATACCTACACCTTTTCATGAATCAAAAAAATATACATTTTTACATTCGCCAATATATAAGTTCTTTTCTAAAGGTAGTCCGCTGAGTAAATTTTAGTAAAGGCTTGTGTAACACCATCCACATTTTTGGACCTACTATTAACAAACAATCTTTGCAGAAGTTCACCACAGATCGCAAGCACAGCATACCTCAGATATTTAACCCATAACTGGAGGGAAGGAATGGATTAATACCTTTCCCAAGGGTACCAGTGCGTAAGTGAATGCTGAGTGTCCGACTGGAATTGGAACTCGGCTCACCGATTTCTCTTTCCAAGTCGATATCCACTGCACCACAACGCACATCGTCAATAAACATTGATAAACATCTGATATTTCAAAGCGGTCACCCATCTAAGTACTGACCAGGCTCAACGTTGCTTAACTTCGGTGATCGAGCAAGAACCGGTGTAGATATTCCTCACTTATAGAATGATTGGGGATTTCATGTACTACATTTTCTTCAGGTGGTAGGCAGAGACTTACGGTTGCATAATTTAAATTTTAGTAAAAAATATGTAGCTGACGTTATTTTGAACCTTACCCAAATAACCACCTCCGTAGAACAAAGGTAACAGCACATGGTATTCCTAAGCGGTCATCCATCTAGTTAGTGACCAGACTCGACTTTGCTGGAATTCAGTGATCGTACGAGAGCCGGCGTTTTCGCGTGATATGACCGGTCATTCTAAAAGAAATTTCTGAGACGATAAAACGTAGTCAGTGTAATTTGAGTCATATTGTTTAAAATACGATTATCACGACCAAACTAATCCAGTTTCTGTTTGTTTTTGAAGATTTCCTACATCGTATTTCCGTTTGGTTAGAATTTGAATTTGAATTTCCAGATATTTCGTGATTATGTACTTACGAAACAACGACCAGAGTTTTTCCCCCAACCTTCACACCTTTTCGACATTCGCCCACGTGACTTTTTCTTCGAAAGGAATGTGCTCAATTAGTTAATTCACCGACAAAATAACAAAATCAAAATGTTGGCCAGTTGGAAATTAACCTAATACAGAGCCCTTTCCAATCTCCAACTCCGTAAAACGTTTTTATGATTCTGCGCGAATTGGAATTTTTTCCGTCTTAAGGTTACACACATGTACGAAAGTTAATATGGATATATATATATATACTAGCAGTATATCCCGGCGTTGCTCGGGTGTAATGAAAGCTTTAAAACTAATTCATGGTCCTGGAGCCCAGACTCTTTGGACGTTGGCACGAAAGACTAAAAAGCAATAGTTGTTTCCAGTTAAAGCGAAACCGTAGACTGAAAGAAAAATGAATGGATGTAAGTCGAATTTTGATTTCCTGGTATCGATATCAAATAAGTTTTTTTCGTCGTAAACTGAATTTTGAAGGCTAAATAAGTCCGCTGAGTAAATGGTATCATGGCTGAGACTAAGAACTATAATTATACCTACTTAGAGCCAAACCCGAAGCAAAAACTAAAATAAAAGGAGTAAAAAAAATACAGACATACAGGCAGATAAACAGGCCCATACACGAACATCTTGTCTTTTATATATATTATCGATTTTCTGCACTATTGTAAGAACTGCAACCTTGAAACTTCTGAATATCGTTTCTTATGTCTTGAGTATATCAAATTTGATTAAAATCGGACCACTCCTTCTATAACCCGATTTTTTCGATTATCGATTTTCGATATTTATCGGGGGTAGCTGGACACAAAACCTAGTTAATAACACTCGCAGACGCTTATAGTACAACTGTGTAAATTTTCAAGAAAATCGGTTCAGCCGTTTTGGAGTCTATAGGTAATGGACATACACACAGACACACACACACATACACATACACACACAAAGTTCTATTTATAAATAAGTTTATATATATATATATATATATATATATATATATATTAGGACTTCGTATTATCTTATTCGCTCGAGTTAAGTCGTACATTTATACGTCTATCACGGTCCTGTACCATTGTCGAAAAGTCATCAGAGTGGCATTCAGTTTCATAGTTGGTCAATGAAGGTGGTTGCTGGGCGACTAACCCATCTTGCTCCATTGCTTGGTGTCCAGAATAGTAGATCACTGTTGAGTTCTTGTTTTTCTTGTCAGCAGTGTCCTGCAAAGCGCGTTCATATGAGATTCTAGAAATATCAGGGTTGCGCCAGATTGAGCTCTGATTTAGTTGGATGTTGTCTCCAAGAGATGTCAACTATATCTCTCAGCATCCGAATTTAGGTTCCGTAAAGCTAATACATTTATATTCGGTAGCGTCTAAGGCGCCAGTCTCTTCGGAGGCGTGGGTTCGAATCCCACCGCTGCCATTTCTTTGGATGTACATTGTGGTGCAGTGGATATCGACTTAGTGCCGAGTCCGAATTCTAATTGAATTCCTTGCATTCACTTACGCACAAATACTCTTGGAAAAGGTGTTTATCCGTCTCTTCTCTTCACTTATGGGTTAAATAATAGGACAGGTTGCGTTCTATAGCCTTGGCTGGCAACCAGTCTACCACAGAAAGCAATGGCAATCTACTGCGGGATAATCTTCTGTCCAGTCAGTCATGTCTCTTTCGATTACTCAAAAACGTGTATCACGTATGGCATTTAACTGACTAAAAGCTAATACTCTACGCTATATTTAATGTTCTGGCAGTAGTACCATACATTAATACCGTCTCTACAGTAGTTCGAAAAAAATCTCTGTTTAAATTAGATTTCCAGATTACATCCATTTTATTCTAGGCAATCCAAGATTTAGCTCTTTAGATTTTCACATCCTTTTACTTGAATTTATTTCGCTTCCTGAGTAAATAAAAGATTCCACAGATTTATTGATTCACCTGATTGAAGACCATATTGGTTGAAACATTTGTCTGATTTTCTGAGATGAGGTATTGTTACAATTGACAACTTTGTTGCCATATTCACAACATTTCGGCCGCTGTACACTCGAACCTTCTTCAGGTGAAGGGAATTTTGAATTGAACGCTTATTTTCCTTCCCTGGTGTAGATTGTTCTCGTTCCATGAGTCATATTGCATCTAAATGTCTTAGTTACGTCCAATTGACTCAACTCTCTAAGTTTTTGTTCACCTCTGCTGTAGAGAGGTATTGAACTCGCAACTCTTTGGGTCAAATCCCTGAATCCAACCAACAGTTTTTATCTACTGAGCCATATGTTGAAAAAGGTCGGAACATACAACGGCCGAAATGTCGTGAATATGTCAACAAAGATGCTGACCACAGTTCGAACAATGTAAATAATGTAAATAATTGGATTACTTAGTTCTCGTTATTTTGAACGTTATTTTTTAGTCGATACTCGTTTTTAAAATATCCGCTTCGTGTTTGTTCTTATTCTTAAATTACGTCTAACTGCCTGCGCACATGAGAAAATAAATAAGATACGCCCTGCAGCAGGGTTCGTAACTTCGTCTCCCTTTATAGAAGAACCCACAGTTTTTCCCCCCAGTTTACTTTAGACCTGAGAGCCATAGATAATCACAGCCCTGCAAGGTTCTGTCAACCCTTCTAAAGAATGCTCACCTCCTCGTTCAGATTTCATCGATAGTCTATACTCAGATTCAAGCGACGTCATCCACTAAAAATAGCATCTGATATAATAAAAATATCAAATTACTAAAAAAAACCTTCATAAGTACTTAGAAATATAGATTAGTATTTTTAGTGTGTAAATTATTTATTGAAAGAATAAATGTCAATCTTTAAGTATTTGTATGTAAAGTTAGATTAGTTACGTCTGGTAAGAATCACTTAGTTAAATGCAATAGGCAAAACACGATAGAAAGATCATGTCTAGAAAGAGTCATTACTGACTAGGCAGAAGATTTACTTATCTATATCCATATATACCGGCTTAAGGTTTATTAAGACGTATGAAAAGAAAATATACCACCTCATTTGGGAATTAAATGTACACAGACGTACATTGTCTTTATGCATAGAGATAAAAAAAAGTTGCACCTGTACTTATATAATTATAGTTGTGTTTGTATATACACATACATATATCCGGATGGGTAGGCACATATACGTAAATCCACTGGACGTATGGAAGTATGAAAATATTGGCGTAATTTGGGAGTATGTGTGAGAATTACTAGCAATTGTATGTATGTGTGTATATATATATATATATATATATATATATATATATATATATATATATATTTAATTGGAGTAGATAGACTGAACTATCGCCCGGTTCACACTCCACCCACATCTATTGAACAGGTGTAGAGGCTCATCCCTTGTTCCCTGTTTAGGATGTTGTTTCCGGCTTTCTCTTTTCCAATCTTTTCACTATTACGTAGCCCCCTGCACACCAGTGGCCTTACCGCCTTGCCCGGGGTGATATGATTTAAAAAAAAAAGATATATATATATATATATATATATATATATATATATAACACTACTTATACGCGCGGAAATCTCGTCTTTGTGAAATGTATATGTGTGAGTACACGAACTCCAGGGTCCGTAAGTATCTACGAAAAAGTGTAAGGCGGTAGATGCATGTAGACATGAACAAAGTCACATTTGTAAGTATATATGGAAATGTACACATATGTATATAAGTTAGTATAAATGGATGGCTTGGTTTTATGGGGTCAAACAAACACCAGTATCCAATGAAGTAGAAATTCCTTTACAGGTGAACCTCTTCACGACGGCCTGAGAAATGGTAGACACATCTGATGCTAATGCCTAAGTTCTGACTCTCTTTCCCTCTTTCTCTTTTCCTTCTTTTTATTTTTATTTTATTTTTATTTTTATCCTTCTATTTTTATCCTTCTCTTCAGTTAAAGAAAATGCTTATTCTGGCAAATTTTTTGTACCAAATGGAAGAATTATTGTTCGATCTGATGAAAATGAGCTAATTAAGCTCATAGAAAAGAATTATAATTTATAACCAAATGAAATGACGTGTTGAGTTTTCCTTTATAAATATCATATTGCTCTGGATAACATCCATTGAGCTCTCTATTTGGATATAAGACTTAATATTTTACATTAAGTTAATCTTGTTGGATTATCCTCACCGTTTACGAACTGGACATATATATATATCACTGAGTATCCCTCTACTTTCGGCCGTGTGTTACGTCTAAGCGACGCTTTGAAAGTAACCTTCCTCCAGGTTTGGGGATTGGGTGCAGGGCTCACAATCCTGCCCCATAAAACAGTTTATAACAGAAACAGCAAAAACGCTGCCCTACACACCATTTGGTGTAAAGGAAAGGCTTATTATATATATATATATATATATATATATATATTAATTGTTTAATACTTATTTTTTGGACATAATAGGGTTAGACCAGTACACATTTGTATTAAAAAGTATTCGATACAATTATATTGTAGAACTTTTGAATATTTCCTATTTTTAAACGTGTTATTTCGCCACCCAGGTTTCTACCATGGGTGGTGTCTTCAGGCAATTTTTAATAACTGATACTGAAAATCGCTTGAAGACACCACTCATGGTAGAAACCTCGGTAGCGAAATAACTCGTTTATAAATGGAATATATATATATATATATATATATATATATATATATATATATATATATATTAGAGAAATAAAGCAATAAAAGCAATAAAAACGAAGGTGAACTAAAATAGAGGAAACAGAAAGATTAACGAAAACAGAAGTAACAAAAGCTAATATTAAAGGAAAGTGTTAATATTGAAACAGAATTAAATAAGAAACAGCTAAACTAGTTCATCACATCTAGTTCATCAGAGATCATTCGAGCAAATGAGGTTAACAACTAAAATGAATACCAAATACCAAATGAAGAACTACTCTTTCTACATAGAGAGAAATGGCTGGTGGAACTTAATGTAAATAGACACCAGCAAATGAAATTCAGTGTTAGCCTTTCTCAAACCTGAGAATATGTCTCAGCTGTAAGACCAGGCACATTTTTTTAACAAAACTTCAACTAACGCCGAACTAGCTATATTCACGCAACAATGAAAATTGTCTTAAAATGCCGGCTTTTATGACTTTAAATAAACTTGTTACCATATATATATATATATATATATATATATATATAATTTGTTTTTGGTTATAATTAAATTAGACTAGTATTAAAAAGTGTTCAAGAAAATTATACTGTAGAACTTTGGAATATTTTCTATTTGAAAACGAGTTATTTCGCGACCTTGATTTCTACCTTTCGGTGTCTTCAGGCGATTTACAATAAGTGATTTTACGATTTTTCAAAGGCACACGTAACAGGGGTCTTTTATGAACGCGCAATTTTCAAAAATAGAAGTTACTTAAAGGTCTTAGAACATTTTCATCTATCATTATATGATCCTAGTAGGTATTTATTGGTATGGTTACGTCTTCTTCTACGTGCCACTATTCCTGGTAGCTCTTAGCATGTTTTCTGCTGTTACCCGACCCAAACTCCGCTCTCTACCATCCACCTGCTCAGAACCGTCAAATATGTTATCCGCTGCTTTCCCATGTCTTTCATTCTGTCTGACCTGTGAGTATCAGATTCTCCAAACCTTTCTTTCTCATCACATATACCAGAAACTTTAACTGTCTTTTCCTGAAACTCAGTATTAATTTTCTTTTTCGTTTCCATCCTTTCTAAAACCTCATCATTGCTCACGAGCTTGATCCATGATATCTGCTGCATCGTTGTGTAGGCCATCTGGTATTACACCGCTGTTAAAGATTTAATTTATTATTTCCCTAATTTTCTCTATGCCGAAATCTTCTAAGGCCGTTACAATGCCGTCTGGTCCAGCTGCTTTGTTCCTATTCAGTTTGGCCATTGCAGCTTTCACTTTGGATTTTAGTATTTCCAGTCCTTCATCATCTTTGTTTATTATCATTTCCTCTCTCTTGTCATTGAAAAGATCTTTTATATATTGTTCTCGTCGCTGGAATATTTTCTCTTTTTCTAATATGATCCTTCCATCCTTGGATTTTATACAACCTGTTGAGGAGCATGTTCTTTGTTTTGTCAGTTCCCGTCTATTTTGATGCATTTCTCCTTTATTAATGTTCAATCTCTCTACTTCGGCACATTTGTTGTTAAGCCATTCCTCTTCAGCCTCTTTGCACTTGGTCCTTATTTTCTTTTGTAGTTCCTTTTATTCAGTTCCGTGTCTTGGCATAGTTTTCTGTCTCATTTGCATCATGTCAAAAATCTCTTCAGCCATCCATTCGTTTTATCTTCTGCGTCTGATTTCCTGAGACAATGTTGCTTGTTGATGTACCTAGGGTTTCTTTCAGCGCGACCCATTTCGAATTTGTTTCTCACACTGTATTGCAGTCTGGGTGCTGCCCTAGGCTTCTTTAGTCTCTGAAGTTTCACCCTTAGTTTGCAGATAACGGGAAAGTGGTTGCTTCCACAGTCAGCTTGCAGGTTTTGTATTTAATCGCTGCGTTTCTGGGTTTTTTTATGGATATATAATCGATTTGGTTTTTCGTGTTGCCTCCTATGCTTATCCATATCTGTAAATGTCTTGGGTTTTCGTCGAATCAGGTGTTGGTTATCACTTGGTCATTCACTTTACACTACTGGACCTATCTTCCACCCCGGTCATTGCGGATTTCTAATCCAAAGTTGTCAGTTGTTTTCCCTTCCCTCTTCTTGTCTACTTTGGCATTCAAGTCTTTCATGATGATTCTAATTTCATGGATTTTTAGATCTTTGGTATTGTCAAGAGTAGAATAGGAAGATTCTATTTCTTCCTCGGTCCTTTGCGTTGTTGGTATATCATCATCAACATCATTTATCCATCACACCCAGATGGTGCATAGGGCAGCAACTTTTTGTTGCTGTTTCTGTAACAAACTGTTTTTTTACGTTAGCCCTGCACCCAACCCCCAAAACTGGAGAACCGGTGGACCATTCTTAGTCCTTACGTTTACAGCACCTGGTATTCTCAAATGGTTACCCATCCATTTAAGTACTGACCAGGCTCGATGTCGCTTAACTTCGGTGATCGGACAGGAACCGGTGTATTCAACACGATATATCCGTAGACTTGTTGGTGTATAGACTACTATAATTGCTATGTTGAAGGGTCTCCTTTTCATTTTAGCCAAAAGATCCTGTTCTTACATTTAGTAATTCATTTTTGACTGAGAACAACCTAATAACCAATTTTTCCTCCTCGCATAATCTTCATATTTTACCACCGTTGTAATGTTTGGCTGCTTTGGTCCTTTTTGGCTGCTCTAAGTTATATCGGGTCTTTTGCAGATTTTAATTTTAATTTCTACACGTGGCTAGCAAGTTTTGTACAATTGTTCAGGTTTTTCAGTTTAGATGTAAATTTATGGTTATTCTAACTAACTTTAAAATTGTATTTTGTAGGTCCTAAATATGTTTTGCTTTGAAACATTTATGTCATGTACATTTGCTTTGTAAATAATCCGTTTTGTCAGTTGAGTGGCCATTTATGTTTGCCCCTACATTTACATTCCTTGTTAATGATGTTGTCTTGAACGTTGTTATTTAGGTTTCTGTTGTTTTGTAAAGGAACTAATGAATGTAGTCCGTCTGAGCACTTTCCATTGAAGTAGCGATAGATTGGTTGGTTGTTTTTATGGCATATCAACACCTCGGTGGGTCATTTAATGCCAACTAAATTTTATTTATTTATTGCTGGTAATACCTTTTTCTTTCCACAATTTATTGTTGTTTTTTTTATATAAGTTTTTGTGTTTAGTAATACATTTTTCTTTTTGAGTATCAAGATTCATTGGGATTTGTTTTTTAAGGGCAGGGTCCCCAAGTACTACCCTTGTTATTTAACCAATAACTCGAGGGAACAGACGGATTAATACCTTCCCCAAGGGTACCAGTGCTTAGGTGAATGCTGGGTATTCAACTGGAATTCGAACTCGGCTCACGGATTTCTCTTTCCGAGCCGATATTCACTGCACCACAACGCAAATCCGTCACTAAAGGGTTACAGCACCTGGTATTCCCAAGCGGTCACCCATCTAAGTACGAAAATGTAAGTTCGATCCCTATCAAAGAAGCGGGTATGTAACTTTCGTTCAAATGACAAAAGACAGAAATACATAAAATCGAGAACGAAAAAAATACTAATCAAATCAATAAATAACAAAGAAATAAAAGAGTGGAATAATAATTAGATCTAAACTTATTTATAAATGGAACATTGTGTGTGTATGTGTGTGTGTGTATGTGTCCGTTACCTATAGACTCCGAAATGGCTGAACCGATTTTCTTGAAAATTTACACAGTTGTACTATAAGTGTCTGCGAGTGTTCTTAGCTAGGTTTTGTGTCGTGCTACCCCAAAGAAAATATCGAAAATCGATAATCGAAAAATCGTGTTACAGAAGTAGCGGTCCGATTTCAATCAAATTTGATACGTTCATAGACAAAGACATAAGAAACAATATTCGGAAATTTCAGAGCTGCAGTTCTTACAATAGTGCAGAAAAACGACAAGATATATATATATATATATATATATATATATATATATATATATATATATATGTAAAAGGCAAGATGTTTGTGTTTGTGTCTGTTTATCTGCCTGTATGTCTGTATTTTTTTCAGCCCTTTTATTTTAGTTTTTGTTTCGGGTTTGACTCTAAGTAGGTATAATTGTAGTTCTTAGTCTCAGCCATGATGCCATTTACTCAGAGGACTTATTTAACCTTCAAAATTCGGTTTACGACGAAAAAACGTATTTGATATTGATACTAGGAAATGAAAAGTTGACTTACATCCATTCATTTTTCTTTCAGTCTACAGTTTCGCTTTAACTGGAAACAACTATTGCTTTTTAGTCTTTCGTGCCAACGTCCAAAGAGTCTGGGCTCCAGGACCATGAATTAGTTTTAAAGCTTTCATTACACTCGAGCAACGCCGGCCTATACTGCTAGTACTATATATATATATATATGTGTGTGTGTGTGTGTGTGTGTGTGTGTGTGTGTGTGTGTGTGTGTGTGTGTGTGTGTGATCTGTCAGGCGGCCATTATCATAAATGGAACTCACCTTTTCACACTTCCTCCAACTTCCCAAACAACAATCAGAGATAACTAACAGGTACATACAACCGTGAGTGAGGTCAATAAAAGACAAGAGTGGCTGACAGAAATAACCAGCCGTAGATGACGTCAATATATCGACAACACGAAAAATCAAAAATACGTGGAATTTTTGGGACTATATAAAGTCTAGAATTTGGGGCTGAGGTTTCCCGCTGGCTAAGAACTCCCGACGGCTCCTAAACGAAGTTAAATCAAGCCTATTTAGACTGTTGGTCATTCGGGATCGGGAGGTTTAAGACGCACCAGATCAAATGGTGGCCTTTCCTATGTGGATAGGAGTCGCAGGTTCAAATCCTACCGAATGACACACATTTTCGTAACAAAGATTTATCGTAAATAATTAGGCCGGTAGAAATAAATATATAATACTGTTTGATTGTAAACAGAATATCTACTTAAATACGAGTATCGATCAAAAATAATGTTCAAACAAATAATTTAAAATTGTCGGTTGTTTATAACAAATTTCGTTAATCTTCGCAATATATATATATATATATATATATATATATATATATATATATATTGTCGGTTGTTTATAACGAATTTCGTTAATCTTCGTAATATAGTCTGCCTCCTTCTACCAAGCGCCCATAGCTTAGAGGTAGAATCGCCGACTGACGCCAATTCGGTCGGGTTTCTATCCTGAGTTAAAAGCAATCGGATGTCTAATCGTACTGATGAGCTGTGATACAGCAAAACAGATCTGTCTGCGGATGACTATATATATATATATATATATATATATATATATATATATATATATTGTCGGTTGTTTATAACCAATTTCGTTAATCTTCGTAATATATATATATATATATATTGTAATCGTTTCACCCCGAACAATGCATTTCACTGCCACTATTGCGCAGAGGGGAAAGTGGTGACAAAGGATAGTTAGATATAGGAAATGTTACATAGAGAGGTAAGCGGTGAGAAAGGATGATTAGATATAGGAAATGTCCCAAGGAGGGTGATAGACGGGTAAGGATACCGAGAATGAGGGTTGGGTAGATGGTGAGAGTCTTGGGAGAATAGATACAAGTTAGTGTGACAGGAGGTGTCTATTGACCTTACATTTAAACTCCTGGAGATTGTAGCTGTCGGGGAAGCAATCATATGGAAGGGATTTCCATAGCGCGAGAAAAGCTGTTGGAGTAGAAATTATGATTACATCTTATCTGTTTCACTGGAAAAGGGTGAGACCTAGTTGCTAATCTAGTATCTCGTGAAAATTCGTACCTAGGCGGCACCAATGATCTAAGTTCATCGGAGCAGAAGCCGTGAAATTATTTATAGAAGAGGCACAGGGAAGCCACGTCACACCGGTGAGAGAGTGGTTGCAGCCGGTCTGCCAAGTCAGTATCGATCACGTTACAGATTCTCCGTTGTATTTTGTCAAGAAGCCCGAGGAGAGTATCAGGGGCACCCGACCAGATGTGGCAGCAGTGTTCAATACACGGGCGGATGGTAGATTTATTTATGTGCAGGATAGATTCAGACGGGAAAAACTTCCTGGCCTTGCACATAGAACCGACTTTCATAGCGACGGATTTAGCAATGGATTCGATATATTCATTCCATTTGAGGTCCGCCGAGAATGTAAGGCCAAGGAGGCGTAGTGTTTTACTCTCTGCGAGGCAAGCCTGTTCTATGCTAATGGGAGGTAGATGCGATTGTCTATGGTGGTTAATTGATAGCAGATTCGTTTTAGAAGCATTGAAATTTACGAGCCATTTCCTACCCCAGTCCACTACGGATTGGAGGTCCTTTTCAAGCTCGGCAGCGAGAGTAAATTGTGGTGTCATCGGCGTACATGCCTACTTGCGATTTAATGGCATCGGGAGATCATTTATGTAGATTAGAAAGAGCGTGGGACCTAGGATAGAGCCTTTAGGGACGCCCGCGTTTGTATGGTAGTTTTGGGAGGCATGTCTATTTAATACTACCTTCAATGTGCGGTTAGAGAGGAATGACTGGATTAGGTCAAACAAATGTCCAGTTATACCGTAGCTCAGAAGTTATAGAGTTTAGAGAGGACAGAGGAGAGTTCTGGGGCACATTTCTTCAGGACTATGATTGGGATTTCGTCCCCACCGCTCGCTTTATGATGGTCAAGTTTTGAGATTATCTTAGAGACCAGCGAGGGTGTAATGGGGACGTTATTCAAGTCGGGTGTATGTACTCATGACGAGTCCAGTGTCAAATTGGTAGAGAATTTGCGAGCAAAGCATTCAGCCTTGTCCGCTGAGGAGGTGAGAACCTCAAATCCATTGATTAGTGGGGGTATTGAAGTCTTACTCTTGTTGAGCACGCTTTTGCAGAGTCGCCAGTTATCTTTGGCGCCGAACTTACAGGATGCTATGCGTTGTTTCATTCTGGCAGCAAACACCATCTTAGCTTCGTTCAGTACTTTTTTACGCTTATTACGACCTGAAGCGAAAAGGCGCCTGTTTTGGTTCGACGCGTAGCTTCGATAGAGCCGGAAGAAATGGTTCCGGTGGGCAATGGCGGCCGAGCAAGCGGGCCAGAACCAGGGAGACGAATTTGATTTAAACTGGAATTTCCTGGCCAGGATGAAAGCATCGATGCCAACCTTAACCCAAAAGGAAACCTCGGGCGCACAGTCTTCGACAGGAAGACCGAAGACGTTGTTCCAGGGGACGTCACAGAGGAAGTCTCGGAACGAATACCAGTCTGCTCTCTGGTAGTAGTAGGATATTCTACTGGTCTGGGTTTCTTGGATAGAGTAAGAGTGGATTGAGATGTTGACGGAAACTACGGCGTGGTCAAAGTTTCCGAGAGGGCAGAGCTGCCTGGTGGTGCAAGAGTCTGGGATGGAAGTAAAACAGAGGTCTCCCTACCGTTAGGGTTATTAGAGAAACGCGCGAAGTCTACTACTTGCGTAAGAGCTTGGGTTATTGAAAAATTCATGGTGCGGACCCCAGCAAGGTCGGTGACAGAGTTTTCAAGCCACTTGGTGTGGTGGGCGTTTAAGTCACCAAACACAAATATATGGGCAGATGGATGAGAAGAAATGGCCTTGTCGATATTGATAGAGATGCTATCAAGTGCCGAACAGTCAGAGGAGGAGGGGGAGCGGTAGAAGAAGAAGAGATAGCTAACCGAACTTAGAAGTAAGAGACGGAAGCACATGAAAGAATGATCCAGGGATTCAAGAGATGTAATCCTGGCTTGAGGGAGGTGTTCGCTAACATAAACACCATGCCCATGCATATGGACATTGGAGTCCTTCCTGAAGAGGGGAAGGCAACCAGGAACGAAAAACACAGAGGAAGGGATAGAAGGGTCAAGGTTAGTCTCACATATAGCTAAGATAGCGGGTGAGTTAGTTTGGAGGAATGATTCTACGCTGTTAAAGTTAGTGCGGATACCTCGTATGTTTGTGAAGGAAACGCAGATAGGTTTGTGCGTTTTATGACTAGCTGGTTTAGTCTTGCTATTTTGTTTGTTTGATTTCATAGTGGTCTATATATATAATAACGTCGGCGACATCAGTCGGCAATTCTACCTCTGAGCTATGGACGCTCGGTAGAGGAAGGCGGACTTTAGTGTGTTATATACAATGTAAAATTTATTACTGAATAAACAATGCGTAGATGCTAGAGTAGCTACTGTTTTTTCAAAGTTTACCATTCCTCCATAGTGTTCAATCAGTGTGTGAGAGCTCCCAGATTCGCTTCGAAACTCTGTCAAGACTGACATATGGGAGCAACACTCCATTTTTTGTACAGTTTGGCTCGTGTCAAAATCAGAAGCCATGTACGTTTTAGAGCGTCACAAAGAGAGAAACATTTTTCGATCAAAATTTTCAATCGATTGTGTACATGAGTTTTATTTGGAATCTGGAGTGACTGAGTCTCATTCAAAACCAGGAGTCCCGTTGAGATTGCAGATGTAAATTCCTGAAAATTTTATCAAAGACAAAGTGTCGGATAGACGCGTTGTTGACCTAACCTGACCGCTTCTTTCACAAATTGAACTTGACTTTTCTATACATGTTATTATTTCATTTGTTTCATAAGTAATTGTTCTTACGGCTTATCACGTTAAATACAGAGGTTTCGCTCGATCACCAAAGTTAAGCAAGGTTGAGCCTAGTCAGTACTTAGATGGGTGACCGCTTGGCTGGAATACCAGCTGCTGTAGGCGTTTAGTGACTGATATGCGTTGTGGTACAGTGGATATCCTCTCGGAAAGAGAAATCGGTGAGCCGAGTTCGAATTCCAGTTAGTTGAATACCCTTCATTCACCTATGCACAAGTGCCCTTGGGAAAGGTATTAATTAATTTGTCCCTTCCCTCAAGATATGTTAAATAACAAGGGTAGGACTTGGGGACCCTGCCCTTAAAAATAAAATCCCAATGAATCTTGATACTCGATAAAGAAAAACGTTTTACTAGACATAAAAATTATATAAAAACAATAAATTGTTGAATGAAAAAAGATATTACTAGTAATAAATAAATAAAATTTAGTTGGCAATAAATGACCCGCCGAGGTGTTGATATGCCATAAAAACAAAACAACCAACAAAAAACTTGATCTCTTTTCGAATTCCATCTTTCATTTCCTCTCGTTTTTTAAACATTCATTTTTTTTTCCCTCAATATGCCTTTTTCTAAGAAAATTATTCTTAACCGTTTCCCGCTTTTGTGTGTGTAATATTGATGATAATTGATTTTTACAAACTCCGAAACTGAAGAAAATGTGTAATGTTATTTATTTTCAAGTTTCTTTTTAATTTATATTTGCTTATTTTTATGTTTTTTTTTTGTTTTTTTGTTTTTTTTGTTTTCGTTTTTTCGGAAGTGTCGCGAAAAATAAAAAGAGATTTAAACCTTCGTTTCCATATAAAAATTATTTTTGGCCATAACTTTCAATGTAAATGAATCCCAACTCGTTTCTACTTTTTTTTATTTCTTTCTTCCTCTCATGATTTTCATTTCATTTTCTCTACATTATGGGCGTTCTCAGCGTCATCTCTAATTTGTCGGCGCCATCTCTTTTTCACAAGAAAACACATTTCTAACGTTTGAAACAAAGGCGTGGCGTTTATGAAGTGAAACCCGCAAGCATTTTGCCTTCCTTTTGCTCTGAGAAACGGTAAAGTGGAGGAAACCTGCAGGCTTTTATTCCCTTGCCAGAGAAATTCTCAGACGATGACGAAATCACCACGTATATTGCATGGAAAAATTGCGTTAAAGTTCCACAAATCAGAAAAGGTTAATATTACGTTAATTACATGGATGTTTGCTTGATGGGCCATTCGTCTAGAAGTGTGTCTGGTCGGCTACATTTCCCAAATAAAAGTTGGATCAACAGCAAAAGAATTTTAGAAGTCAATTTTGTATTAAATTGGATAAATCAGTACTGACAAGAGATAGATAGATAGATAGATAGATAGATAGATAGATAGATAGATAGATAGATAGATATGAACAGGCTGAGATAGATAGATAGATAGATAGATAGATAGATAGATAGATAGATAGATAGATAGATAGATATGAACAGACTGAGATAGAAGTGTGTCTGGTCGGCTACATTTCCCAAATAAAAGTTGGATCAACAGCAAAAGAATTTTAGAAGTCAATTTTGTATTAAATTGGATAAATCAGTACTGACAAGAGATAGATAGATAGATAGATAGATAGATAGATAGATATGAACAGGCTGAGATAGATAGATAGATAGATAGATAGATAGATAGATAGATAGATAGATAGATAGATATGAACAGACTGAGATAGAAGTGTGTCTGGTCGGCTACATTTCCCAAATAAAAGTTGGATCAACAGCAAAAGAATTTTAGAAGTCAATTTTGTATTAAATTGGATAAATCAGTACTGACAAGAGATAGATAGATAGATAGATAGATAGATAGATAGATAGATAGATAGAATATGAACAGGCTGAGATAGATAGATAGATAGATAGATAGATAGATAGATAGATAGATAGATAGATATGAACAGACTGAGATAGAAGTGTGTCTGGTCGGCTACATTTCCCAAATAAAAGTTGGATCAACAGCAAAAGAATTTTAGAAGTCAATTTTGTATTAAATTGGATAAATCAGTACTGACAAGAGATAGATAGATAGATAGATAGATAGATAGATAGATAGATAGATAGATAGATAGATGATGAACAGGATAGATAGATAGATAGATAGATAGATAGATAGATAGATAGATAGATAGATAGATATGAACAGACTGAGATAGAAGTGTGTCTGGTCGGCTACATTTCCCAAATAAGAGTTGGATCAACACCAAAAGAATTTTAGAAGTCAATTTTGTATTAAATTGGATAAATCAGTACTGACAAGAGATAGATAGATAGATAGATAGATAGATAGATAGATAGATAGATAGATATGAACAGACTGAGATAGATAGATAGATAGATAGATAGATAGATAGATAGATATGAACCGACTGAGATAGATAGATAGATAGATAGATAGATAGATAGATAGATAGATAGATAGATATAAAAAGTGAAGATAGATAGACGTAAAAAAGTAATAGATAGATAGATAGATAGATAGATAGATAGATAGATAGATAGATAGATATAAAAATGTGATAGATAGATAGCCTTACCCTCTCCCCAGACCTCAAATGGAACCACTATATTGAATCCATAGCAAAATCTACTACTAAGAAGCTTGGGTCACTATGTCGATCCAGGATGTTTTTTCCGCCTGAATTTATCCTGCATATATACAAGTCAACCATCCGTCCGTGCATTGAGTACTGCTGCCATTTATGGTCAGGCGCCCCTGCCGTTCTCCTCAGTGTTCTTGACAGGCTCCAAAGGAGAATCTGTAATGTGATAGGTACTGATCTGGCGGCTCGACTGCAGCCACTTCCCCACCGTCGAAATGTGGCCTCCCTTTGTCTCTTCTATAAATACTTTCATGGCTTCTGCTCAGACGAACTTAAGTCACTGATGCCTCCTCAACAGGTGTTTACTCGTGCAACCAGACTGGCAACTGGGTCCCACCCATTCACAATCAGGTTAGCCAAATGCAGACGACAATTCTACTCCTGCAGCTTCTTCTCTCGCACTTCCCGCCTGTGGAACTCGCTTCCATATTCTTGCTTTCCTGACGGCTACAAACTCCAGGAATTTAAATGCAATGTCAATACTCATCTATTAACCACTGGACTCTAGCTCTCTCCCCACCCCCGTATACCCTTCCCTTTCTCTCCACCTATGTATCTGTCATCGCACCTGCATTCTCAGCTTTCTATTGCTCCTTTCTAACTAGTTTGTACTCCTCACTCTTTTCTAATTAATCTTTTTACAGTTATGTAGCCCCCCGCTCATCAGTGGCAGTTCTGCCTTGCTCGGGGTGAAATGGTTTAAAAAAAAAGATAGATAGATAGATAGATAAAAATGTAAATACAAACATAAATATGAGGTAACTCGACGGTTATCGGCTTTATAGTTTACTTATGAAGACGCTTGTTTAGAAAATTTTACAAAATTACCAATAAAATTTAAATTTCTTTAGTAGCCATTTATATTTTCTGATAATATCGTATATGAACAACCGTATTTACAAAATTCGGCACGTATATACAGACGTAAAAATAATTAAAAAATTAAAATGTCTTTTAAATACTAATGGTCGATGCAATTTAGTAGATTTTTCTATTTATGATTAGTAAATATAGTTTTTATTCAATAGTAATACCACCTGACCTATACAAAGTAATACGGAATATTAAATCGTAAGATTTTATAAATTATTGGAATTATTTATAGAAACGATTCTTGTTAAAATTAATTATTCATAGAAGTTTTTTTATTGAACTTTCTAATTAAATAATGCATTAGTTTATTGCAGTTTTATTTTACAATTCAGATTAGCATTTCTGTAAGTGGGTTTCCCTAAAAAACTGATAATTTAAATCCTCTGACTATATGTCCTTATGACTAATACAAAAATTAAACGGTTAAAAAGAAAAATTTCTCAAAAATTTATAGAATTAATTGAGTTGGAGGGCATACGTAAATAACAATGTTTTGTCACCATGTATGGTCAGGTTTAAACCGAAAATATAGATTTTCGATTTATATATATATATATATATATATATATATATATAATTCGGTTTACATATACATAATGGGTGAATGGCCCTGCTTTATGTCATGAACCTTTCGTTCTATGTAGTTAAATATTGGAATATATTCAAATCGAAAATATATTATTAAAAGAACTATATATATATATATGTGTGTGTGTGTGTGTGTGTGTGTGTGTGTGTGTGTGTTCAGCTGTGATGATTCTTAGTGCCAAGATTATTTTTCGGTTGTTTTACTGATAAAAAGATATTTTGGCAAGCAGTTTTTTTATTTATAGATTCTCGTATATATATATATATATATATATATATGTGTGTGTGTGTGTGTGTGTGTGTGTGTGATAAGTGTATGTATATAATTATAAATATAAGCAATTTGTTATATATATATTATATTATTTATATATATATATACTAGCATTACAGCCCGGGGTTGCTCGGGTGTAATGAAAGCTTTAAAAGTAATCCATGGTCCTGGATCTCAGACTCTTTGGACGTTGGCACGAAAGACTAAAAAGCAATAGTTGTTTCCAGTTAAAGCGAAACTGTAGACTGAAAGAAAAATGAATGGATGTAAGTCTAATTTTGAAGTTTGTTGAGAATCGGATAAAAATAGTGGATTTGTATAAAGGACATAAAGAGAGATAAACACACAAACATCTTGCTTTTATATATATATATATATATATATATATATATATATATTATCGATTTTCTGCACTATTGTAAGAACTGCAACCTTATTTTTCTTGGAAATTTACACAGTTGTACTATAAGCGTCTGCGAGTGTTCTTAGCTAGGTTTTGTGTCGAGGTACCCCTGATAAATATCGAAAATTGATAATCGAATAAATCGGGTTATAGAAGAAGTGGTCCGATTTTTATCAAATTAGATACACTCATAGTCAAAGACATAAGTAACGATATTCAGCAGTTTCAAGGTTGCAGTTTTTCCAATAGTGCAGAAAATTGATAATATTTAAACTTATTTATAAATGGAACTTTGTGTGAGTGTGTGTGTGTGTATCTGTGTGTGTATACGTTATCTATAGACTCCAAAACGGCTGAACCGATTTTCTTGAAAATTTACACAGTTGTACTATAAGCGTCTGCAAGTGTTCTTAGCTAGGTTTTATTTTGTTGTACCCCCTATAAATATCGAAAATCGATAATCGAAAAAATCGGGTTATAGAAGTAGTGGTCCGATTTTAATCAAATTTGATACATTCATAGAGGCAAGATGTTTGTGTGTGTGTCTGTTTATCTGCCTATATGTCTGTATTTTTTTCAGCCCTTTTATTTTAGTTGTTCCTTCGGGTTTTGCTTCAAGTATAATTGCAGTTCTTAGTCTCAGCCATGACGCCATATACTCAGAGGACTTATTTAGCCTTCAAAATTCAGTTTACGACGAAAAACGTATTTGATATCGATACCAGGAAATCAAAATTTGACTTACATCCATTCATTTTTCTTTCAGTCTACGGTTTCACTTTAACTGGAAACAACTATTGCTTTTTGGTCTTTCCTGCCAACGTCCAAAGAGTCTGCGCTCCAAGACCATGGATTACTTTTAAAGCTTTCATTACACCCGAGCAACGCCGGGCTGTACTGATAGTACTGTATATATATATATATACACACGCACACACACACACACACACACACTCACATATATATATATATATATATATATATATATATATATATGTATGTGTGTGTGTGTGTGTGTGTGTGTGTGTGTGTGTGTGTGAAGACTCTTGTCATTGTTTCTAACATTTTCCTGTTTCTTAAAATTTTTGCCAAGTTTTCGTAAGATTCCTTTTCTTATTTCCCTAAACATTCAAATTTCGGTATCATGTCTTCCGTCTTGTGTTAAAGCATATCCCAAATATTTTAATTTCTGTACTTGTTTGATAATGAGATCACCAGTTCATTGTTCGCATCGTAAGTTGATTCTTCTGTTTAAAGTACTGAAATGTACGTTGTGACGGCTCGGAACGAGAAATCAGAGATCCGATTTCGAATTCCAGTTGAATTCGTTGCATTCTGTTACGCGCAAATGCCCTTGAGAAAGTTATTATTCCGTCGTTCCTCCGTCCAGATATGGACAGATTGAGATCTATAGCCTTGGTTGACAACCACTCTACCACGGAAGGTAATGGCAACTTACTGCTGGAAAACCTTCTAAGTCAATCATACCTGTTTCGAGACATAATCGCCTAAGCGTGTATCACGTATGGCACTTAACTGACTGACTGAATATAATAGTTGGAAACATGATTAAGGCTTCTAATGGTTATAAAGTTGGAGATCAGTTTCTATTGTTATGAAGTAATAAACTGATCCCCCACTAAATACGACAATATATTCTATCTCTTCCCTCTCTAGGTATGAGTCAAATAACAGGACAGATTTGGTTCTATAGTCTTGGCTGGCAACCAGTCTACCGCAGAAAGCAATGGCAACCTACTGCGGGATAATCTTCTGCCCAGTTAGTCATGTCTCTTTCGAGACATGATTGCCCAAAGTATGTGTCACGTATGACGCTTAACTGACTGGTTGATTGAACGAAAAATTGTTAATATGGCAAACATATTATGTGAATTTCGACTTAAATCGTTCTTTATAAAAAGATATTGATGACACATTGTTCTTTTGTGCAAGTCAGTTTTTATTATTCAAACGATCTAAGTGCAAAATATTTCTTTTATTTCTATAAAGATTTGAAAGATTTAAGCCATAGATTAGTTCTAAAACAATATCTCATATATCTAAGAATGTTTTATTATTATTTTACATATTAATATCGGCTCTTTGACATTCTTTGATTTTCATCAGTGTTTCATTGATTGATTTTGATAACCTTTCTACCGTTTTGACTTTCATTGTCCTTTCCGGCGGGAAATTTTTATAACTTCGCTGTGATTTTCCTTCTTTGAATATTGTTTTTCATTCTCGTTTAATGATGAACCACAAGTTTTCTGTCGAATTAATATTCGTTGGCTACCACTAATTTTATTCTGAAAGCATTGACTTATCTAATAAAAATCTGTCATGAAAATATATTAAACGGAAAGGAAAAATAGAGGATGAAAGAGAAAACGATAAGTAAGAAAAAATGGATGAGAAGATAAAATCGAAAATATATTAAGCGAGAAGAATGGGGATAAAATGAAAGGTTAGAAAATCTATAATATATAAAGAAAAATGGAGATTATAATAAAAAAAAATAAAACGAAAGCAATCAGTAATGTGATAGGTACCGACTTAGAGGCTCGACTACAGCCACTTCCCCACCGATAAGATGTGGCCTCTCTTTGTCTGTTCTATAAATACTTTAATGGCTTTTGCTTCAACGAACTTAAGTCACTGGTGCCTCTGCAACAGGTGTTTACTCGTGCAACCAGACTGGCAACTGGGTCCCACCCATTCACAATCAGGTTAGCCAAATGCAGACGACAATTCTACTCCTTCAGCTTCTTCTCTCGCACTTCCCGCCTGTGGAACTCGCTTCCATATTCTTGCTTTCCTGACGGCTACAAACTCCAGGAATTTAAATGCAATGCCAATACTCATCTATTAACCACTGGATTCTAGCTCTCTTCCCACCCCCGTATAACCTTCCCTTTCTCTCCACCTATGTATCTGTCATCGCACCTGTATTCCCATCCTTCTCTTGCTCCTTTCTATCTGTTTCGTCTTCCTCTTCACTCTCTTCTACTTAATCTTTTTACTCTTATGTAGCCCCCTGCACATCAGTGGCATTACCGCTTGATAGGACAACATAAAAGAAGAACGCAATTGCAACACGACAGGCAGGACTTCATCCAGGGCAGTTATAGCTTTTTCCTGATGGAATATTAGGGGTCATCCAGGCGGATTTGGATATGCCGAGAAAATAATACCTGGACGGGACAAAATAACGGTAGTGTCCGATAGACCAAAAACCATGGCGAGGAAAGGAAATAACCTATATTAATGTCATCAAATACGACGGATTTTTTTATCTATTCATTTATCTATTCATATCAATCATTTTTTTTAATCCCAAATATTTCATGAATATCATTCGCTTTACTTTTGTATTTTGTTTCAGTTTTTATCATGTATCTTTTCAATCCCGTTAGTTTTTTTTTATCCGAAATATTACACTAATATCATTCGTTTCTTTTCACTAGTTATTTACATATCTACCGTATTTGGTATGATTTTCGAATAAGTTAATTGGCATATTCCTTCATTCCTATGGAATGGTATCTTCCACATCGTGTTAATTTATGTATTTATTTTAGTATATTTAATGAGTTTTTCTCTATTTTTCGTGATATTAATGTGAAGATGAATGGTTAAAATAGCTAAATGACTACATTTAGCTATTTTACCCATTCATCTTAACATTAATATCACGAAAAATCAATTTTTTTTTTCGGATATTTACTTGAACCATTTACACATTATCATCACTGGACATTCATTTATTTGTGGATGACCTTATTCTAGAAATTTTTCCTCTTCTCCTGTGCAACCAAAACATCTTGCATTCCAATAACGTAGCAAATAGAGATTAGGACACAGGCCGGGGCCTGATCAACCTTGGCTGGGTCAACCTGGGGAGAAGGTATGATGTTTTTAAAGGACCGAAACCGTCAATGAACCAGGGTAACATCACAAATGATGTGTCCTAACTGCATCTAAATGATGTATTTTTCAAAGAAGCGGTTTTCATTACAAACTAGTAAACCTCTCTGCTGATGTCGTTTTTTTTTTGTTTGTTCTTTGTTTTTTGTTTTCTTTGTTTGTTTTTTTTTTTGGTTTTGTTTTTGTCTGCAACTTGATTTTTATTTATAATAGCTTCCTCCTAAGCAAGGTTATATTGCCACTGGTGCGCAGGAGGTTACATAAGTGAAGAAAAAGAAAAACATGTTACACAGGGCGTGTCAGAGAATGGGTAAGAGAAGGATGGGAATACTGGTGTGAAGAGAGTTGCGTGAGAGTAGAGTGAAATGGGAGAAAAAAAGACACAAAGGGAGTCAAGAAGATGAAAGATGGCAATTGACATTACATTTAAATGCTTGGAGATTGTAGTTAAAATGGAAACAAGTATACGGAAGGGATTTGTAAAAGCGAGAAGTGCGAGAAAAGAAACTATTAGATTAGAAGTTGCTGTTACATTTGATTGGTTTCACTATAAAATGGTTAGACCTAGTTGCCAGTCTAGTAACTCGAGTAAATTCATGCAGAGTGGGGGGGGGGGGCACCTCGTTAAAGCAGAAGCCGTGAAAGTATTTGCAGAAGAGACAGAGGAAATCCACATCACGTCGGTGATAAAGTGACTGGAGTCAAGCTACCAGGTCGGGATCGATCACATTGCAGATTTCTTTAGGGATTTTGTAGAGAACCCCGAGATGAATAGCAAGGTTACCCGGCCACATGCAGTATTCAGTGCACGGGTGGATGGTAGATTTGTATATGATCGAATAAATGAAGCATTAAAACGAACTGCCAAGGACAATAAAAGTCAAAACAGTAGAAATGTTATTCTTCCGGCGAAATCTTCGTCTGGGCCCGGAAGAAAGACACGGAAACAAGCAGGTATTTAAACATTTTTTATGCACTTTCATACTTCTTGTTTTATTCCGTGTGTATATGTGGTATTGTGGTACATATCAGGTTGAATGATTAAAGATTAACCTTGTGGTGAATGGACAATTTGTAATGCATGAACTGGTCGTGATTCCGGTTAGCTAGGTATAGGATAGCTAATGTCGATTGCACTCTCCCACATTCCCCTAAATCTTATGCCACAATTGTTCATTTGAAGTAGTAAATATGTTTCCCAATACTAAAATAAAAGCGAAGTATGTAAGAACCTGATTCGATCAGATGGGGGAAGGAATATGATGTTCAGGGACCCGAAATTCTCAAAGAACCCAGAAATATCACATTGCTCACGACTCCCTCCTGTACATCAAGAAGATGTATTTTGCTAAATTTTACGAAATGCAGAATATTTAAATAAATTTAACCCTTTGTTGCATATTGTAACCAATATGCAACAAAGGGTTCAGTCAGTCAGTTAAGTGCCATGCGTGATGCACGCTTGGGCGATCATGTCTCGAAAGAGACATGACTGACTGGGCAGAAGATTATCCCGCAGTAGGTTGCCATTGCTTTCTGCGGTAGACTGGTTGCCGACCAAGGCTATAGAACCCAATCTGTCCTGTTATTTAACCCATAACTGGAGGGAAGAGACGGATTAATACCTTTCCCAAGGGTATTTGCGCGTAAGTGAATGCAAGGAATTCAATTGGAATTCGTACTCGGTTCCCCGATTTCTCCTTCCGAGCCGATATCCACAACGCACATCCTTAACAAAGGGTTAATATACATTAATTTTATGTCCTTTATATAAAACGTAGTTATTTTCCGAACACCAGGATATTTAAATAAATTTAATTTACATTTATTTTTTATATTCTTTTTGGTAAAACATAATTATTTTCTCAATACCCTAATATATCAAGCATGAAAGACAGTTGAAGGTTAATGCTAAAAAATAAAAATGATGGAAGGTAAAAACGTGCTGAATGAAAATCAGAATGACGATAAAAAAATGTCGAAGGAGTAAAAAAAAAAAATAACGTTTTGGGGAATAGAAAGTTTGGACTGACAAAAGAAATGTGTAAATCGTTGCAAAAATTTAAGTAAATATTGCACGGGTTCTTATGTAGTGAACGATCTGACAAGTAGGAAGGTTAGAAGAAGGTGAAAAAAAAACAGATACACAACAAAAAAAAAAAAGAAAGAAAGGGACATCGAAAGAATGATAAAAAATTAAGAAAGGAAACGGATGTCGTCTGATAAATCAGGTAGATAATTAGGTGTCAGTTTAGGCGGCCACCTTTAGAAAACGATTGCAATTAAATTGACTAATTATTGATCTTCTTTTCGGGTGAAGAAGGCGCAGACGGAGACGATGATCGATTTATTCTGAAAGACTTATCTGTCATTTCGCAAGTTAACTGCAAAGATGGCGGCTTCAACCGATGTAAATGAAGAACAAAAGAATAACCGAACGACGATTGTGAGTGATAGTTAACGGGCTATCTAAGTAGACTGATTTTGCTAAAGTGAGATCTATTTTAAGTTGCTCCACAAATCTCTTTAATCGGATTTACTCTAAGCAAAGCCTTAAGGACTCCTAAAACACAAGAAGTTACTGTGTGTGCAAGAATTAGAAAGCAGAAACAAGAGGGAAATCTAAAGGGGACAGATCAGGCAAATAACGATTGGCTTGCATTTCCATTTTTTTGTTTTTTGTTTTTTTTTTTTTTGAAGATTAATATTAACTAGAAAGCATGGAGCCGGAAGAGAGTTTCAAAAGCGAGAAGTGCGTGTGAGCATGGAAAATTTACTACACTTCAGCTTTAGTGGCAACACTCGAAGCAACAGAAATTGTATTTACATAAGGATGCTGAGGATACCGACCAAAAATGTAAGCAATGACAAGGTTTTTGGTGAGAATGCAAACGACAAGGAAACTTATACTTGGCATCAAGAAAATATAGCTGAGGTTTCTGGGACACGTAATGAGAAAAGAGGGCTTGGATAATCTGATGCTCATAGAACGGACAGAGCGAAAAAGAGACAGGGAAAAGAAGCAAGAGACTTACATGATGGGCTTGCGCAAGTTCATGGCGGGCCAGAGTTTGCGAGAAATACGGAGAGAAAAAACGATAAGAGCAACAAGGGATAGGGGCAAGTAGAAATCCATGATCACCTACGTCCTGAAAGGACACAGCACGTAAAGAAGTTGTTTCTTTATTATGGATGACAGAGGACCGTGTTCAAGTTGCGATAAACAAACAAAACTTCTACTTTTATATGTCTTTTTAGTATTCGTGGTAATCTTAACAATTTCTGTAATCAAGAATCTTTTTTCCTGAAACGCTCTTCAGGCATCTTAATGCCCTGCAAAGTTCAAAATAATGTACCTTTACCACTGAAAGATGCATTGCATCGGTTTAAAGCATTATTCGTGGAAATCTCCCAATGACAAGAAAATTGTTTCTTGAGTCTCTCGATTATTCTTACATGTGCTTTCGACTTTCGCTCTTAAACTCTGCTAGTGGTGCAGTGGATATCGACTCGGAATGACAGAACGGGGTGCCGAGTTCAAATTCCAGTTGAATTCCTTGCATTCACTTACGCACAAATGTATTAATTCGTCTATTCCCTCCTGTTATGGGTTAAATAATAGGACAGATTGGGTTTTATAGCCTTGGCTGGCAACCAGTCTACCGAAAAAAACAATATCTCCAAAACGAGACGGTATTTGCACACATGCAACTTTTGGCCGTCATGGAATGGCATAAAAAGCGGATGCCAGCGCTGCTGCGGGTGAAGACGATTTTTTTCGGTGGATTGCGTGTGTCGAAGTTGCGGATTGAGAGTCAAACTGACAAAGAGGAAGTAGGAGCGGTTTAATTGGTGTCTGTTTCACAACTGATTTGTGTAACGGGCTGAGAAAGGGAAACCTCAAATCCATTTCTTTGAGGCGACCAAAGAAAGAAAGAAAGAAAAATAGCTGCCCTGCCAGCGAGCGAGCATCGCACTGCACTTTTTACCACCCCCTCATTATCATTCATCTTTTTTTTTTTTACTACAGCCTTACCACATCAAATTCTTTTGACAATCTATAAACCATAAGTGCACATTCTTCTGAAATGTATCGGAAGCAAGTGTTATCAAAAGAAGGTTGAAGAATGTTGGTTATGAAAGGGTCAAGAAGGAAAAAAATAGTAATCTTTCTTTGGTAGTGGATTGCAGGTAATTTGTCCCTTGGGTCAGAGGTAATAGGTAGAAAAAAGCTTCAATTTCCTCAAATTTAAAATCTATTCTTAAGAGGTAAAACATGTCATGAATAAATGGAAGGAGGGCATAATTAATGAAGTTTAAATTTACTACAGTAACGACACTTGCTAATTAATTCATTACGTTTATTAAGAAGTATATTTCTGTGCCATATTTTCCGTGTTGCACTCTCTGATAGAATTGTAATCATGAACATTGTATTTCTTGAGAAAACCGGATTATTCTTGCCATGTTTGCTGTCTAATTCTTTTTCACGGTCTATTCCTCAGGAGTCGCATCATTAGTTTGGTTATGCGGATCATTAAATCTATTGTCCTATGGAACTCACATTCATTTACACTTTATCTCATGAATAACTTTACGAAGAGGGATTCAGTGAGGTCTTCCGGTATCTCACTACTGTTGTATATTTCGTTTATTACGTGTAATCTTGTAGATGCAGAAATCGCTTAAGGCAGAAAGCATTTCTGTTACGATCCTATCAGACCTTGTTCCTTTGTTCTCGTCTACCTTCTCCAGTTCACAGTTTACTTCATCTTTTAGTGTTCGTTATTTTTCTGTATTCTTCTCATAATGAAAACATTATTTGATTTATACAATATACCTCTGAAGTATTTTTCTGTTTGCATTATCAGCAAACTTTCCTATGATTTCATAGATCCTTTTAGTTAGCTCATTTTTTGTCCTGTTAATTTTTATTATTATAATTCTGTCGTACAGATTTGCTGTGTTTGTGTTGCTCATTCCATCTATTTCTGCGCACTTTTCATTAGGTCGTCCCTCTTTAGCTTGCCTACATCTATTTTTTTATTTCTGTGTTCGGTAGTCTTTTCCATTCTTTACCTGTTTCTTGTCACTTTTTCATCATTTTTAAAATTTCTTCTGTCATCGATTCGTTCTTTACTTGTCTAGTTTTCTTTAGGAGGATCTCGTTCGCCGACGTTACTAGACTTTCTCTCAGCATGTTCAACATTGAATGTGTAGTCTTGTTCATAATATATATTCTTTTATATAAAAAAAAAAAAGAAGGGTGATTTTCTAAGCGCAGCTTGAATGTGTCACAAGACCGAAAGTATGAGGTGCCTAGTGAGAATCGAACTCATTACTCAATTGTAATGATCATAGCGAGACAAGAATGGAACGCCAAACATTTGATTCTACAGAAGAATTCCTTGGGTGGAACGAAGAAATTCTTTTTAAAAATGACAACAGAAAGAACAATTCGACTTAACCGTTGCTGCAGTGCAGTGAATATCGGCTCGGAACAACAAATCGGGGAGCCGAGTTCGAATTCCAGTTGAATCCTTTGCATTTACTTACGAACAAATACCATTGGGAAAGGTATTAATCCGTCTCTTCCCTCCAAAGTGTGTATCACGTATGACATTTAACTGACTGATTAGCCAGGTTAACTCGCTGATTAGCTCTATCCCTCTTGCTTTTCAAGACCTATCTTGTGAGGGTTAAATATTCCGATCCCTCTTTCTTCATACGTGTTCTAAAACTTTCAACTGCCTTTTTCTTATCCTAAGTATAAAATTCCGTTTTGTTTCAGTTTTCTTTAAAAACTTCTTTGTTCACATTCTCTGTCCATGTTATTCTCAGAGCAGAACCACATTTTTGCTGCTTCATCTCACCTTAACCTGAGAGAAACATTTTCCAACATTCACTGCCATAAATGATGATTGATATTACATAACAGTTCAGCACGCTTTTCTTTGCTTCTAACAATTTTTTTATGTTTTTAATTAGTCAGTTAAGTGCCATACGTGATACACGCTTTGGGCGATCATGTCACGAAAGAGACATGACTGACTGGGCAGAAGTTTATCCCATAGTAGGTTGCCATTGCTTTCTGCGTTAGACTGGTTACCAGACAAGGCTAGTGAATCTGTCCTATTATTTAACCCATAACTGGAGGGAAAAGACTGATTAATACCTTTCACAAGGGTATTTGTGCGTAAGTGAATGCAAAAATGTTTCTTAATACTTTGTTCAATTTTAGGAATACAACTTTCATATTCTAATACTTCTTAAATTTCTGTGCCATATTTTCCGGTATCTTTTATAATATTCATTCACTTAAGTGCCATAATACACGCTTGGATGATCATGTCCCGAAAGATTTTCCCACAGTAGGTTGCCATTACTTTCTGCGTTAGACTGGTTGTAAACCAAGGCTAAAGAACCCAATCTGTCCTGCTTTTTAATCCATAGCTGGAGGGAGGAGAGACAGAATTATAAATGAAGAAATAAGCGATGTATTAATACCTTTACCAAGAAAATTTGCATGTAAGTGAATGCAACGAATTCAACTGGAATTCGAAATCGGCTCTCCGATTTCTCGTTCCGAGCCGATATCATAAGATATTATAATACTACTCAGTTCAATTTAAGCATTTGGTTGATTTTGGCGTTTTTAATTTGTAGCTAATATTTTTGGTTTACATTCTTACTAACGAGCATACAAGCTAAGTCGTTTCTTCATCCATATATATATATATATATATATATATATAAAGAAAAAAGCGTAAATAATGAAAAGGTAAATAATGAATACATTTTCAAAGAGAACCAATATTACTTGGGGATTTTAACGAAGCCATTCGTGTTACCCTTATTTATATTTATATGTCTGTATTGACGTTTAGCGTATTTGCAACCGAAATCAAGATGGAGGGCGAATTGAGGGACCTTTCATTGTCAAATCACTGCAGGTGACAATTAGCGGATATTATATCGAATTCTAATCTATTAGAAGACTTCATCGGACGTTGAGTCGTCTGAATATTATACATGATTCCTAGAGTTGCTTCCCTTCCAGGCAAGGTCAGCGAAGCTGAATGCAATAAATCATCTCTAATTTGAAAGTAAAGATCAGCGTTCCGTTAAAAGATTTTAATAACTACTGCAGACAAATATGTAGATATTCATGAGTTTAAACTCACGTGAAAGCCGAGTGGTAATATGGTCGATGTAAGTAAATATAGATAGTTGAATGATAAAAGGGAAAATCGATATTATGCGCTTCGTCCATCTTATTCTTCGTTATATACTGTGTCTCCTCTTGAAGTAGGTGGTTATGGCCCTCAGCATCTTCCTGCCCATTGTCGCTCATAATAGGTTTGTCTTTTTGTTGCTTTTCCTAAATGTAATGGGTTTATTATTAGTACCAGAGATACAATCTCTGAACGGGCATGTAAATTGATACACTACATTGGTTTTGTGTAGAGGATTTGACCTCATAGTCTCTAATAACAAGCACTAAAACTAAATTCTCTACAAAAAAAACAATTAATCGCCGAGACCGTCGCTGCTCTGTACCTTCGGCAGCCCGTGAACGTGCCTTAGCAGCGGCGTCCGTTAAGCGCCGAGGCCTTGATGAATTTGTTCTAAAATATTTTCATGTTATTTTTTACATTAGTTTTACAAGATTATAATAGTGTAAAAGTATCCAAATAAATAGTTGCAAATAAACTACTGATAGTCAAATTAGTCTAGTTTGCTAACTTAGTAAATTCTTTTCCAACCAAGAACAATTGTTTTCTCTATCACTATAGCTCTAACTTAATAATATTGAGTAGAATGTAAACAACATCATAAGACTTTTAACATTAAAGACGCAACTCTTTATACCAATTCATAACTTGCATATAATCTCTAGACGCAGTTTATATATATATATATATATATATAAATTCATTTCTTCCTAAACAAAGCTGCTGTCAATTAACCACCACAGACAACCGCACCTCCCTCCCATTAGCATGGAACAGGCTTGCCTCTCAGAGAGTAAATCACTACGCCTGCTTGGCCTAACACTCTCAGCGGACCTCAAGTGGAATGACTACGTCGAATCCATTGCTAAATCCGCAGCTATGAAAGTCGGCTCTCTGTGCAGGGCCCGGAAATTCTTTCCGCCTGAATCTATCCTGCAATTATATAAATCCACCATCCGCCCATGTATTGAGTACTGCTGCCACATCTGGTCGGGTGCCCCTTCTATTCTCCTCAGGGTTCTTGACAAAATACAGCGAAGAATCTGTAATGTGATTGATACCGACTTGGCTGACCGCCTGCAGTATCTCTCTCACCGGCGTGATGTGACTTCCCTGTGCCTCTTCTACAACTACTTTCATGGCTTCTGCTCTGACGAACTTAAATCACTGGTGCCCCCTAGATCTGAATTTGCACGAGATACTAGATTGGTAACTAGGTCCCACCCTTTTAGAATGAAACCGATGAAATGTAACCGCAATTTCTACTCCAGCAGCTTCTTTCCTCGCACTTCCCGCCTGTGGAATTCCCTACCGCATGCTTGCTTCCCCGACGGCTACAACTTCCAGGAGTTTAAATGTAAGTTCAAAAGAGACCTCCTAACACACTAACTCACACCCACTCTCTCCAACTCTCTCCCTATGTACATCCTAAGTCGTCTATCACCCTCCTTCTGATATTTCCTATACCCAATCGATCTATGTAACCCACTGCGCTATAGTGGCAGTGGAATGCCTTGCTTGGGGTGACACGAATATGTGTGTGTGTGTGTGTGTGTGTGTGTGTGTGTGTGTGTGTGTAACAGTGGTCAATGCGGTATAACAGAGCAAAATGTATAAATTGATAAATATATATATTACCCTACGTTTTAGACACGACTCGGAGTTTCATGTATTATGCAATCATCATTATTATCATATTATTATTAATATTATTATCATATGCATTAAATAAAAATCTTCGCACATCCGATTTACTATTTATGACGATCTTAACTTAAAGTAACATTAATACGTAATTCAAATCAGAGAGTGTCCATTTCATAATATCTACCTGATGATTGCATAACGCATAAAAATCCAAGTCGGGCTTAAAACGATAATATATATATATAAAACAACCAATAAAATTCCATCAGAAGGTTTCTGTGAAAAGCAATAATTGCTAGACCAAATACCAACAAAATAGTTTGCAGGCGTAGATGTAGACTTAAAAATGTTATTTCTGAGCCATTTAGAAAATAATAATAATAATAACTTCCTTCACAACTCTCGTAAATAATAATAATAATAATAATAATAATAATAATAATAATAATAATAATAATAATAATAACAACTATTGGCTTACTAACATACATAGAAACAACAAAGGATTGGATGATACAATTAGTAAGGCAACATGAAGAAAGAAAGAAAAAATATTCAATAATAAAAGAAGGCAGTAAATACAAACAAGAATTACAGTTAGTAGATTCTGTAGAAAAGCAAAACAGTAGCCAAGAACCAACTATTGCGGCAAAAAATATGAAAATGAAAGCCAAAGATAAAGCTCTTGAAAAGATGAAACAGCGCTGGCAAGACAAACCTCTGCATGGCCAATATCCAGTACGTGCCAATAAATCCAATGTTGACAAAGTTAATGCTCATCGATGGTTACGTGCATCTGGATTAAAGTCTGAAACTGAAGGATTTATACTTGCAGCACAAGACCAAAGTCTTTTCACGAGAAACTTTCAGGCAAATATTATGCATAATAATATGGATCCAAAATGCAGGTTTTGTGATAAACACCAAGAAACAATAGACCACCTAATCTCAGGCTGTTCTGTGCTTGCCCCAAACGAATATAAAAATCGCCACGATAGAGTTGGGCAATATTTACATTTGGCAATGTGCAAACATTATGGAAAAGCTGTAAACAAACACTGGTATGAACATCATCCAGCACCGGTTACAGAAATAGAAGATGTAACCATTCTATGGGATTACACCATCTACACAGACAGAAAAATTGAAGCAAACAGGCCAGACATTATTGTTAAAAACCAGAAGAAAACTTGTCTATTAATTGATATGGCTTGTCCAGCGGATTGTAACATAGCAATCAAGGAATTTGAAAAACTGTCAAAATATAAAGACCTGGAAATTGAAATAGAAAAAATGTGGAAATTGAAAACAAGAGTTGTGCCAGTGATAGTAGGTGCACTTGGAATGATAAAAAATGGAACAAAACAACACATTGAAAGAATCCCTGGAAACCCCAGCTTAAGAGATATACAAAAAATTGTCTTATTAAGTACAGCCCACACACTAAGGAAAACGTTATCTATGTAATGCTGGGGATGATAGGGAGGATAGAAAAAACATGAAATGGAGTCATAACAACACGCCACTACCTGCCTTAGGTCTCCCCGCACACTTGGTTGGTAGTGAGACCAATGCAGAAATCGAAATATGATGAAAAATGACATAATAATAATAATAATAATAATAATAAAGCTTCTTTCTAAGCATAAGATGCATCATCCAAAGGCCGATGTAGACCGTCTATACATACCCCGTAAAGAAGGTGGAAGAGGTCTTATTCAGCTGGAATTGTCATACAAGACAACAACTATTGGCTTACTAACATACATAGAAACAACAAAGGATTGGATGATACAATTAGTAAGGCAACATGAAGAAAGAAAGAAAAAATATTCAATGATAAAAGAAGGCAGTAAATTCAAACAAGATTTACAGTTAGTAGATTCTGTAGAAAAGCAGAACGGAAGCCAAGAGCCGGCTATTGCGGCAAAGAATATGAAAATGAAAGCCAAAGATAAAGCTCTTGAACAGATGAAACAGCGCTGGCAAGACAAACCTCTGCATGGCCAATATCCAGTACGTGCCAATAAATCCAATGTTGACAAAGTTAATACTCATCGATGGTTACGTGCATCTGGATTAAAGTCTGAAACTGAAGGCTTTATTCTTGCAGCACAAGACCAAAGTCTTTTCACGAGAAACTTTCAGGCAAATATTATGCATAATAATATGGATCCAAAATGCAGGTTTTGTGATAAACACCAAGAAACAATAGACCACCTAATCTCAGGCTGTTCTGTGCTTGCCCCAAATGAATATAAAAATCGCCACGATAGAGTTGGGCAATATTTACATTGGGCAATATGCAAACATTATGGAAAAGCTGTAGGCAAACACTGGTATGAACATCACCCAGCACCGGTTACAGAAATAGAAGATGTAACCATTCTATGGGATTACACCATCTACACAGACAGAAAAATTGAAGCAAACAGGCCAGACATTATTGTTAAAAACCAGAAGGAGAAAACTTGTCTATTAATTGATATGGCTTGTCCAGCGGATTGTAACATAGCAATCAAGGAATTTGAAAAACTGTCAAAATATAAAGACCTGGAAATTGAAATAGAAAAAATGTGGAAATTGAAAACAAGAGTTGTGCCAGTGATAGTAGGTGCACTTGGAATGATAAAAAATGGAACAAAACAACACATTGAAAGAATCCCTGGAAACCCCAGCTTAAGAGATATACAAAAAATTGTCTTATTAAGTACAGCCCACACACTAAGGAAAACTTTATCTATGTAATGCTGGGGATGATAGGGAGGATAGAAAAACATGAAATGGAGTCATAACAACACGCCACTACCTGCCTTAGGTCTCCCCGCAGACTTGGTTGGTAGTGAGACCAATGCAGAAATCTAAATATGATGAAAAATGACATAATAATAATAATAACTTCCTTCACAACTCTTGTAAATTCGAGAAAAAAGATTTTTGCGATGCAGTGTGAAATTATTTTTCAACCAATTCACAAAGTTTCGCACCCCTACGTCAAATTAGATTTTGGATCCCCTATTACTGATATGAAAGCAGAAGCTTACTACTTATCAGGGGTTCAAAACAATTTCGGACGAAGTATGGAAGAAACAACAGTCAGCACCCGCCGATTAAGTCCTTGTGCAAGCACACAATAGAAGAGAATAACCATCAGCTGCCGTCTAAGGCCTTGTCCACGCACATAGTAGAATAACCAGCAGCTGGTGACTAAGGCCATGTCTACGAACTCATAGAAATATACTAACCGTCATAAAAAAGTTGGTTCACACCGCAATACAAACACTTAGTTACTTGAAAACAGCCTTCACTGCAAGTAAAGGTGAGCCTTTTTGTATATATTCTGAAAAGAAAATATGTTATTTCAACTGAAAGTTCTTCTACTTTTCCTTCCGAGAATAGCAGTTTTTTTTTTCATCTTGTTGCTGTTGTTTTTTTTTAATCGTTTCACCCCATGCAAGGCGGTAACGCCATTGATGCGCAGGGGGCTACATAAGAGTAAAAGATTAGATATGAGGAGAGAAAGACGAACCAGTTACAGGGGGTGTCAGAGGAAAGAGCAAGAAAAGGATGGGAATACAGGTGTGATGACAGTTGCAAAGAAAGAAAGGAAAAGATATACAGGGTGATGTAGAAGGAACTACAGTCAAGTGGTCAAGAGATGGGTATTGACATTGCATTTAAATTCCTGGAGGTTGTAGCCATCAGGAAAGCATTAAAATGGAAGAGAGTTCCACGGGCGGGAAGTGCGAGAAAAGAAGCTGAAAGAGTAGAATTGTCGGCTGCAATTGATTGATCTAACTGTGAATGGGTGGGATCCAGTTGCTAGTCTGGTTGCACGAGCAAACTCATGTGGCAGAGGCACCAGTGACTTAAGTTCGTCGGAGCAGAAGCAATGAAAATATTTTTAGAATAGACAGAGGGAAGCCACATCTCGTCGGTGAGAAAGTGGCTGGAGTCGAGCCGGCTAAGTCAGTACCTATCATATTACTGATTCTCCTTCGGAGTCTGTTGTTAAATGTTTGTAATTCCGACACTCAGATAGCAACAAATCTTGGATAGACGGATCTTGACAGTTGAGTTTGTTTAAGAAGAGCATTTTTTTTTTCTTTATTCTGTTTTCGTTATTCTAGCCTTTTCCAGACGAATTTTGCTTAGTATTCAGCACTGATTCTTTCGGACTAGTTTCCACTTTTCTACTGTGTTTATTTTTTTTTATTTCTGCCTTTCTGGCACGTGATTTCCCTACCGTTATTTATTGATCTTTTCTAACCAGGTCATTCGTTTTCTTATTTTCCTCCCCCCACTTTTTTTTTGGTTTTTGCTTGCTTGATTCTTCGATCACATTGTTCTTTATGTTTTGATGCTGTCGCCCCTACAGCATTTTTTCCCGACAGAATTTGTTTGGCGTGTTTTTGTTACTATTATAATTATTTTTCTTTATTATTATGAATCAATTTCCAGTCTGTTCGTTTTCTTTTTTGTTAAAATTCTCCAGTCGTTTTTTCTTTTCTATTGGAACCTTTAAGAAACAATGTCTTTCTCGCATATTAATTCACCAGGACCAATGACCTCATTTGTGTCATCTTTATCACAATTCTGGACATTAAGATTGTCATTGTTGGATATAGAATCAGCAAACTGGGTTCCAGTTCCTGCTTAATCTTGTGTCCTTTTCGGCACAAAATACCCTTGGGAAAGGGTGGATCGCATTTACTACTTTTCTCTAAGCTAAAAGTCAGTTAGGTTCCTATACTTTAAGGTGGCAGTCAAAGCATGATTTTGACCTTAAGATGCCCATGTTTCAATAGAATTTTCAGACTTCTTCATTAGGTATATTTGCCACTCCGCCCATATCTGAGAAAAAAAATATATTTCTTCCCCAGTCCTGTCCGTTTATTGACATATGCTAAAAATTTAAAGATTCTCGCAAAGCATTTTTAGCTAATTAGCCATCCCAATTGTGTGGGCTGTGCGTTGAATATTATTTTACTATTCTCCCCACCTTTTAATACCACCACTTTTTCTCGCATATCCAGCTGGCTAGATTTAATTCAGGCTTGAATTCTTTAAATGTAAGTCGCCACTTGTTTGCATTTCTCTATGCCTATATTTATTTTGCTTTGCTCAATTAAACGTTTCTTCTCGTTGGTTAATCTTTTTTAACTTGTCAGAAATTTTTGCTGCAGGTAGTTTGAACTTTAATTCCTTCTTTTGTTTATTTCCTTTATCACCCGGATAAAAACCCCTTATCCATATCTGCTAGTGGGTCACTTATATGGATATGGGAGTGGGTAGTAAGAGAAGAATTTAAATGTAAAGTCAATAGTCATCTCCAATCTCACTAACTTGTATCCTCTCTCTCATGCTCTTTTCTCTGTCCACCCCACGCTCATCAGCATTTTCATCCTCCTCATACCCTCTTCCTGACACCCTCTATAACCGGTCACTCTTTCTCATAACATTCCTCCTATGTAATCTCCTGCAGAACTGTGACAGTAAAATGCTTTGCTTGGGGCGACATGTTTATAAAAAAAAATTCTTCTAAACCCTTATTTAAGTATTGTTCCTTACGTATTTGTGTTTTTGTCTTATATCCATACATGATCAGGTATACTTTATTCCATCTCATTTCTACTGATCAGAGTTTTCTGATCAACATGAAAAACTTAAACTAAAATTAGATTAAAATGAATACATCTCTTTTGTTCTAATACCTTAATTTTTAATTTTTAATTTTATCAGAAGCCCAAGACTAGCGGGCTACGGAGCTCCGACTTGGGGTTCCTGGGCTACAGCATTTACTAGCCAATGACTAAATCTGGCACTAGTAGCAGCCAGTTTAAGCAAACAAGAATTTTAAATTTAAAGCAACGGAGAAAGTAATGGGCAAACCACTATCTTATCAAAGAAATCAAGAAGTGTCAGCGATTAAAGAAAATAACTGGTGAAAATGTGGAGAGGCATGATTATCTACAGGTAAACGGGAAATGACATTAAAAAAATAAATTCTTTCATCTATATCAGGTTTTTGTCACAGACTGTGGAAAGAAACGTATTATTTCATCAATAGGCTAGAAATTATCGCTTTTGTCTAACTTTCCCGCGTTTTATTTATATACACTTTTAAAACCACTGATTATCAATTCTTGATGACACTATTCGGCTTCTTAATAACCCGGCGTTGCTGACATGGGTTGTTGTGTCCTCCAGAATTTTTTAAGTGCTCGTAATTGTGACACTGAGATTATTGACAGGCGTATTGACATGGCCGAGGATGCATTCCAAAGGCAGAGTAAAATATTGAAGGACAGAAAATTTCTATCGAAACAAAGAAGTTACTGGATTGTTATGTGGTGTTTGTCCTTCAACATGTCAGAGAATGTCAGACACTCTCATTAAAGATAAAGGAAAGACTTGAAACAACCGAAAAGTGGTTCTACAGAAGGATGATGAGGATACCCTGTATATATTTGATGGTATAAGGGATAAGAAGATGTGGAAGGTCATGATCGCCTATGTTCTGAAGGGATACGGACATAGAAAAACAATTCCTAGTTAGCAAATTTGTAGTTATTTTGCTCTCTTTCACTACTCTTCTGACTCAGTAAGATTGTGTAGCACGCGGTGTGCCGTAGTTTTAGCTTCGTTATTGCGAGAGGCAGGTTCCACGTTAATATTCATTTTCGCAAATCAGGTGTCTAACGCGAGGTTAAGGGTCTTTTTTCCTCTTTTCTTTTATTTGAGCCGTAAATGTATTTGGGGATGTGCGTTGTGGAGCAGTGGATATCGTCTGGGAACGACAAATCGGAGAGCCGAGCTTGAATTTCTTGCATTCACTTACGCACAAATACCCTTGCGAAAGGTATTAATCCTTCTCTTCCCTCCAGTTATGGGTTAAATAATAGGACATATTGGGTTCTATAGCCTTAGCTGACAACAAGTCTACCGCAGAAAGCAATAACAACCAACTGCGGGATAACATTTTGCCCAGTCAATCATGCCTCTTTGGAGACATGATCACCCAAAGTGTGTATCGTGTATGGCACTTAACGGACTGAAATGTTTTTTATGTGTCTGTGTATCTATTCTTTATCTATTAACTGTATAATTTGTGGGGGGCTCATTTTATTCATATTCTCTGACATTTTTATACTCTTATTTAAATCTTTTTCCTTACATATTTGTGGGCCATTTTTTATTTCTATACATGATCAGCTATACTTTATTCTATCGCATTTCTACGGATTACAGTTTTCTCACCATTTAAATAAATTATTAAAAATTAAGACAACATACTGGTATTTTGTAATTATGTTATTCCTAATATTCCAAACTCAATCCAGAATACATTTAACAAAATTCGCCATCATAATAATAAATAATACTTTCTGAACTACTTTTCATTCCATTTATCCCATTTTTAAATCAGTCAGTCAGTTAAGTTCTATACGTGATACACACTTCGGCGATCATGTCTCGAAAGAAGATTATCCCACAGTAGATTGCCATTACTTTCTACGATAGACTGGTTGCCAACCAAGGCTATAGAACCCAATCTGTTTTATTATTTAAGCCATAACTGGAGGAAAGAGACGGTTTAATACTTTTTCCAAGCGTATTTGTGCATAAGTGCATGCATGGAATTCAGCTGTGATAGTGGGAAGTATGTGGCTTGATCTTTGGGTTAATAGTGATAGGTCAGTCAGGCACTTAAGTGCCATACGTGAAACACGCTTGGGCGATCATGTCTCGAAAGAGACATGACTGACTGCGCAGAAGATTATCCCGCAGTAGGTTGCCATTGCTTTCTGCGGTAGACTGGTTGCCAACCAATGCTTTAGAACCAATCTGTTTTATTATTTAACCCATAACTGGAGGAAAAAGACGGTTTAATACCTTTTCCAAGCGTATTTGCGCGTAAGTGCATGCATGGAATTCAACTGGAATTCGAACTCGGCTTCCCGATTTCTCGTTCCGAGCCGATATCCACTGCACCACAACGCATATCCAGCTTTTCTTAAATAGTCCCTAGAAAACATTACAAAATGTAGTATAAGAACACTGTTGCTAATTTATCTTATGTAAATATAAAATAATTCTCTATATTCTTAAAATTGTGCCCGCCAACAATAAATCCGGGTAGCACTTCAAGTTCATTCAGCACCAACTTTCGGTAAAGATTGAATCAGTTCAGTGAAAAGACAGATCCTCACAATCTCACATCCCTTTTGATTTATGTGTATTTACTAAAGTCATTTTCTTCCGTATACAGGCGGTTTACACCAAGTATAAGTTTTAGTTTATTCTAATATCCTTCCGAAATAAAAGAAGCTCACCTAACATTTCAAACAGACATTTGTGTTGAACGTTATCAAACGTTTTTCGCATGATCTTTAAAACATATGTATACATATACATTGCTCTTTCTGATGTTATTCTGAGTATAAATATTACATTTCTTGTTCCAGTGTCTTAAAAGAAACCGCACTGTTTGTTTGTTGTTGTTTTCTTCTTTTTTACCTATTTCCTGTCTAATAAGTATATTATATAAACATAAAGATTGTATTCACCGAAATGAAAGAAATGAGAGGTTTGATATTATTGATTTTAAGTCTTAATGCAAAGATTTATTTCCAATGCCTAATCTTCGATGTCAAGGCTACCCTCTGACACTGTGCTTTCTTTTAGCGAACACGGTGATGTGATTGCCTACTCACTTGATGTGAATGCAAAACGTTCAACAGGAATATCTGCAAGAGAAAATTTAGAAAGAAAAGGAGATAGATTTTTCAAAAAAAGAGGGAAGGGAAATTCTTTTGCAGTGAATATGTTTTATTTTGTTTGTGTTTTTATTTATGCATTTATTTTGCATAATGGCTCAAAGCAAAAATCCGAACACAATAATTCAGTTTAGCCTTTGGCAACAGGGACTACAGTGGCGAGAAACTGGCTTTACGCCTGACAAACAGATGAGGGTTTAAGAGTTTATTTGTTTTGTTTTGTTTTGGGTTTTTTCCTATGTTTGTTTTGGCTTTTGTTTTTCGTTTTTTGTTTTGTTTTGTTTTTTTTTTTGTTTTTTTGGATTGTTTTTTCACTGTTTACTGTAAAATCACTTCCAAGATCCAATGTCATTTCCCAAGAAAATTGAACCTAAAAGAAATGAATAAATAGCTGTTGCTTCCCGCCATGCATTTCGACCAAACAGGAAGTAAATAGGACAAAAAATTGAACGTGTAAAAACAGATAAAAAGATAAAATCAAAGCACAAACTTTAAAACGACAGGAAAAAAGAAAATCGAAAAATAGTCAGAAACAAAATTAAGGAATGATTAATCAATAAATACATTTAAATACGTAAAGAATTTTAATTGCACCCTAAAAGAAAAGAAGTAAGATAAGTAAAAATACAATTCACAAAGAATGTTTCGAAAAATTAGAATCAAGGAGAGATTCATTATAATTAAGCCAAAAAATGTTCCAAACCATTATTTTGTCAAAGATTCAATCATTGCTAATATCAAAATGAATTCACGTGTTTGAAAAAAAGTTTACCCCATAAAATCTCCTTGACCTTCCCCTGCCTTCTTGCTAGAAAACGAAAATAGGGGGGTTTCTAGGTTTTTCTTTTATATTCTCAGAGTGTCTTGTCAAAACTAATACCAGGTAATTAACTAATTTTTTCTCTAGCGTCAACATTAAAAGAATGAATCAGTTGATCGTTAGGCTTACGGCCTATCACGTTGGATACACCGATTCTCGCTCGATCACCGAGGTTAAGCAACGTTGAACCTGGTCAGTACTTAGATGGGTGACCGCTTGGGAATAACAGGTGCTGTAAGCGTATAGTAACGGATGTGTGTTGTGGTGCAGTGGATATCGGCTCGGAAAGAGAAATCGGTGAGCCGAGTTCGAGTTCCATTTGAATACCCTGCATTCAGTTAAGTACTGGTACCCTTGGGAAATGTATTAATCCGTCCTTTTCCTCCAGTTATGGGTTAAATAACAAGGGTAGGACTTGGGGACCCTGTCCTTAAAAACAAATCCCAATGAATCTTGATACTCGAAAAGAAAAATGTATTGCTAGACACAAAAACTTATATAAACAGCAATAAATTGTTGAAAGAAAAAGGTATTACCAGCAATAAATAAATAAAATTTAGTTGGCAATAAATGACCCGCCGAGGTTGATTTGCCATAAAAACAAACCAACCAACCGTTAATCATTAAACAGTGAATATCAACGGAGTAATCGGAAAATTGATTTCGGTATCAAGTTAGTTTGACTATATTCACTTATGTGCAAATAACTTTGGGAAATGTACGAATCCATCCCTTTCCCTCCCAGCTATGGATAAAATAACAGGACAGACTGGGTCCTATTTCTTTGGGTGGCAAGAAAAACTAGATGAAAGAAAACCTGAATTAAAAAACAGCCTGGATAGGGTTTGGACCCGTCATTCTATCTTTCCAAAGAGACACCACTGCTGTAGTACGGGTAGTGTCCCTTAGACCCTAATAGGTTATGATCCTGATCATTTGATATCAGTGGACATCATCAATAAATGATTTAAACTTTTTTTTTAAATCAAAGTCAGTTTTCGGCAACTCCATAATTCCCGAGGATAGGTGATTTTCTAAAAGCCGCTTAGATGTGGCACAAAGCCGAAAGTTTGAATTACCTAGTGAGGATCGAACACACTACTCAGTTATAACAGGTTCTAGGTAGTCAACCTTGCTAATCTTTACGCCACGTTGATGTGTCCCAATACCTGAGGATAGTATTTGCTAGCATACACAAGGATACGTCATTTTCTCAAGTATTTACTTGCAAATAAAATTGCAAAGATAAGAGAGTTCTACATCGACATGCACGCTTCTCGAAGGGAAAAGTTTTAAAAACTGAAAACCCGATGCAAAGAATACGCAACTCCAATGTGAGTGAAATGTTTCAAGAACTATCAAAATTTTAAAAATTATTCTATATAAGATCATAGTATTTTTATTAATTATTATGTTTATTATTATGTTTATTATTATGTTTATTAATGTTTCTAATCTAAATTATTATGTTTATTATTATGTTTGTTCTTATGTTTACTAATGTTTCTAATCTAAATTATTATGTTTATTATTATGTCTATTATTATGTTTATTAATGTTTCTAATCTAAATTATTATGTTTATTATTATGTCTATTATTATGCTTATTAATGTTTCTAATCTAAATTATTATGTTTATTATTATGTTTATTAATGTTTCTAATCTAAATTATTATGTTTATTATTATGTTTATTCTTATGTTTACTAATGTTTCCAATCTTAATTATTATGTTTATTATTATGTTTATTATTATGTTTATTAATGTTTCTAATCTAAATTATTATGTTTATTATGTTTATTAATGTTTCTAATTTAAATTATTATGTTTATTATTATGTTTATTAATGTTTCTAATCTAAATTATTATGTTTATTCTTATGTTTATTAATGTTTCTAATCTAAATTATTATGTTTATTATTATGTTTATTATTATGTTTATTAATGTTTCTAATCTAAATTATTATGTTTATTATTATGTTTATTAATGTTTCTAATCTAAATTATTATGTTTATTCTTATGTTTATTAATGTTTCTAATCTAAATTATTATGTTTATTATTATGTTTATTATTATGTTTATTAATGTTTCTAATCTAAATTATTATGTTTATTATTATGTTTATTAATGTTTCTAATCTAAATTATTATGTTTATTCTTATGTTTATTTATGTTTCTAATCTTAATTATTATGTTTATTATTATGTTTATTATTATATTTATTAATGTTTCTAATCTAAATTATTATGTCTATTATTATGTTTATTAATGTTTCTAATCTAAATTATTATGTTTATTATTATGTTTATTAATGTTTCTAATCTAAATTATTATGTTTATTCTTATGTTTATTAATGTTTCTAATCTAAATTATTATGTTTATTATTATGTTTATTATTATGTTTATTAATGTTTCTAATCTAAATTATGTTTATTATTATGTTTATTAATGTTTCTAATCTAAATTATTATGTTTATTATTATGTTTATTATTATGTTTATTAATGTTTCTAATCTAAATTATTATGTTTATTATTATGTTTATTATTATGTTTATTAATGTTTCTAATCTAAATTATTATGTTTATTATTATGTTTATTAATGTTTCTAATCTAAATTATTATGTTCATTATTATGTTTATTATTATGTTTATTAATGTTTTTAATCTAAATTAGTTAAAATTGTATGCTGGCCTTCTTCACAAACTCAAGGGTTATAGTTCATGAGACGAATAATCGGCTTAATTCAATCGTTCATAAAAAAAATCGTGAAATGAAGGTCGTGTTAAAGGGTTCAGTCCTTGGACATACGCTGTCTTTGATCTTCATAAATGACCTCGCCGATATCATCAGTTCCGAACTAGGTGTTTTTGCAGATGACACAACTATTTACTCCTCTCTTAGTAGCCGGGCCGACATATCCGACAAAATAAACATGGCAACTGCTCTCAAAAAGGACGTCCAATCAGTGGCTAACTGAGTCTAGAAATGGTTCTTAAATTTTTATACCTCTACAAAAAACTGCTTTTATTTAATCTCCACACATCACCTGTTTTGCCTGCCATCAGCATGGCTTTCAGTAAACTTCAGCTGGGAAACACTTTGCGGCTTCTTGGACTCATTTTTCCTGATATTCTGAAGTGGAGTAATTATCATCTCTATTATAATAAGGATAGTTGTATATATATATATATATATATATATATATATATATATATATATATATATGAGAAAGAATTAAGGCAGACATGTTATTTCATGGCAAATCGGAAGTATAGACCTATGTCAGGCGAACCAACATCAGCTTCCGCCAGCTGATGATGATTTGCCGGAAATAGGCCTATTCTTCAGATTTACAATGAAATAACATGTCTGCCTTAATTTTTTCTTATATTTGCTCTATATGTATTTATATACATATATATTTAGATCTCTCTTAGAGAGTTATCCTACCACTTTATGTACAGGACACTCCTTTGGATTCTTCTATATTTAAACCACATGCTTATATATATATATATATATATATATATATATATATATATATATTGTAAGAAAGTGAAAGAAAACGTAGATTTAAACCCACTGTTCAAGCATTTACTTTTATAAAGTGTGCTCGATACAGAGTAGAGCTTTATATTGTAATAGTGATGACTAATGTACAATCATTCAACCCAAATTCTGACCTATCCCAAGTACTCATAGACACTAGGCAAATAAAAATTTTCTACCCATTTAAAAAATCTAAGGTCCCACTATGTAGTTTATCCAGACAAAATTAAGAAGTTACCTGTCCAGATGTAAGTCATCCTGCCCCCTCTCCTAACCCAAATGTGTATCTCTATGGTTACAAACTGCTGATGAACTAGTTTAGATACACTGAATTCCATTTCCCACAACCACCACTTACATCTCACATTCTCAAAAATAAATCGTTTTTACCATTTATTTTCAGTTCCACATCTCACCCAATGAGGAGCGGTTCTGCTCTGAAACATGAACATTTTTGTGTAGTGATACTATGCTTTTATAAACCATTGTAACAAATATTACAATATATATATTCCTCCTGTCACGCTCATGGAGAGACAACAGTGTCGGCTCAGTTCATTCTTTTTACTACCAATTAGTATACTTTACTACCAATTAGTATACTTTACTACCAATTAGTATACTTTACTACCAGATATGAAAACTCATGCCACATGTTTGCTCTTTGAGTGTGCATTATAATTTTTTTGTTGTTTCAAAAATTATTCCGTGAATTCGTAAAAAATACATATATAAATCCTCTCTATTATAATAAAGACCATTGTGTAATTATTTGTGCATATATGTAAATATATTACGGAAATTAACGAAGATTAACGAAATGGTCTTTAAACAACCGATACTTTTAAATGATTTGTTTGAACGTTATTTTTTATTAATACTCGTTTTTAAGTAGATATTCTGTTTATAATCAAACAGCATTATATATTAATTTCTACCGGCCTAATTATTGTTGTTTAAAGACCATTACGTTAATCTTTGTTAATTTCTGTAACAGGTTTACATTTGTTGACATTACAATACATTTCAGACGAGATATGGTTAATACGATGAACCGAGAATTGTGTTATATAGGGTTCATTTGACTTCGTTTAGACCGTTGGTCATTCATGGTCGAGAGGTCTAAGATGCGCCAGATCAATTGGTGTTTTCCCCTATGTGGAAAGGGGTCACAGGTTCGAATCCTACCGAATGACACATATTTTCGTAACAAAATTTTATCGTAAATAATCAGACCGGTAGAAATAAATATATAATAATGTTTGATTATAAACAGAATATCTAGTTAAATACGAGTATCGATCAAAACTAATGTTAAAACAAATCATTTCATTGATATATGTATACCTTCTGTCATACTCAGGGGTTGGGATTATTTTGTTGTTTGTTTTTCTTATGTCTTAATGCAAGAATAGCAATATAGCCCGGCGTTGCTCGGGTGTAATGAAAGCTTTTATATACATATTATCGATTTTCTGCATTATTGTAAGAACTGCAACCTTGAAACTTCTGAATATCGTTTCTTATTGTCTTTGTCTATGAGTGTATCAAATTTGATTAAAATCGGACCGATCCTTCTATAACCCGATTTTTTTGATTATCGATTTTCGATATTTATCGGGGGTACCTGAACACAAAACCTAGCTAAGAACACTCGCAGATGCTTATAATACAACTGTGTAAATTTTCAAGAAAATCGGTTCAGCCGTTTCGGAGTCTGTAGGTAACGGACATACAGACACAGACACAGACACACAGACAAAGTTCCATTTATAAATAATTTTAGATACTCAGTTGTATGTACATCAACATATATATGTTGCCATCAATTTAGATGGCATATCCACAAAGATATTTTGTCGTCATTTCTGACAGCATGTGCTCAAACTTTTTTGAATAATTTGCTAGGTTTTTGTTTTTTTGTTTTTTTGCTATGAAGTTGGTTCACTGTGTCGTTGCAGAATTTTTTTCTCATCATAAACCATTAAGTACATTTCTAAATTCTTCTGTGCATTGAATACAACTGCCAACGGTTCTCCTATTATCAGTCAGTTAAGTGTCATACATGATACACGCTTTGGGCGATCATGTCTCTTTCGAGACATGACTGACTGGGCAGAAGATTATCCCGCAGTAGGTTGCCATTGATTTCTCCTATTATATGTCTCAAGATTTTTGAGAAAATCAAGGAAGGATCTGTAATGCAATAATTCTTTCCTCGCTTCTTCTTGCCTGTGGAATTTTATTCCGCCTTCTGGTTTTCCTGTCACCAACAATTTTCGAAAGTTTACATGCAATGTCGATCGCTATTTTCTATCTTCTTGAACCCAGGTCTTTTAATGTTCACTTTTCACTTCTCCTGAGTCTCTTCGTCTATTTCTCTTTCACTCTATATAACACTGCGTAATATTGTCTTTATCGCCTTGCTAAGAATGAAATGGTTTTAAAAATCGTTTGTATAGGTTTTGTATAATATTAAATATAATATAAACATAAATCTAGGCTTCAAAAATTGATTTTCCCGTTTCTTTACCGGTTTGTTGTTCACGTACGCGCATCAGTTTCCCACCTTCTTGGGGCTAAGCAACAGTTACAAAACGTTATTAGTTTTTATCTAAAAATAAGATTAGTCAAACCTTTTATCGTGGACCCGATTAAAGGTCCTGTAAAAATAACACAAAGACAACCAAATAGGACGATACGAATATATATATATATATATATATATATATTAAATTCGGAAAGAATACAATACTTAGAACTTGGTAAGTAAGAAAGATAACACGAGTTAGTGCGGAATACTATGATTTGACCCTCGGCCTTAGAACTGGGACTCGTAATGATCGTTAAGGTAGCAGTGTTCGTAGACCGACGACTCAGTTGATTTCGGGCAGCTCTGAGGGCGCTTTCCTCAGGATACTTTCCCTCACCTCTTGTAGGTAACTAAGACATGGGGATATTAACTGACAGAAAAGCTAAATCAAAACTATTTTCTTCAAACACCTGAAGAATGACAAGCGGTATAACAGCCGAAACCTTATGAATTAATATATTAAGAACGAAATGATACTCATAAAGATTCTACCAGCTACCATTTTGTCGTGGACCCGGTTAACGATCCAGCAAGAATAACGCAAAAACAACCAAACAGGAAAATACGAATATATATTAAATACGGAAAGAACACAATACTTGGAACTTGCTTTGTAGGAACGATAATACGAGTTACTGTGGAACACTATGATTTGACCCTCGGCCTTAGAACTGGGACTCGTAATGATCGTTAAGGTAGCAGTGTTCGTAGACCGACACTCAGTTGATTTCGGGCCACTCTGAGGGCGCTCTCCTAAGGCTACTCTCTCTCACCTCTTGTGGGGGAAGGCATAAGTAATGGTTGGAAGATTTCATTCAGTCTGTCGGTCATGTTACTCTAACAACTTCCACATTTTGTATCCGTTATTTCTTGTTAATATATATGTTTGTTATTTCTACCCTTGTGGCCATGTTGTTCTTTTCGGACCTTAACCTGGTCCATAACATATCTCTTCAAATTATGTGTGATTATAGCTGATCCCATTGTCCTATCCTAAGTAGTGTTTGTCCCTTACTATCCTTCTCAGTGACTGATCTACCATCCATTTACATAAAATCGTTTGGAAAGTTATTCATTACTTCCCTCTGTGTTTTTCCTCACTTTGCTTGTAAGTGTTAAATTATTTAAGCTCTCTCTTTTCTTCTTTATGTGACCTGGAGATGTCACGTTCTGATTGTGTTGTGTCGTGAAAAAACGATACAAACAAATGAGTGGTTAGTCCGAGTGGTCAAAACTAAAGAACACACGATTAAATCAACAATAAGGCTTATTGTACTAAAGGTACAAATATTAAGAATCCACACAATAATCACTATGTACCAAAATGGAGCGTAGAATACTTCCGTCCGTTCCTGGTCGTCTTCCGATCATCAGCTCCCTCGTTATCTACTGCGTGGTGTATTTATATTGGGTGACAGTCCATTGCTAGGGGGGACAGGTTTTTCCATGACAAGAGATTGTAAGTATAAGTATTATTTTTGCCGTCATTTTCCAAGATTTCTCACCGGCGCAATGTGGCTTCTACAAATACTTTCACGGCTTCTGCTCCGATGACCTTAACTCACCTATATATGAATTTACACGAGCCACATGATCAGCAACTATGCCCCACCCTTTTACTGTGAAACCAATAAAATGTAAACGCAAATTCTACTCCATCAGCTTCTTTTCTCGCAATTCCTGCCTCTGGAATTCCCTTGCATTTACTTGCTTCCCCGACAGCTACAATCTCCAAGAATTTAAATGTAAAGTCAACAGTCATCTGCTATCTCACTAATCTGCATCCTCTCTCTCATGCTCCTTTCTCCATCCACTCCGCTTTCATCAATATTCGAATTCTTCTCTTACCCACTTCCAGACACACCTTATAACCTGTCACTATTTTTCAAAAATTACTGCTATCTAACCCCTTGCAAAACAATGGCAGTAAAATACCTTGCTTGGGGCGATATGATTATAAGAATAAAAGAATAAATGGTTTTCAATTCAGTGTGTGATATACGTATTGGGAACAAGTGCATCAATCAAGTATATAAATCCACAAGTGCATAGAAATAGCGAATGATGTCTTCTAGAAACTAAGCAATATATTAAGACAAAAAAGTGTTTTTAGAAACAAAGCAAACAGTGCTCAAAAGTTATGTTATATGATAAGAAAGATGAAAAAGAGGCTTGAAGTTTTTGCTCTATTGACGTATGCTGACTATATGATAGATAGACGAAGTGAGGACAATTTAAAGGAATGAAACTACCAAAAGTACAAAATCAAATACGTTAAATCAGAAAGAGAGAACAGAAACTGGGACACATTTCGAGAAAAAAGGTGGTTGTATATTATGACACTCATATGATATTCTGAAGGTATGCGAATCAGAGTGAAACTGCGTGTAACCCAGTGGTTTCTAAACTTGTTAGAGATGCCACCTACTTGCGTACCAAAGCACAACACTACCCTACTAATGTATAGACAATCTTTGCTTGGATTTTCTTCTTACTAGTCTTGTATGACAAATGAATATCTTCGTATTTCCAATCATATTCTTTTTATATAAATTGGATAGGCTGTAAAGAGAAGCAATACACACTTCGAGTAAAATGAGCGTGTGGCATTTGTTCTGGTGCAGATGTGCAACTGCCACTTCCCGGTTTCCTGTATTTTTCTCACCGCACCCCTAAATCATTCCACCGTTCCCAAAGGAAGACGACGGTACCTCCCACTTTGGCAATGAGTGATGAAATCTAATTAACGATTTTGTTTGAACGAATTGGAGAAGAAAGAGCAACGAAAGACAGAAAAATATGGAGAGCCGTGATCTCTCACTTCGGGAACAGCCATTGCAGATAAAATAAGTAAGTGAAACCGTAGACTGAAAGAAAAATGAATGGATGTAAGTCAAATTTTGATTTCCTGTTATCGATATCAAATACGTTTTTTCGTCGTAAACTGAAATTTGAAGGCTAAATAAGTCCTCTGAGTAAATGGTATTATGTCTGAGACTAAGAACTACAATTATATCTACTTAAACCCAAACCCGAAGCAAAAACTAAAATAAAAGGGCTGAAAAAATACAAACATACAGGCAGATAAACAGACACACACACACACACACACACACATATACACACACACAAACATCTTGCCTTTTATATATATATATATGATCGATTTTCTGCACTATTGTAAGAACTGCAACTTTGAAACTTCTGAATATCGTTTCTTATGTCTTTGTCTATGAGTGTATCAAATTTGATTAAAATCAGACCACTCCTTCTATAACCCGATGTTTTCGATTATCGATTTTCGATATTTATTAAGGGTACCTCGACACAAAACCTAGCTAAGAACACTCGCAGATGTTTATAGCACAACTGTGTAAATTTTTAAGAAAATCGGTTCAGCCGTTTCGGAGTCTATAGGTAACGAACACACACACAGACAAATTTCCTTTTATCAGTAAGTTTAGAAGAGGCAGAGGGAGAAATCTGATGAAAAGAACCCCGAGACAGATTCGAAATGGCAAATTGTAAGAAGGCAAATAAATTGGTTTAAGGGTTGGGTTGAAAAAGGAAAAAATGTTATAAGGATAGAAATTGACAAAAAAAAAAATGAAAAAGAAGAAGAAGAGAAAGACAACGACAATGACAAAAGTAAGGAAGGGTCTTTTAAAGTGAATAACAAAGACAAATGACAGCTGTAACAGAAACATAAAGACGGAAGTATAAAGATTTTGCTATCTTATCGCGAAACAAATATATAATTCGGTGTTTTGGTTGTTGGCGGGAACAGAGATGAAAAATAGCTCCGTCTTTTGTCATATTACATCTGATAAGAAAAAGAAAACTCGCTTGGACGAGTCGCCATTATAACTTAAAACACAGTGACAACGGGCAAGATAACATTCTGGAGAAAAAGCAACAAAAATCGAGATGAGATAGCGAAACACAAAAATAAACGGAACGGTTCCTTAACTGAGATTGATGAAGGGGTGGAGAGAACATTCACTTTTAGACAGCAAGTTAATCCCCAGTGAAAAGCAAATGAAATGGGCATATGATCGCTTGTTATTGATAATAGTTGCAATATTTAATACTAATGTGGGAGAACGAACACTTAGCGGAGCGGGGATTGGAAAACCAATTTTTTATTCTGACACAGGTTGTTTATATAAATACCTCTTTCGAATAAAATGACAAATCCGTTCTCTTCTTCCTCACTATCCAGTTAAGTGTTAAATAGAAGACTGCTCTCTAGCCTTGTTTGTGAACCGTTATATGAGATGTCAGTCAGTTAAGTGCCATGCGCGATACACGCTTGGGCGATCATGTCTCGAAAGAGACATGACTGACTGGGCAGAAGATTATCCCGCAGTAGGTTGCCATTGCTTTCTGCGGTAGACTGGTTGCCGACCAAGGCTATAGAATCCAATCTGTCCTATTATTTAACCCATAACTGGATGGAAGAGACGGATTAATACCTTTCCCAAGGGTATTTGCGCGTAAGTGAATGCAAGGAATTCAACTGGAATTCGAACTCGGTTCCCCGATTTCTCGTTCCAAGCCGATATCCACTGCGCCACAACGCACATCCTATATGAGATGTACTAGTCTTAATTTCAAGGGGCCGTCATTTGTTAGGGTCCTAGCTAGGGGTAAATAGTGAACTCGGAAGCAAAAGCAAAACAACACAATGAAAGAATGAAAGTAGATGTTTATGGTAAAGATGCCAGCAATAAAGTTTTATAGAACAATAAAATTATCAACAATACCTATTAATAGTAAAATTACTAACAATACCTCTTTATAGTAATCGCTTAGGCAATCATATCTCTAAAGAGAAATGACTGACTGGGCAGAATATTATCCCGCAGTAGGTAGACTGGTTGCTGAGTAAGGCTATAAAACTCAATCTGTCTTGTTATTTAACCCATAACTAGAGGGAAGAGACGGATTCCCAAGGATATTTGCTCGTAAGTTAATGCAAGAAACTCGGCTCCCTGATTTCTCGTTCCTACTCTTAATTCCTAGGGGGAACAACTTGTTAAGGTTCTAGCTATGGGTAAATAGTGAACCCCGAAGCAAAAGCAAAACACAATGAAAGAATGAAAATAGATTTTTATGGTGAAGATACCAGCAATAAAGTTTTATAGAAAATAAAATTATTAACAATACCTATTTATAGTAAATTTACTAACAATACTCACTTAAAATTACCTATTTAAAATACCTATTTAAAATTACTAACATTACCTATTTATTTATAGTTAAATTTAATACCTATATATATATATATTTATATATATGTATATATATTTATATATATATATTTTTATTTAATACCTATTTAAATTTACTAACACTACCTATTTATTTATATTTATATACAATACATTTTATAGCAAAATGACCAGCAATACATTTTTTCTGTGGTTGAAAACATACAATTGCATTCAAAATATTTAGATTTCGACATTAAATATTTCATAGGGGTTGAAGGAAAATTTCGTTGGAAAAAAAGAATAGAGTACTGGATTGCTATGTGATGTCTGTCCTTCAGTATAGCCACGAATGCTAGACAATATCATCAAAGATGAAGGAAATACTTGAAGCAACGAAAATGTGGTTCTGCAGTAGGATGCTGAGGATACCATTGACCAAACGTGTGAGCAACGACGTGGTTCTGGAGAGGACGGAAACGAAATGGATACTTATACTTAAGATCAGGAAAAGACAGATGAAGTTTCTGGAACATTTAATGATGAATGAAGGCCTAGAGAACTTTAATATTCGTTTATTTGGAACAAATCGTCTTATAAAAAGCATGAATTCAATTCCCCTTGCACCCTCTTGAATTGTTATATATCTTGATAACAGATATCTCATTACTGGTATGCCACGGTATTAAGACATAGTTTGGATAGCTACTTACGTAAAGCTTTTATCTTACTAAGTATTCGCACAATACAAGGTTCAAAAGCCTCTCAAGGTAGAGAGTTACTGAATGAGATTTATTTTCGGACGCAATGGAAGAATTAAGTGCATGTTATCAAGATATTTAGGACAGATAACGGTTAACTCTGAATTTGTTATGGTTAAGATTTTAGTGATCGGAGAAGCATCATCTCGAGAGACTTTTCTGTAATTTATAGGGCCCCGGGAAGAATCTGTTTTATAGGATACAAATCCTATATCATCTAACAAATAACTCGAACGAAAAAAGTAATATTGTATAGCCGCAATAAAAGGATCGACTTAAAACATTTTGAAAAAACGCAAACCAAGGCAAATTTCACAAGTTAGTGTGAAATCTAAGAGTACTGGACTATTGTGTGATGTCTGTCCTTCAATATGGCAGTATATTATGTAAAATATCATCAAAGATGAAGAAAAGACTTGAGACAGCCGAAACTGATATTTAAAATCAGAAAAAGACAGTTGAATTTTCTGGAACGTGGTGAAGCAGGAGGACGACTTGGAGAATCTAATGCTCACGGGACGGAGAGAAAGAAAAAGAGAAGGAAAAGTAACTAAAAGAAATAGAGAGAGGATCATAGAGGGTCATGATCGCCTACGTCATTAAGAAACACGGTATAGAGAAGAAGAAAAACCCAGTATTAAAATAAAAAGAAATGAAAAAATATAAATTACTGAGATAGGCTCGGCAGCGATATACTGACTTAGAAATTAATTTACTGCAAGCTAGTGATTGGGAACATTACGTCAAATTAGTGTAAGGTGGCCTACATCTTTGATTCTGGTATAGTATGTGTCCTGCCTCACTAAAAGTATATTTATATCTATAAACTAGCAGTATAGCCCGGCGTTGCTCGGGTATAATGAAAGCTTTAAAACCAATCCATGGTCCTGGAGATCAGATTCTTTGGACGTTGGCACGAAAGACTAAAAAGAATAGTTGTTTCCAGTTAAAGCGAAACCGTAGACTGAAAGAAAAATGAATGGATGTAAGTCAAATTTTGATTTCCTAGTATCGATATCAAATAAGTTTTTTTCGTCGTAAACTGAATTTTGAAGGCTAAATAAGTTCACTGAGTAAATGGTATCATGGCTGAGACTAAGAACTACAATTATACCTATTTAGAGCCAAACCCGAAGCAAAAACTAAAATAAAGGGCTGAAAAAATACCGACATACAGGCAGATAAACAGACGCACACACAAACATCTTGCCTTTTATATATATATATATATATATATATATATATATATATATATATATAATCGATTTTCTGCATTATTGTAATAACTGCAACCTTGAAACTTTTGAATATCGTTTCTTATGTCTTTGTCTGTGAGTGTATCAAATTTGATTAAAATCGGACCTCTCCTTCTATAATCCGATTTTTTCGATTATCGATTTTCGATATTTATCGGGGGTACCTCGACACAAAACCTAGCTAAGAACACTCGCAGACGCTTATAGTACAACTGTGTAAATTTTCAAGAACATCGGTTCAGCCGTTTCGGCGTCTATAGGTAACGGACACACACACACAGACACACACACAGACAAAGTTCCATTGATAAATAAGTTTAGATATACTTTTATATACGCATTCGACTATTTTCCTTAAACTAATAATTTATCTCTAACCCCTAACCTTTACCAGATAGTTAAAATACTTTCTTATAATACACTTTTTAAGGTAAGTCCATAGCTAAATCCGCTGCTAAGAAGGTCGGTTCTCTGTGCAGGGCCAGGAAGTTTTTACCGTCTGAAAAAATCTTGCATATATCTATCATCTGCCCGTGCTTCGAATATTGCTGCCATATCTGATGAGGTGCCCCTGCTATCCACTTAGAAGTCCTTGACAAATTCCAACGGAGAATCTGTAATGTGATCGATCCCAACTTGGCATCTCGGATACATTTACTTTCTCACCGGCGCAACGTGGCTTCCCTGTGTCTCTGCTACAAATACTTTCAGAGCTACTGCTCAGACGAACTTAGCTCACTGGTACCCCCATACATGAATTTGATCGAGCCACAAGATTAGCAACTCGGTCCCACCCTTTTACTGCAATAGCTTCTTCTCCCGCACTTCCTGCCTGTAGAATTCCCTTCCGTTTACTTGCTTCCTCGACAGCAACAATCTTCAAGAATTCAAATGTAAAATCAATAGTCATCTACTTGCTTCCTCTCTATCTCATGCTTCTTTCTCTGTCCACTTCACTCTCATGAGTATTCTCATCTTTCTCCTACCCTTTGCCCTCTGTCACCTGTCACTCTTTCTCATGACTTACCTCCTGTGTAACCCCCTGCAAAACAGTGGCAGTAACATGCCTTGCTTGGGGCGACACGATTATATATAAAACAAATCCACATCCTTTACTAGTAACAGAATTTCGTAGGCCCTGTTCAAAAGATAGGCAAAATTACTAACAACACCCTTAGTTTGTCTTTGATAGACACTCTACTATCTCAACCACTAAATAAGCTACTTGGTTAAGTTTTCGTTTTCTGCCATTCTTAAAACTATTTCTGCAATGGGAATTAAAACGTTAAAAGACATTTCCTACGGCAAAATGGATGCAATTAATATTATCCATATTTCATCCCAGCTTTTCTAAATGAATTTCACTCTGGTTATTACAGGAAATGAAAAATTAGCGAAACCTGACAAGATCGCAGATAAATTACGACAGAACAGAAAATAATCAACATCAATAATAATAAGAAGAAGAAGAAGAACAGAAGAATATAAATAAATATATTTTTAAATTCAATATCTGTTGTTTCTATATTTTTAGCAAATTACGTTCTTTATTTCCCTCAAGCATCTCCATCTACCAGAAAAGAAGGAAAGACAACAGAATTGGAAGAAAAAAAAACAGATACCTATCTGGCCACTTATATTCTGCGGCTTGTTTGCATTGGACGGTCCGAATTGTAAATTTACTCTTGAGAAGTTATCTTCACGCAATGTATAAACTATTATTGTGGTACAGTAGGCTTGATCCAATTTGTTTCATTCCGCCATTTTCCCACACTATAATTTCGTTAAGGTCGGCCCCACGTCCAGAATAATTCATCTACTTGCTTATTCAACCATTTGCAAATGTTGAAGTAAACATTATAAAAAAAATAGATCAAAAATTTTCAATCTGATTTTCTGGTATGAAAATTTATTATTATTTACATTATTTATAAACGAACGTGCGTTGTAGTTCATTGGATATCGGCTCGGAACGAGAAATCGGGGAGCCGAGTTCGAATTCCAGCTGAATTCTTTGCATTCACTTATGCGCAAATACCCTTGGGAAAATTATTAATCCGTCTATTCCTTCCAGTTATGGGTTAAATAACAGGACAGATTGGGTTCTATAGCCTTGGTCGGCAACCAGTCTACGCAGAAAGCAATTTCGACCTACTGCAGGATAATCGTCTGCTCAGTCAGTCATATCTCGTTCGAGACATGATCGCCCAAGGGTGTATCACGTATGTCACTTGACTGACTGACAAACGAACAGTTGTCCATATCTTTGCTGTAATCCCAAAGTTTCAGCTGATGTGCCCTTTATCAGGCGTATATCAGTTAGCCTACAGCGAGTTCAAAATTATCCTTTATTTAATCTGCGGTGGTAGACCGTTCTCTTTTCACAACATATGTCGATATCTTTTCTAGTTCTTATTTTTATTACTACTCAGTTATTGCTCGCCCCGTATCCACTAAGTCTAAGTACGCACTGCCTTGCCTAAAGATTGAATTCACAAATCTTATGCGACCAAATTAACGAGCCAAAGCTTTTTATCCGTCGAGACCCTTTCTCTCAGACGAAACTTTGCACGCTTCTCACGGCTCTATTTTCCTTTCGCAGTGAGTGTTTCCAAAGGATAAAACCCGCTATGTCACGCACATTGTAAAGAACCACTCTAATTTCATTCATATACGTCTGGTGAGATATCAGTTCCAGTCAAGCAGCATCCAAGAAAAGCTCACCTTGTTGAACCGAGCCCCAAAAGGTTACTTCCCCGATCACTTCAATCTCAAGTTATTTTCTTTTCTTTCTTTATCATTTCAAGCAAGGCAGTTTTACTGCCACTGGTGTGCAGGGAGTTACATAGAAGGAGAGTGATGAGAAAGAGGAACAAGTTATAGGGGTGTCAGAGAATGGGTAAAAGAAGAATGAGAATACTGGTGTGATGAGAGAAAAGAACATGAGGGTAAGAGAGATGGAAGATGAAAATTGACTTTACATTGAAATTCTTGGAGATTTTAGCTGTCAGGGAAGTAAGTATACGGAAAGGAATTCCACAGGAGGAAAGTGCAAGAAAAGAAGATGGTAGAGTAGAAGTTACGGTTGCATTTTATTGGTTTCACTGTAAAAGGGTGGGACCTAGTTGCTAGTCTAGTAGCTCGAGTAAATTCATGCAGAAGGGGGACCAGTGAATTAAGCTCATCGAAGCAGAAGCCGTGAATATATTTGTAGAAGAGACATAGAGAAGCTGAGCTACCAAGTTGGTATCGATCACATTACAGATTCTCAGTTGGATTTTGTCAAAAACCCCGAGGTGTATACCAGGGGGACCCGACCAGTACTCTACACAGTAATCTAAACAGCTTCTAGAATGCATCCTTTCGTCTTCGGATGTCAGTGTCGCACTTTCTATCTTCTTTTAGAACACTTCCAAGGTATTTAAATTTTTGTACCTGCTTGATTTTAGTTTGCATTTTTGGCTCCTCTTTTTACAGATGACCATATATTCAGTTTTCTTGTAATTTATATGTAGTCCTTTCTTTCCGCTTTCTTCATCTACTTTCTGTAAGTGGTCTTGTAGTTTTCTTTTTCATATCAACGCTGTATCATCTACGTATTTTATATTGTTCAGATTGTTGTCGCCAATGATAAATCTTGGCATGACTTCTAGGGCTCCCAGAATTGTCTTGTAAAATTTGAATAGAACCAGCGAAAAGACATATCCTTGTCTTACACCCCTTTCTCTATTTGTATATCTGCTGAACTCGTTTTCTGTTCGTATGTTCTTGATTACTTTAATAGCTTTCTTAAATGTGTAGAGTGATTAGGGAGACAAGACGTGATTCATGTTAAGGATCTGAACAACTGATTTTTACTTCAACTTTATCATTATAGATATAAGAATTTTACTAATTTCAGGCTGTCTTTTTTGTTCATTTTTTATTTCTTTATTTTATTTATTTTTATTTTTCAACGTATTCATATTCCTTTTGAGCAGCATTGTTGAATTATTTGGTTATTTGTCGATACGAACTATCACTCGTGAACTTCAGTCACCAATCTGGCGAGGGCGTAGAGCGCCGAAAATTTGTTCACAACTTCACTGACAGCTAAGGGTTCGGCAACAATCGAGAAATAACCAAATATTTTTATTTTTATTTTTTTATTGCAGCTTACGTATGAAATTAGTCAGAAACCTCGATGTATTAAAATAGTCCTGTGTCTCCTATATCACAGCAGTTTCAATAAACTTTCGCCTGATTGAACCATTCATTTTCTATTAAAACCACATTTTCCAGATCAAAATTATGACCACAAAGATTTCGGTGACACAAAATTGCATCACAAAAATTGGAAATGTTTTAACAGAGGACTGGACATGAAACATCGATATCAGAAAGCCCATTAGGATAAGGAAAGATGTCTTCAAGAAGATAAGCAAACTAATACGAAACAAAAACATTTCATTAGAAACAAAGAAAAGTGTCGGTCAGTTAAGTGCCATACCTGATACACGCTTTGGACGATTATGTCTCGGAAGAGACATGACTGACTTGGCAGAAGATTATCCCGCAGTAGGTTACCATTACTTTCTGCGGTAGACTTGTTGCCAGCCACGGCTATCGAACCTAATCTGTCCTATTATTTGACTCATAGCTAGAGGGAGAAGAGATGTATTGTATTATTACGTAGTAATTAGTGGGGTATCAGTTTATTACTTTATAACAACTCTATCTCCCACTTTATGACCAGTAGAAGCTTTAATCATGATTCCAACTATTATATTCAGTCAGTCAGTTAATCAAGTGCCATACGTGTTACACGCTTGGGCGATCATGTCTCGAAATAGACATGACTGACTGGGAAGAACATTATCCCTCAGTTGGTTGCCATTCTTTTCTGTGGTAGACTGGTTGCCAGCAAAAGCTATAGAATCCAATCTGTCTTATTATTTAACCCATAACGGGTGAGAAGAGACGGATTAATACCTTTTCCAAGAGTATTCGTGCGTAAGTGAATGTAAGAAATTCAACTGGAACTAGAGGCGGTATTTTTTTTCTTTTCATACGTCTTAAAAACATTACAAATATATATCAATATATACCAGCATATCTCATTCGGATAGTTGATACTAACCTGTACACATATGGGTAAAATGATCAGTACATGAAGGTATAATCTGTTCAAGAATGCACAATTGACTGCATATAAAATTAACATAATTCACATATAATCAGGTGTTCTCACCTAATGGAAAGACGTATACATAATTAGGTCCATTCTTGTATATGAAATACACTCATGCCTAGGTGCCCCCTATACACACAATAATACATACAATAATATATATAAACATGCACAAAATTCTATAGAAGCATACATAAAATTAGGTGCACCCATATATATATGAGAAACATATCTCACCTTACACTTAAGTGCCCCATTATATACGTGAAATATTTATGTCGAAGTCATTATAGCGAACTCATTTACAATTACATAGTTCATGATAGGATATTTCATTTCAAACTTCGTAAACCAATAATATAAAGTCATAGTGTACTTAGATTTGCGTGTCAGTCTATTGTATGGTAGGTCCTTCTCTTCACTTCTTTGGTCTGTAAACTCCTCCAACGAATGATCCACACAAATGTGAGAGAGCTGGCAAGTGTGTCGGAATGGGTGATTCTAAGATTTTATGTGTTAGATAGTTTAAATCTATTTTATGGCGGCATTTGAAAATTATTTCATTTCTCTGATTTAATAATTGGCTAGATTCTCTAAATTTAATAATTCTAATCTTTTTTGTCTAAGCATAAATTTCATCTGCTTCTAAAGCTATTGGGGGTTTGAGATTTCAGTATAATCTTCCATGCAATCTGAGGGGGAAAATTTCTGTCTTTCAATTCTCAGAAGTATTTAGAGAGAGCAGTTTGATGTTTTAGGTGGGGTTTAGAAAATGATTGAGTGTGATTATATAGGCGCTGTTTTCATGGTCCGGCTGAAATTCTATATATGTTTTTTCCTGCTATTGTCTACGCTAGGATAGCTGGTTGCTTGGTATATTACTTCTTCGGACTTACATATGCTTCCAACTTGGCTTTTATTTTTTACTCTACAGTTACAGAGGGTTGTACTGTCTTTCTATTGTCATAAAACTTCTTTAGCATATTATTATTATTATTATGGGAATTGATGATGCTATTTATATTGCTAGTGCAGGAATAACTAATTTTTAATGTCTTCCTATTGAAGATATTCCTTAGTGGGTTGTTCTGCTTAAAGTGCTTATCAACTAACTTCAGAAAGTATTGCCCGATATGAATATTAGATAGCTTACAGGAAGTGGGGGATTAAACCATATCACTCTTCTTTTTCTATTTCTAGGTTCTTTAGTTCTGGTACTTTGGGTGGGGGGTTCTAAGTAATGTAATTTTTGTTTAAAGCCACATTTTTTTAAAGCGATGTTGTAATGTGTCTTATTTTCATTAAAGATTATGTTATTTGATGTTAGTTTGTTGATTCTAGTGTTTACGATTGTAGGGATTTGTTTAATTATTTGTTGGGGATGGTTGGAGTGGATGTTTATGTAGGTTTGTGTTTCATCATTTTTTGGTATGGTTTAAATGTGTTGTTTGCCAAATTTAAGGTAATATCTAGGAAGTTGACTATTTTTAAATTAGACGAAATCTCTATTTTAAATCCGAGCCATTTAAAGGCCCTAATTACTTACTTTGCTACCCGAGATGATAGTGGACCATTACTGTTAGGGATAATGATGAGTCCGTCATCTCTGTATAGACCTATTTGTTTGGAGTTCACTATCCTACAAAGGATGTTTAGGATATAGATTCCTATATATATTTCTCTATCTTTTCGTTTCTTTCTTTATTCTTTCTATATATATATATATATATATATATATATATATATATATATGTTAATTGTGTCGCCCCACGCAAGGCATTTTACTGACACTCTTGTGCAGGGATTTACATACAAGAAAGGTTGAGGAGTGAGAGGTTGCAGGGGGTGTCAGAAAGAAAGTAGGAGAGGGAAGAGAGTACCGGTGAGAGTGGGGTGGATGTAGAAAAGCATGAGAGAGAGGATGTAAGTTAGTGAGACAGGAGATGACTATTGGCTTTACATTTAAATTCTTGGAGATTGTAACTGTCAGGAAAGCAAGTATGCGGAAGAGAATTCCACAGGCGGGAATTGCGAGAAAAGAAGCTGAGGGAGTAGAATTTGCGTTTACAATTTATTAGTTTCACAGTAAAAGGATGGGACCTAGTTGCTAATCTTGTGGCTCGATTTTTCTCTATTTTTCGTTTCTTTCGTTATTCCTTATATATATATATATATATATATATATATATATATATATATATATATATATTGTTTCTGATGAAAGGCCGAAATATCAAATATGATAATAGAAATAAATAAATACTGTCAAAAAATACATTTTTAAACTTACAACTTTTTAATAGTTTTTCCTATATATATATATATATATATATTTGTTTCTTTCTTTATTCCTTATATATAGATATAGATATAGATATATGTCTCTATTTTTCGTTTCTTTCTTTATTCCTTATATATATATATATATATATATAAGGAAGAAAGAAAGAAACGAAACGAAAAATGAAGAAATAAAAGAAGGAAACATGAAAAAAGAATGAGAAAAAGGTATGCAAAAGGACAGAAACAAACATACATTTATTTGATAATAAATAAAGAAGGAACAAAGAAAAAAGAAAAGAAGAGGAAGTATTAATGACAGAATAATCTCTGAGAATGCCAATAAACAAAGAAGAAACAAAGAAAGAAGAGAAGAAGAGGAAGCATTAACGAAATAATAATCTCTGAAAATGCCAATGGACAAAAAGAAACAAAGAAAAATGAAAAGAAGAGGAAGCATTAATGGCAGAATAATATCTGAAAATGCCAATGAACAAAGACGAAACAATGAAAGAAGAGAAGAAGAGGAAGCATTAACGAAATAATAATCTCTGAATATGCCAATGGACAAAAAGAAACAAAGAAAAATTAAAAGAAGAGGAAGCATTAATGGCAGAATAATATCTGAGAATGCCAATGAACAAAGACGAAACAAAGAAAGAAGAGAAGAAGAGGAAGCATTAATGAAAGAATAATCTCTGAGAAATAAAATCAAAATGGACAGATAGTGCCATTTTTACTGAAAATCTGTATTAAAAAACTAGCGACGCGTTGACGGGGAGAAAAGAAAATGAAAATGGGGTTAAAGCAGAAGAAAATAGCAATTTAATGAGAATAAGAAAGAGAAGAGAGAGAAAGTAGGAATACATATTTGAACGCTTTCTAAAATCTATAGAAAACTCTACGTTTTTATTTCTCATCCAAAAATTCCGCTCCAAAATAAGCTTAATAGTTATATTTGTCGAATACGTTATCAATTATGAACGTTTGCTTGACTCGTCACTGCACTGATATCACGTGAGCCGAGAAAAGTAAATAAATTGTGCATTTATCCATATTTTATTTAATCGTATTTTCTTTACAGCCTACGTTTGTCCAAGTGATAGACGCGGGAAAAATGGCAAAAGATATCAGAAGAAAAAGCGCTAGTCAAAATGGCGCCGTTGCCATGACATTTCAGTCAAATTTTTTGCTATAATTAATTTTATTTTGACATCTTTCGTGAAGTAACTGAAAGCGAATTTGTTGAATTTATTTTCCAAAACATAAGAAAAAAATGAAACAGGAAAAAAAGATGGAAAACGATGCAGATGAGAACGAAAGCGAAAATGGAGAGATAAAAAGGAAAAAGAAAAAGAAGGAAAGAAAAGAGCTAAAAATAAAACAAAAAGAAAAAGAATTTGCGTGGAAAAGAAATGAAAGAATAAGATTGTATAATAGGGAGATGGCACAAAAGGATAAATGAATGAAAATGAGTAAAATTATAAAAGAATGAGATAAAAATATAATTATAAACCAAACGAGGAATGAGTAAAAGTAATTTTAAGATATGCAACAAAGGAAAGAGCTAAGAAAAGTAAGTAAAAGACATGAGCAAAGAAATAAAATATGAACGTGACAAAAGAAAGGAGTGAATGATCGAATGAAGAATGACGTCAATCGAAAAACAAAGAAAGAAATGAAAGAAATTCTGAAAGAATGAAATAAAAAAAGGCATAATTATAATGCAAATGTGAATAAGTTAATTTAACAAAAAAGAATGAAGTAACAAACGAACGAAGAAACAAAATGCAAAAGAAAGAAAGAATGAATGAATGAGTTCAGGAATTGGTAAAAGTAAAAAAGAAAAAAGGAAAGAAGGAATTAATAAAAGAAAGAAAGAAAGAAAAAAAGAAAGAATAAATGAATTGGTGGAAGTAAAAAAGAAAGAAGGAAGGAAGAAATTAATAAAAGAAAGAAAGAAACAAACAAACAAACAAAGAATGAATGAATTCATGAATGGGTGAAAGTTAAAAAGAAAGAAGGAAGAAAGGAATTAATAAAAGAAAGAAAGAAAGAAAGAAAGAAATAAAGAATTCATGAATGGGTGAAAGCAAAAAAGAAAGAAAGAAGGAAAGAATAATTAAAAGAAAGAAAGAAAGAAAGAAAGAAAGAATTCATGAATGGGTGGAAGTAAAAAAGAAAAAATAGGAAGGAAATTAATAAAAGAAAGAAAGAAAGAAAGAAAGAAAGAAAGAAAGAAAGAATGAATGAATTCATGAATGGGTGAAAGTTAAAAAGAAAGAAGGAAGAAAGGAATTAATAAAAGAAAGAAAGAAAGAAAGAAAGAAATAAAGAATTCATGAATGGGTGAAAGCAAAAAAGAAAGAAAGAAGGAAAGAATAATTAAAAGAAAGAAAGAAAGAAAGAAAGAAAGAATTCATGAATGGGTGGAAGTAAAAAAGAAAAAATAGGAAGGAAATTAATAAAAGAAAGAAAGAAAGAAAGAAAGAAAGAAAGAATGAATGAATGAATGAATGGTGAAAGCAAAAAAGAAAGAAAGAAAGAAAGAAAGAAAGAATTCATGAATGGGTGGAAGTAAAAAAGAAAAAAATAGGAAGGAAATTAATAAAAGAAAGAAAGAATGAAAGAAAGAATTCATGAATGGGTGGAATTAAAAAAGAAAAAATAGGAAGGAAATTAATAAAAGAAAGAATGAAAGAAAGAAAGAAAGAAAGAAAGAAAGAAAGAAAGAATGAATGAATGGGTGGAAGTAAAAAAGAAAAAATAGGAAGGAAATTAATAAAAGAAAGAATGAAAGAAAGAAAGAAAGAATGAATGAATGAATGGTGAAAGCAAAAAAGAAAGAAAGAAAGAAAGAAAGAAAGAATTCATGAATGGGTGGAAGTAAAAAAGAAAAAATAGGAAGGAAATTAATAAAAGAAAGAATGAAAGAAAGAAAGAAAGAATGAATGAATGAATGAATGAATGAATGGTGAAAGCAAAAAAGAAAGAAAGAAAGAATTCATGAATGGGTGGAATTAAAAAAGAAAAAATAGGAAGGAAATTAATAAAAGAAAGAAAGAAAGAAAGAAAGAAAGAAAGGGAAGGAGGAGAGAAGGAAGAATAAATTAACAACGGAATAAACACAAACGTCATAGAACGAAAAGCAGTCAAAGAAAGAAATGAGAAAAATAAAACGGAATGCTATAAAAAAAAATTATAATGTGAACGAAGAAGAAATTCGAAAAAAGAATAACATTTTTAAAAAAAAGAAAGGAGAAATGCCCGTAAAAATGAAATAGAAAAGAAAAATGTAAAGAGAAACGAAGAAAGGCAAAGAAAGAAAGAATGAAAGAAAGAAGTGCATGAACGAAAGTCCAAAATCATTGAATCAGACGTTCAAAAAAAAAAAGAAAGAAAAACCAGAAAAAGAAGTAAATAAAATAAAGATAAAATTTAAACAAACTGACATGAAAAAGAAATAAAGGAAAAGAAAAAAGAAGCATATAAAGAAAACACCGTGAATGAACGAAAGAAAGACGTCATTTGAAGAAGCTATGAATGATGAAAACATTTTCACTCTCTTCATTGCCTGAGTTTGAAAAAAGAAAAGAAAGATAAAACCGTGTATTTATTTGTCTTCCCACTTATGCCTGAATTTAGAAATGCTACCTCCAAATTACACAGGATAAAGAAAAGAAAAATAGTAGTAAGTAGTAAAGAATCACAGAAGGACGAGCTTGAATGAGAAAAGGCGGAACAGAGCAAAAGTCTGTAGCGAAAGAAAGAACAAAAACGGAATGACTCCATATCAAATTTCCAATTGGATGAAATTAAAAAAAAAACGACGCAACGAGATTAAAATTAAAATTGGAAAGGAAAGAAAAAAGAAAAACAAATCAACAGATTTATAATATGCCGAGCAGAATGAAAATGCGAAAACACTGAAAAACATTTATTCAAAGAGTGAGGTAAATACAATATCGCATTACGTTTATTCTAATGTCATGTTTTTAAATTTAATTAAAAAAAAATGTCTAACGTCTGTCTTATTTGCAGCCATCTCTATCATATTCGTATTTATTAATTGTTCACAATTTCAGAAAGCCAAAAAGAAAACGTAATTGATAATAACAATAGATGGATGTCATTAATGTGTCACGCTGTTATCTAAAGAATAATAAGCAAAAATGCCATCGAAACTAAACGAAGTAACAACGATTTTGTTAGAGAGTAAATTAAACTACATAAAGTCGGTTCAATGCCATGACAACATTCGTAAAAATAGAGATAGCTTTCTGCTGTAATGGGTTTATTACGAAGTTAAGTTCAGACACTCTTAGAATATATCCAACTGCTCATTACTACACTATTTTCTCAGATGACCCTTAAATACGGCTTTTGCTGTCTCGATATTTATTTTGCATTAAAATACAAATCTGTGGTACAATACCAAAACGGGTTGAAGGAAGGCTGGTCTTCTGTTTTATAATTAAATACAACTAGCCACAATTACTGGCCCGAACAAACCACAATATTCCTCAAGCCAAAACAACACATTCTTACTTACAATTCTTACTACACACACAATAATACCTCAGAATCTCTCTGAAGTCCTAAATAGTCTCCATATTTGTCTGTGTGGGGAGAGAAATAAGACAACAATTTACAAATCTGAACTCTATTATGTATTTACAATATGAGCTGCTTACAAAAGTTTTTTTAGAAATAATGTTAGTAATAAAACCCATCACAAGCCTTTATTGTGGCAGAAACATCCGTTAAAGCGACGAAATCAATGTGGAATTTTAGTAACACTCATTCTCATTACCATACACTCAAATACGACAACAAATTCGAAAATCACACCTGAAATACGAAATGCCTTCCGCACCCACCAAAAATTCTTAACATGAGAGGAGAGGAAAAATTAGACGAAAGAAAGTGGCGGCAGAAATATTTTTAAAAAAAAAAGGCTAATGACTTTACGTCCCCTAGCTAAGTAAACTTGAAAAGAAGGAACTAAAAACAGAAAAACAACCTTAAACTTAATTTGGACTGGGTTGCCAATGTTCGAACCAGTTGAAATAATATCCTAATGCCTAAACGGCATCAAAGTGACACTCTAAATCGGCCCTCTTACTCGATACACACTAGACTTACCCACTTGTTGCCAAATTCTGGTGACGGGAACAGTCGCCTTACCGTCCTAATCTTGACTTTAAGCTGATGATTAAACTAAAAGATCTCTTCGGAAGAGATGAGCTTCTCATCTACAACGAATTTTTTCTGGCGTGTCGTCCATTTATGACGGTCGTAATGCCCAACAGGCAAAAGAACACAATGTTCAGCCTTCGTCAACGCAAAAGCCTCAAAGATTAAAAATCTTCCATGCAGCATATGAATCATAATATCTTCAATAAACCTCTAAAACGGGACCACGACCCTACAGTGAAAACAGGCGTGGTTCAGTGTCTCCACCACCTCACAGAAGCAAATGCACTTTGGAGATTTTTCCAACCCTGCCGAACAAAGTTGTTTACCAGCCCAGAGCGCCCTTCGAATCACCAGCGAGGTGAGTGATGGCTCATTATTAGTAAGGAATTTTAATCCGAACGCTTAAGCCATATGGGGCAAGTTTCGGCTTCCTAAGACCGAGTTCTCCTATAAAACCATCTTGAATAGACCTACCCCACTGACACGTAAGAGATCGTACAGAGCAATCCTACATTCAAGGTAGAAGGAGTGCTCGCCTCGGGGTAAACGGAGGGACTCCTCCTCTCAAGAGTGCACACTTCTCAGGGATGGGAACTTTTTACGAGCATCCTCCTTCCAGAATTTGCTGACACTATCTGATTTCTGACGCATTCGATCTAGGAACGTAATGCGAAGCGTATGTTGAAAGAACTCAAAGTGAGGCATACCCAGACTGTCTTCAGAAAGGTGGAGGTAACAGATCCTCAGAACTACATTAAGAGCATTGCCTTCCGATGAAAAAGAAGACAAAACCCTTATTAATGTATGGAAAGTCAGTAAAGGAGAATCGTTTATATATGTGAGGCATATACTTCTGCTTTCCTCTTTAAGGAAAGATTCATTCGGGACCACAGACGAACTGCGACTTCAGCTTTTTCCCGTACCTCTAACAAATTCATTTCCGAAAAAGATCGGGGTCGAAACAGAACCGTGTATCTTGACCGGCCCGTCCATCCAGAGAAAATATCCGAGCTGAGAAATTCCGTTCCACGCACCCAACTACAAGACAACCTACTTATCGCGGATGATTTTGGCCTCTTGTACCGTCTAGTACGCTCTGATTTCTTTACTGACTTTGTCAATCTCAACTTTGCTCCACGCAAAAATTGAAATGCCGACAAAATAGGCAGAGCACCTGGTCGAGGTGATAGGACCAGGTATTGAAATTCCGCGCAGGACCGAATTCGCCTTTAACTTGGTAATGAAGGGCTCCGACACAAGAATGTCAAGGAAAAGTGAAAGCAAAAAAATTGACAAATGAAGAGAGACAGCACGAAAGTCTTCGATCAAACCTCATTCCCTTCCTCCAGTGCACCGGCAGTCGGATACAAAAGACGAATACAGGAGTGGAAGTACGGCCCGAAACAGGCAGCAGAAAAGGACAGCCCCCAGAAACCGATGGTCAACTCTATCGAATGCCTTGGACTGATCTGAATTGATCAGAGCAGCTTCTGTGCGACTTGCTCGATAATCAAGCGTAACAAATGAGGGTTGTCCTGAATACTCCGCACTTAACAGCACAAGTCTGTTTAGAATCAACAAACTAGAGAGGAAAGTTTGCAAACGGCAGGCTAAGATCCTTAACTCTGTTTAACATCGCCAAATGCTTATCCTATTTCCACCGTTCATGTTCTGAGGTAACAACTTGATCACAACCCTGGGGAAGCTTTGAGTTTTAGACGCCTGTTTCATCCAGTCGTTGTAAATGAGTTCCAGCAATGGAAGAAGAACGGGTGACTACCTCAAGTACATTTCGTAAGGAAGATCATCTAATCACGGAGGTTTTACCTGGCCAACCAGCTTCAGCGTTTCTCAGATTCCCGACTCTTTAATGGAACCATTGCATCCATTCACTTTAACCGTCTCGATGCGAGAAAAGTCGAACAAATAGACATCAAACTGACTGAGCTCATAAAAGTAGTCACGGAAAATCTCCCGTATGACCACGCTTGTAGTCACGCTCTGTTTATCCGGATATGTGATGCACGCCATATGTCAATAGGATGCATTTCTAACTTCTCTTGCTCGCAATTCATCGTGACATCTTTTTAATCTAGCCCTAATTTCCAGAGTTTGATCCTTCTTTATAAGCAAGGAGGTTAACTAAAGCTACTTCCCCGCTATCACGGGATTTAATTAACTTTATCCTTCCATGCCGTTTACGCTACTGACTTAACAAGATTGAGTTAACGACTATAATTAGCGGCAAACGATCTAGTCTTGAATTTTAATTTATCTATCACATATTCACAGCCATAGCCCCTGTCAATTACTGCTGTAGCATTAGTAGAAGCTGATCCTGGTGATCTCACTTACTATACAATGATCCTTTCAATTTCCAGTAGACAGCCATCGTAAACTTAGGTTTATCTTAGTTTACACAAACTCTCTTAAATAAGACTCGGCTGAGATAACTAGAACGCACCACCGAAGCCGAGTACAATAAATATCGAAGTCGCTAACCGCTAAGCTATAGGCGCATGAAATCAGAAAAGGGAAATTTTAGCGTGTTATATATAAGCGGTGTATACACAAGTCAGTCACCGAAAAAACTTAATTCATTACTGAAGAGTAATGCATAAATCCCTGAAGTTGTAACTATTTATTTCAAATTTTTTTCTTTAGAGAGCTCAGTCATAACGAGAGCATTTTACGTACCAACTTTTAACACGTCGAATCCTTCCTCTAAGTAAACTCACCTGACATCCTAGCCCTCTGCAAAACTAACCTTGATCTTTCTATCCTCCCTTCTGAATTCTACATCCCTGGTTACCTTCCCCTGTTCAGAAAGGATCCCAATGTCCACATGGATGGGCTCGGTGTTTATGTCAGTGAACACCTCCCTCTTCTCTGATTCCATGCGCCTATGGCTTAGGGGTTAGCAACTCCGAATGACACCAAGTCAGTCGAGTTTTGATCCCGGCCAGAAGCAATTGAATGTCTAGCCACACTGATGAGCTGTGATACATCGAAACAGACTTGTATATGAATGACGAATATATATATATATATATATATATATATATATATATATATAAACAAGTTACCATTACCACACCAACAATAATAATGACCTAATGGAATGTGTCATCATTATGTGATGGCATTAATAAACTAGTAATAATATAGGTTTCTAGTTGATAGAATGTTAGCGTCTGTAATTCTATTGTTATTAAGTAATAAACCTGCTCCTAAGAAATTAATATATATTAATAAGATAATTGGAAAAACATTTAAAATCTCACATATTAATTTAAAGACATACATGTGCAAACCTTTTAATAAGAATTTAAAATATATTGAGGTTGACTTGGTTTATTTTAATTTACATTAAACTTTCTAATGTTTAATTATATCAAATTTTCAAAGGGCCCCTAGTGAGGATCGAACTATTCAGAAATAACGTTAACTATTACCACATACGGAGGCGCCTATTGTAGTAAGAAGTGGAACGGTACGCTATTTTGCAACCTCTTTAGAAAAGGCATAAGTCTATATCCCTGAGTGCTTTTCCATTACCACATATCCATAGAGAAACGTTCCTGGCATGCCAAGATTACTGAAGAAATAGAGGATAACATCATGGCTACAACTGCCATGCAAGTAGTAATAATTCTAAAAATAAATAAGTAAATAATTTAAATAATAATTAGAAAAAGAGTTGTTGCATCTATTGTCAACCTTGACATTCGGCCAGCATTTTATTTTTTAATTTTCTAATTTCCTACAATATAAGGAATGTAATAGTTTACCTTTATCTGCAGGAGTTAATGAAATGATATAGGGCGTGTAAATTAAACTTTAATCCGAAGTTGCATAATTAAAAGAATAAAAAGAAAAATGTGAAAAATTTTAATTGAAAAAATAAACTTGATATTTTGGGTGGGGTGCGGGGTAAAAACGCACCGTAATAAACACGAATAATGTCGGTTTACTAAAGGCAGAAAAGTCAAGAACGTGTCCGATTAAATAAAATAATACGGATCCCCCGCCCAAAAAAAACGAGAAAAATTTACAAAAAACAACCCAAGAAAGAAAAGAAATATGAAATTATGTTGGTCGAGTGGACTTCTCTATTAAAATTAACAGTTACCCAAGGGAAATAACTGATGCTACTTGATATGACAGATTGTAAGTGATTAATTGTCTGCCCGTGATTTAAAAATAGAGCCCCAAACGATGGAACAAAAAATAAATAAGACAAGGGTATCTAAAAACGAAACAACATAATTTAGTCATCAAGAAAGAATTTTATGCATACATTGAAATCTTAAACTGCAAAATGAGCAGCTAACATAGAAGCAATTGAATTTGTGTCTTTAGTTTCGTTGCTTTATGGCCCGATTTATAGGATGTACTCACGCTCCATGTCTATCGGCTGGATACTGATTGGAAGGTATCTCTAATAATAAAGTCCCCTAGCTCTAAAAACGTTTGTTCTTCCTGTCGGCTATGTCAGTAGACATGTTACTGTGTACTCAGGTAGTGGAAAATACGTCATATTAAGTTCACTAAGATTACTGGAGATATTTACTCGAAGTATTGCCTTGTTCGGAAAGTATTATCGCATTTTTGAAGAAGAAAATATGTCTAACTTCAAGGAACGTTAAATATATGTGTAAAGAATATAATCGTGATTGAAAGAAATGAATGACAAATGCCCATTATAGATTTAATTTTCCTAATCTTAGATTTTGGACGAAAAGAAATGATATAATCATATAATTCTGCTTGTTCATTAGTTACTTAGGGTTTTTTTTTTTGTTTTTTTTTTAATCATGTCACCCCAAGCAAGGCATTCCACTGCCACTATAGCGCAGGGGGTTACATCGAGCGATTGGGTACAGGAAATGTCAGAAGGAGGGTGATAGACGAGTTAGGATGTACATAGGGAGAGAGTTGAAGAGAATGGGTGTGAGTTAGTGTGTTAGGAGGTGTATATTGACCCGACATTTAAACTCCAGGAGGTTGTAGCCGTTGGGGAAGCAAGCATGCGGTAGGGAATTCCACAGGCGGGAAGTGCGAGGAAAGAAGCTGTTGGAGTAGAAATTGTGGTTACATTTCATCGGTTTCACTGTAAAAGGGTAGGACCTAGTTGCCAATCTAGTATCTCGTGCAAATTCACACCTAGGGGGCACCAGTGATTTAAGCTTATCAGAGCAGAAGTCATGAAAGTATTTATAGAAGAGGCACAGGGAAGCCACGTCACGCCGGTGAGAGAGTGACTGCAGGTGGTCAGTTACCTACCCACTTACTATAATGGATATTTGCCATTCATTTCTTTCAATAACGATTATATTTACCACATGACATACCACGTACGTTGCAGCCTGACATTATCTCATGAATAATGAACTATTTCTTTTTGATCGCGGGGAAATATGGAAAAGATAGATCAGAAGTCTTATTATGTTTCAGTGATTAAATAATATTAAAAAAAGAAAATTTGTATAGGCTAATAGATAGATAGATAGATAGATAGATAGATAGATAGATAGATAGATAGATAGATAATGAACAAACTGGCATAGATAGATAGATAGATAGATAG
>JBBBDQ010000323.1:2900000-2935000 GCA_037127315.1 Ascarosepion bandense | reverse complement strand
TCGAACAATTTGCGAAAAATCGATGAGGTTAATGGGGCGATAACTAGAGGGTAAGAGGCCTGCCCAGATATTTTTCGAACAGAAACTACAGAGAGCTTCCAACAAGCAGGAAAGTAGGAATCAGTGAGGCAATAGTTCTAGAGTTTAGAGAGGACAGGAGAAAGCTCAGTGGCGTATCTCTTTAGGACGATGGCTGAGATTCCATCACCTACATATGTTCTAAAAACTGACCTGCTCATACTCCCAAAAACAACGTGAGAGTTGTCAATTAGATTGTCATTATACGAAAAACTTCTGAGCTTGAATATGGTTATTTTTACAGTAATTCTAAATTATTATTTCATTTGATTGTCTCGTTATACTGCTAGGTCCTCGGTATGACGATAAACTGCATCCAGCAGTAAGGCCTCTGATTATAAGGTTGTGAGGAGCATGGAACCACCTCTTAATTGCTATTATACCCAGGTCCACTCAAACCCAGAGTGGTAGCACCTGATAGGGTTCCAGCTATGAGCAAATAGTTAACACCCAAACTGCAGTCAAAACACTATGAAAGTATAAAAATACACTTTTAGAGAATTACATACATAAAAATGAAAATTACATACATGAAAACCTGTCGTGGCGGACAGACATAATCTCGCTGCTGACCTTGAGCGGGATCTACACTCTGTGGTGAACTGGGGCAAGAAGTGGCTTGTCAACTTCAGTTCATCTAAGACCAATCTGTTGTCTGTCAACCATTACAGGCAACCTCTCCTGCCTCCAATAAGCATGGACCAAGTGATTCTCCCTGAGAGTAATACACTACGCCTCCTCGGACATACCCTGTCCTCAGACCTCAAATGGAGCCACTATATTGAATCCATAGCAAAATCTACTGCTAAAAAGGTTGGGTCACTATGTCGATCCAGGATGTTTTTTCCACCTGAATCCATCCTGCATATATACAAGTCAACCATCCGTCCGTGCATGGAGTACTGCTGCCATTTATGGTCAGGTGTCCCTGCCGTTCTCCTCAGTGTTCTTGACAAGCTCCAAAGGAGAGTCTGTAATGTGATAGGTACTGATCTGGCGACTCGACTGCAGCCACTTCCCCATCGTCGAAATGTGGCCTCCCTTTGTCTGTTCTATAAATACTTTCGTGGCTTCTGCTCGGACGAGCTTAAGTCACTGATGCCTCCTCAACAGGTGTTTACTCGTGCAACCAGACTGGCAACTCGGTCCCACCCATTCACAGTCAGGTTAGCCAAATGCAGACGACAATTCTACTCCTGCAGCTTCTTCTCTCGCACTTCCCGCCTGTGGAACTCGCTCCCGTATTCTTGCTTTCCTGACGGCTACAACCTCCAGAAATGTAAATGCAAAATCAATACTCATCTACTAACCACTGGACTGTAGCTCTCTCCCCACCCCTGTATAACCTTCCCTTTCTCTCCACCTATGTATCTGTCATCGCACCTTCTTTCTCAGCTTTCTATTGTTCCTTTCTAACTAGTTTGTACTCCTCACTCTTTTCTAATTAATCTTTTTACATTTATGTAACCCCCTGAACATCAGTGGCGTTTCCGCCTTGCTCGGGGTGAAATGATTAAAAAAAAAAAAGCCTTTATAGAAAAATATACTTTTTTGAAGAAAAAATTATTCCCATAACATATATTTGGAGGAAAAAATATTCTCAGCAAAACATTTTTGAACACAAAACTAGAAGACATTTTTACTTTTCTAAAATAAAAAAGAATAAAAACAATATTTTAATTCAAATTTGAGTAAATAACCCTCTCACTATAACCGAACGTTTAAAAATACCTTAAATCCCATCTTTTTGGCATTAAATACCCACAGAGGTTGATATGCCGTTAAACAAAACTCAAATTCAGATTATACTGCTAACACACACACACATACACACACACACACACACACACACACACAGATAGATAGATAGATAGATAGATAGATAGATAGATAGATAGATAGATAGATAGATAGTTTAACTGTGGTAATGTTTAGCGACAAGCTTCATTTTCAGTGGTCTTACTGATAAAATGTATTTTAGCAAGCAGGTTTTTCATCACAAAAAATAATTGATATTGGGGTGGAGATAGAGCGTTGATAAGCACAAAGCCTTTGTCCCTTTAACTGAGCAGGTTCGTGCCGACTTCGAAGTTTCGTGAGGACACCGTTACGATGAGTGAGAGCATCATAACGGTGACTGCATATAACTTTGAAGTCGGCATGAGCCTGCTCAGTTAAATTGACAAACTTGTGGTGGACTTCGCAGATAATTACAATCAGACTGAAACTAATTCTTGTAGCTGTCAACGCGTCTGGCACAAGGTCAATATTCATTAGTTTCCCTCTGACTGGGCCTTCAAAATATCCTCGAAATTCATCACAAACATTTTTATTTTTAATTCGACATGAAATGCAAAGAATAATAGTTGCAAAAAAAAAGGAAAGGACAACAATACGAAATATAAGGCAAATTAATAATTGTTTAGAATACAGTAAGTAGTTGTGGGCGCGTGTGTGTAGAATTACATATTAATCAATGTATGTTGGTATGCAAATGAAAGATATGCAGATGCAACAAACTCTTTTTGCTTATATATATATCCGAATGAATACAGAGAGAAGAAAGAATTTTTACAACATCCAAAACATTAATTTAAAACAGTGCTCGATATATAATATATAGAGCTGTGAATATTTATTATAAATTATATTTTAGAACATGTACATAATTATATATAAATATTTATGTATATATATATATATATATATATATATATATATACACAAATGGTATATTTGTTTCGACATTGAAACTTCAATGTCTCATCAGGCGATATAATGTTAAATCTATCTAGTAATCAAAGACTCTCATTAATCAACCATTTTAACTACCCACACCACTTTCTTCAAAATTCTAACGGTCAATACATGAGACTTGTTTCCTTATTACTAAGCCCCACCAACATTCCAAACACAAATGACCAAATATAAGAAAAGAAGCTTTCTATTCCTATACATACCGCCTGATGAGACATTGAAGTTTCAATGTCAAAACAAATGTACCATTTGTAGTGGATATATATATATATATATATATGAAAAATTCTGTACATGTTCTAAAATATATATATATATATTAAATAAATTCTGTCGCTGAAGAAGCGAGATTTTTTATTCGTACATGTTCTAATATATATATATATATATATATATATATATATATATATTAAATAAATAAATTCTGTCGCTGAAGAAGCGAGATTTTTATTCGTTGAAATGACCATATGACAGATGTCGTTTTCAGAGTTTTATTTGAAAATATATATATATTGGTTCAGTAAATACATAATACTTTTTTTTTAATCATATCACCCCGAGCAAGGCGATAACGCCACTGATGTGCAGGGGGCTACGTAAGAGTGACAAGATTGGAAAAAAGAAAATCTGAAACCACATGCTAAGTAGGGAACAAGGGATGAGTCTCTTCACCTGTTCAATAGACAGCTGAACTACTTATATCGAGCTCTCTACCAAATTAATATTAATGAGATTTAACCTATATTTATTTTTGTTTTGGATTTATATATTTATTCAATTGAAAAAATCTCTGTCGCTTCAAGGGCCTTTCTCAGCTATTAAGAAACTGTTCAATATTCAATACCATATGAGATTAGTTATAATTTGGCAGTTCAACTAATACTCCTTTTTTTTTTCTTTTTTTTTTTTTTTTGCTTATCTTACGCATCTTCGGTTTTCTTCATGACACTTTTCTTCGTCTAAATTTCCGCATTTGCCTATTTTCGTCGTCTCCATTATGTAACTAGTAACTTCGTTGTCTTTTTTGCTGGCAACCAAATATTCTGCCCTCTTGCAGTTGATGGTTAATCCTTCCTCTCCTTCATTACCTTGTCGACGTGTTCTTTCAGCTTTTTTTTGGAATCTGCCATCAACACAGTACCATCTTTGTCGCATATGTTTTTCAGGTTATGTTCGTCGATAATAAAACCTGGTATCTCTTTTAGTCCTCTTATCATTGTCTTGCCGGTCAGGATAAATCCGGTGAGAAATATATTAGCGAAAAGTATTCGTCTGTTAATCATTGCTCGAAAATTGTTTAACTTTTTAGTGTACCAGTTTATAATTCTGAGGCACTCAATCAGGCTCACAACTACTAAACTGATACATTCATTGTCGAGATCATATTAGTAATAATCAAGCTAATGTAAGAATCAAATAAATCCCGAATGTTATATTTCTTTTTTCGCCATATTTTTTAATACGACGACTTCATCCCTTGCATACGTGTCAGACCCTGCGATTAATAGATGTTACCTGCCGAGGGGATAATTTCTGAATTAGGTATAAACTGAGAATATGTATACATTAATTTTTTTTTTACTCTTGTAAAACGGAACTATCTGGACATTTTCGATTCTAGTGTAAACCGAATACATGCGTACCTTTTCCATTCTAATGTAAACCAAACCTATGTGTCAGTCAGTCAGTTAAGTACCATGCGCGATACACGCTTTGGGCGATCATGTCTCCAAAGAGACATGACTGACTGGGCAGAAGATTATCCCGCAGTAGGTTGCCATTGCTTTCTGCGGTAGACTGGTTGCCGACCAAGGCTATAGAACCCAATCTGTCCTGTTATTTAACTGGAAGGAAGAGACGGATTAATACCTTTCCCAAGGGTATTTGCGCGTAAGTGAATGCGAAGAATTCAACTGGAATTCGAACTCGGTTCCCCGATTTCTCATTCCGAGCCGATATCCACTGCGCCACACACACGTCCAAATGTGTACCTTTTCCTATGTGTACCTTTTCTATTCTAGTGCAAACCGGACCTATGCGTACATTTTCGATTCTAGTGTGAACTAAACCTATGTGTGCTTTTTTGATTCTTGTGAAAAAATGTGTATACTTTTTGGATTGAGTGCAAACGGGATCTATGTGTACCATTTCTATTCTAGTGCAAACCGGACCTATGTTGACTTTTTCGATTCTAGGGTAAACTGGACCTATGTGTATCTTTGCGATTCTTGTGTAAACCAAACATATGTGTATCTTATCGATTCTAGTTTAAACCGAATCCATGTGTATCTTTGTGGTTCTTGTGTAAACTGGACCTATGTATACCTTTCTAATTCTAGTGAAAACAGGACATACGTGTACTTTTTATTAATTTTAGTGAAAAGTGGACATATTTGTACCCTTTCGATTCTAGTGTAAACCGGACATATGCGTACCTTTATGATTCTAGTGTAAACTGGGAATTTGTGTACCTTTTCAATTCTAGTGAAAACTGGACTTGTGCGTACCTTTTTTTCTTTTATTTTTCCTAAACAGTCAAATTAAAAACGGGACATAGATTTATCTTTTTTATTCTAGTGAAAACTAGACATATGTGTTCCTTATCGATTTTAATGTAATCTAGACCTATGTGTACCCTTTCGATTATAGTAAAAACCGTACCTATGTGTACCCTTTCGATTATAGTGTATATAGGACATATGTGTAACTTTTCGATTCGAGTAAAACTTGGACATGTGTGTACCTTATCGATTATAATGTGAACCAGACATATGCTTACATTTTTATTCTAATGTAAACAGTACATATGTGTACTTTTTCGATTCTTGTAAAACCGAACATATCTCTACCTTTTTGAATAACTCTTAAACTGGAAATTTGTCTACCATTTTAACTCTTATGTAAACTGCATCTGTGTCTTTTTATCTATTAATTCATTGTGATTTTCTGCTGTATAAGCTTTATATTCAATATTAAATGACTAACCAATCTTTATGTCGCTCAACTGAACAAAACAATAGATATTTTGTTTCTAAATTTAATCGTCGTTTTTCATTAATGAAATTCATTATAAAACTGGTGATAAATTCACGTCAATAATTTTTTTTTATAATCATGTCACCCCAAGTAAGGCATTTTACTGCCGCTGTTTTACGGGGGGTTACATAGAAAGAAAGTTATGTGAAGGATTGACAGGTTATAGGGAGTGTCAGGAAGTGTGTAAGAGAAGAATGAGAATACTGATGAAGTAGACGGAGAAAGGAGTATGAGAGAGATGATACAGGTTAGTGAGATAGGAGATGACTATTGACTTTACATTTAAATTCTTGAAAATTGTAGCTGTCGGGGAAGCAAGTAAGCGGAAGGGAGTTCCACAGGCGAGAAGTGCGAGAAAAGAAACTGGTGGAGTAGAATTTGCGTTTACATTTTATTGGTTTCACAGTAAAAGGGTGGGACCTAGTTGCTAATCTTGTGGCTCGAGTAAATTTATATGTAGGGGACACCAGGAAGATAAGTTCATCGGATCAGAAGCCGTGAAAATATTTGCATAAGAGACACAGGGAAGTCACATTGCAGCATATCTGATCTGCTAAGTCGGGATTGATCACATTACAGATTCTCCGTTGGATTTTGTCAAGAGCACCTAGGTGTATATCAGGAGCATCCAACCAGATATGGCATCAGTATTCAATGCAGCAATAAATAATTCAAAATTAGGAGAAAAATGATAAATATTCCATCAGACACTTGTCAATATTGAAATCTATCTATCTATCTATCTATCTATCTATCTATCTATCTATCTATTGCAGTGTGTTGAAATCTATCTATCTATTCCAGTGTATTGAAATCTATCTATCTATCTATCTATCTATCTATCTATCTATCTATCTATCTATCTATCTATCTATCTATGTAAGCTTGTTCATATTTATATTTGTCACTCAACTCCATTCCTTCTTTCTTGATCATCTGATTACTAAAATGTTTTTAATGACTGCTGTGGGTCACTTCAAAAGTAGGAATATATTTTCACAGATATTTACAAATGAAGAATATCTACCTTGAAACTCAGCATCGGCATTGTACCATCTCGAATACCACCCACTGAGAAATGCAAAATATACCGACTTCTCCTTTAAGCTGGAGTTGTATTTCTATTCTTGACATGATGACAAATTAAACAGAGCCTGTGATGAGTGTCCGCCTTGAAAATGATCATGAAATACACTATCTTTCCCCAGAGTCGAACACATAAGTTTTTGATAGAAAAGTACAAACATGTGCCACCCAGTTAAGATCAAACTCACCACATTATCGACATAGATTTGTTTTACAACCTGATAGGTTGTAAGTTCAATTCTCACCGGGTAAGATAAAAAAAAAATAAATTAACACGAAAACTGTTATTTGACGAATTAGAATAGAAAGTTATTTACTTAACTTCGTGTTAATTTTTTTTTTTTTTATCTTACCCGGTGAGAATTGAACTTACAACCTATCAAGTAATTTTCCGAAATGTCTTTGTTACCCATTGCGACACGTTCAAGGAAAACAACAAACTTTTTTTTTTTTTATAAATAAATATAATCAACGCCTTTATTTAATAAAGGTCTGCAGAATGCTTGCCTGGAAATTCAAGTGAAAGAAGAAGTAAGAAAAAAAAACAAAGGCTCCATATAACAATAGGTATTTGTTGAAGTAATTTACGTGGCAAGCAGAATTGCCGGAGAAGATATTGAAAAGAAATGAATCTCGACAGGCCAATGGATGCGCGGATTTCTCTGCCGGCCCTGCGAAAGCCATCTTAGCTAAAAAGACGTGGCACACGGTAACAAAAGAGAAAAGAACTGGTCGAGTGAACGGAAAAGTAAAATTTCTTATAAAGTTTTATAAGGTTTCTCATTTCACAAATAATTGCTCAAGAGTTTATGATCACGTCTCATTGAGTTCAATTTTTCTCTCATTGGTTACACATTTCTTTCTCCGTTTCCTCTTTAACTTCATTGTTAAGAAAAAAAAATATTGTTTTCAACAGAACTTATTGTCAAGCAAATATTCATTTGTTCTGTCTTTTTATTATGCTGTTCTCGTGACTCCTTCAAGGCGCACATAGAGTTCAGTAAAGTGGGTGGGTCTGGTAAAAAAGTGGGTGGGTTTGAAAATTTAAAAGTGTTATGTGTTCGACTCTGGGGAAAGATAGTGTATTTCATGATCATTTTCAAGGCGGACACTCATCACAGGCTCTGTTTAATTTGTCATCATGTCAAGAATAGAAATACAACTCCAGCTTAAAGGAGAAGTCGGTATATTTTGCATTTCTCAGTGGGTGGTATTCGAGATGGTACAATGCCGATGCTGAGTTTCAAGGTAGATATTCTTCATTTGTAAATATCTGTGAAAATATATTCCTACTTTTGAAGTGACCCACAGCAGTCATTAAAAACATTTTAGTAATCAGATGATCAAGAAAGAAGGAATGGAGTTGAGTGACAAATATAAATATGAACAAGCTTACATAGATAGATAGATAGATAGATAGATAGATAGATAGATAGATAGATAGATAGATAGATAGATAGATAGATAGATAGATTTCAACACACTGGAATAGATAGATAGATTTCAACACACTGCAATAGATAGATAGATAGATAGATAGATAGATAGATAGATAGATAGATAGATAGATAGATAGATTTCAATACACTGGAATAGATAGATAGATTTCAACACACTGCAATAGATAGATAGATAGATAGATAGATAGATAGATAGATAGATAGATAGATAGATAGATAGATAGATAGATAGATAGATCCTTTCTGTCTCGGATATTAGAGTATTTCTTGCCAGTACTTATGATTTCATAAATTGTTGCATCTTCTATGAAACTTTCTTAAATCTTCCACAACGCCTAGCATTCTGTAAATAGATATTTCTTTTAATCTGATATTTTCATCTTTCTTTTAATCTAATTTTTTAATCTTTCTTTTAATCTGATTTCGTATTAGTTATGGTGCCCTATCTATAGAAATGAACTCTTCCTCCGTCAATAAATAATAACCTGCGTGACTTCCGGGGACGCAGCTCTGACGCAGCTATGAGACAGTCAAGACGCAGCGTAACTATACCCTTCGAACATACACTTCCCAATGCTGATTACCAACACTCTTATTTGTATATGTTCTGTTATTCTAATACACTGTTTGAAGCTTCCTTCTTGTTTCCGTGTTTTTCTTCGCCCTAAAAAGCCACAAAAACTTAGCGACGGAAGATTCTCCACAATAGTATTAACACAAACGTTGTTTATGTGAGCATATGTGTATTATTTATTTTTTCTAAACAGGCCTAGATCGAGTGGCGGTATATTTTCCTTTAGTAGGACATTTTGATTTTAGTTGGTTGATATGTATCCCACTACTTAATAAAACAGAAACATGGATGTAGACTTAAAGACGTATTGTTACAGAAAATATCGTTTATAATAATAATAATAATAATAATAATAATAATAATAATAATAATAATAATAATATTTATATTGGACAATGTGCAAACACTATGGAAAATCTGTAAACAAACACTGGTATGAACATCACCCAGCACCGGTTAAGAAATAGAAGATGTCACCATTCTATGGGATTACACCATCTACACAGACAGAAAAATTGAAGCAAACAGGCCAGCCATTATTGTTTAAAACCAGAAAGAGAAAACTTGTCTATTAATTGATATGGCTTGTCCAGCGGATTCTAACATAGCAACCAAGGAATTTGAAAAACTGTCAAAATATAAAGACCTGGAAACTGAAATAGAAAAAAATGTGGAAATTGAAAACAAGAGTTGTGCCAGTGATAGTAGGTGCACTTGGAATGATAAAAAATGAAACAAAACAACACATTGAATGAATCCCTGGAAACCCCAGCTTAAGAGATATACAAAATATTGTCTTAGTAAGTACAGCCCACAAACTAAGGAAAACTTTATCTATGTAATGCTAGGGATGATAGGGAAGATAGAAAAAACATGAAATGGGGCCATAACAACACGCCACGACCTGCCTTAGGTCTCCCCGCAGACTTGGTTGGTAGTGAGACCAAAGCAGAAATCGAAATATGATGAAAAATGACATAATAATAATCTGCTATGAAAAGTTTATTAAACATGTTCTTCTTCCATCTAGTGTATTATTGTCCCAAACTTAACTTTTTACTGATCAAAGTCTGAGTGAGCTTCAGAAAATGCTGCACGGCCTTTATGAGTGGCGCGAGTTCGATCATAGATGTGCGTTGTGGTGTAGTAGATATCAGCTTGGGGTGAGAAATCGGATAGCCGAGTTCGCATTCCAGTTGAATTCGTTGCATTCACTTACACGCAAAAATCCTTAGGAAAGGTATTAAAGCCATCTCTCCATCCAGCTAGGGATAAAATAGCAAGACAGATTGGGTTCTATAGCTTTTGTGAATAACCACAAGAGGATAAAAGAGTTTGTGTAGGGTTAACACCCCTACCTGTTAAAAAAAACAAACAAACAAACATCGACGATCCTCATGTCGATAGCGAGAAATCATCGATAGCTTATGCTCCACGAAGAACGATTGGTGGGGGCCAATCATAGCTGAATGCCATAAGTGATTTTTACTGAATATCTAAATCTAATATTATTTCTCTCCCTAACTGATGAAGATGGGCTGGCAAGTCCATAGTCTGACTATGAAGGAATGACGCCCGAGCTGTAATATCCTGTATGTATTTATTTGAACTCTTACTTCTTAAAGACTGCATTGATTTTTTTTCTGGCTAAACAGATATCTGCTTGTTCAATGAAGAATAATCATCTTGTTTACAAAAAAAAATAATCAGCAGCATATATGACAACATGATCAATGCGATACTTTTCCTCAGCTAATTTTTTTTTAGATATCGGGAAACAGATAGATAAATAGAGCTATGAAATCTTACATATATTAATTTATTTATTATTTACAAGTCTTACTATTCAACCTATAGCTTGGGAGAACGGTTTTCCCACGTAAATGAATGTTATAGGATACAAATCTTATATCATCAAACAGTAAACTAAAACACAAAAAGCCAATTTTCACACCCGCAAAATCGGATCAAAACAACTAAAAACATTTTGGAAAAACCCAGACCAAGGCAAGTTTCACAAGTCAGTGTGAAATTTAAGATTCTAGACTCTGATTGGATAGGAAATAGAAAATTGATCTACAACCCCTTCGACTTTTTTCACACCTAGAAAATGAGGATGCTGTGGAGCCGGTCACATGACTAAAATCTACTACTTAAACCACACATTTTGAACGGTCAGGTCATTCCAACATGGGAGCGACTCTGAAAGACCTCAACACAATGTAAGGTATAAATTTCAAGAAGCTGACCCGGACGTAAGGGCGCATCACACATTCGTTCTACCTCTCCTTCCAATTTTCTTTTCTTCGTCTTCACCCACACACCGTCAAAGAAAACCCCAAACCAAAATACTTCAACTGACTTCGATAAGTACAATCTTATTTATTGCCTGACTTTCCTCTTCACTTCTTCTCCTGCCATAAAAAGAAAAGAATACAGACTTTTATTAGCAACTTTTTTAATCTTTTTACACACACGCATTCTGCTAGTATCAACTATGAACTCTGAATTTTAGTGGAACGTTTAAATACTTACATTTCTCTTCGAACATTTTATTCTTTTTCTTAAAATTTTGTTATTCTGTTAATAAAAATTTTACTTTAATGCACAAATGAAATACTTTATCCTTTCATATTTCAACATCCAAACTTTAACCTTCTAATATTGTAAATTGTGGGGACTTCGGTTGTGTTTGACACAAGGCCAAATTGAAAAGCATAGCCGAGGCCTCCACAATGTAAAAAAAACTCAATTGGAATTCGAACACGTCTCTTAGATTTTTCATTAGAAGTTGCGTTCTAGTAAACCACATGCATATACATGGCGAACTAAGAATAGGTGTTGAATCTAAACATGTTAACGTTTGACAGAAAGAAGTGAGATGTTGAAATGCGGTTTCTGCACAGGCACCGAATCGGCAGAAAATACGCGTTAGGGAAACGGGCAGGCGAAGAAAATTTAATAAAGTGATGATTTCACTGGAAAGGTTTAGAGAATCCCTCTTCAAGGCGAAAATTATACAAAAACGAATAATTCATTGGTGAGCAATTTTATCTACCTTTTTGTTTTAATGGTTAATGAATATTCCAACAGTAACAAAGAACAATTTTTAGCGAAATTAATTACTTTCAACGACACGAGGAGAGTGCTGGTTCAAGTATTGTACCAGTCTCCAACAATAATTAAAACGAATAAAAACAAGAAAGAAAGAAAGAAAGAAAGAAAGAAAGAAAGAAAAAATTGAAAGAAAGAAAGAAAGAAAGATTGAAAAAAGAAAGAAAATGATTGAAAGAAAGAAAGAAAGAAAGACTAAAAGATTGAAAGAAAGATTGAAAGAAAGATGGAAAGAAAGTCTAAAAGATTGAAAGAAAGAGTGAAATATTAAAAAGAATGAATAATTGAAATAAAGAAAAAATCAAGAAAGATTGAAGGACTGAGAGAAAAATTGAAAGATTGAAAGAAAAATTGAAAGAAAGAGAAAATCGTAACAAATAATGAAAAAAGATTAAAAAGAATGTATCTGATTTTCTTAATTTAAAATAAAAAATAAGGAAAACCATAAAATGTAAGAAAGAAAAAAAGAAAGAGTATTTCATGATCGTAAAAACGATAATAAGAAAGAAAGAAAGAAAGAAAGAGTATTTAATGATCGTAAAAACGATAAGAAAGAAAGAAAGAAAGAGTATTTAATGATCGTAAAAACGATAATAAGAAAGAAAGAAAGAAAGAAAGAAACATAAAGACGGAAATAAAATATGAAACAAGTAGTAAAAAAAAAAAAAGAAAGAAAGAAAATTCCAGGAAAATTTGAATTCTTTCCTGACACGACCAGAAACGTAAAAATAAATATAAAGTACCTGAAAATATAAAATAAAGTACGTGAAATTAAAATAAATACAAAAAATAAGCAAAATTTGTCAAGAATAAGGCTAAAAAAATTTAAAATAAACGAAAAACATTTGGATCATTTTAATTAAAAAAAGATTTAGTCCATAGTAAAAAAGGTATTAAGTTTTTTTGTTTTTTTTTATTTTAAACGTTTCTCTAAAACGGGGGACATGAGAAAAGGTCGGGGAAAATGACATTTCGCTAATGAAGACAAATTAGTTATTCTATTAGAAATGGTTATGGAGAAGAAGGGCGTTGAAAGTGTTTTCAAAAACTCGACACCTCAAAGTGAAATCCGTTAGGCGTTTGCAACGAAGAATGAAAAGTTAATAACCAAACAAATTAATAAACTAAAAAAATCAAAATAAAGAAAAATAGCTTCAACTCTAAAAGCTGCAAAGAAAAATATTGAAAAAGAAGGCAAAGATTTAATGTCGCCTTTTTATAAATAGGGCGGTGCCAAAGGGAGGTAATTACCGAATAAAGTTGAAAATAGCATGCTTCTTCGGAAGAAGAAAAGGAATGGAAAAAATAAGTACTCAGCCGTTCTGACTGGAAAAAAGGAGATAAAAATGGATTTTTATCGGACTAATATCTTTATCTAGATGACAAGGATTATTAGCCCGAATAATGAAATGCATAATATCTTGTACACTTTCTGTTTCAAGATCTGAAATTAAGTTAAGTAAGAACTACTGCTAGTCACACTTAACGGATGTCCAATCGAAGGTATCGTTCATTGTGAGACGACGACGACTTCTTCTTCTTCTTCTTCTTCTTCTTCTTCTTCTTCTTCTTTGTGCCGTGTCCCTAAATATCCTTCGACGTCTCCCTATCCCTTGTGACCCTTAACACACCCTCTTCTGTTATCCCACTCAATCCCCGCTATACCATCCTTCTACTAAACTCCACCCCGATTTCTCGTTCAGAGCCGATATCCACTACACCACAACGCGCATCCACACCCAAACTCTTAAAAATCTCCCTAATTTGTGGAAGACATCTTTCGCTTTCCAATGCGCTTTTGTAACTTGATGTCACCTTTTCCGTCTTTCTGGTAAAACACTTCCTAGGTATTTTAATTGTTGTACTAGCAGAATTTGGACATCTTCAATTCATAGATCGCGTCTTGATCTGTTTCTCTTGCTGAAAAAACATGTCTTTTAAAATTAGTACCACTACTTTTTCGCTAAAAATCAGCATAGCATTATGAAAAAAATCTCAAAACTGAATAAAAATGTTTTATCGTCAAAACATTTGTTATCAGCAAAAGGGAAGACCAAAGCACTTTTGATATACTTAAATACTTAATAACGCGTCCAAAACTTTTGTTAAAAAACATTTTTTTTGCCAGAGTTACAGTCAGTCAGTTAAGTGCCATACGTGATTCACGATTAGGTGATCATGTCTCTTTCGAGACATGACTGGCTAGGAAGAAGATTTTTCTGTAGTAGATTGCCATTACTTTCTGTGGTAGACTGGTTGCCAACTAAGGTTATAAAATCCAATCTGTCCTCTTATTTAATCCATAAATAGAAGAGGGAGAAGAGACGAATTAATATCTTTCCCAAGGGTATTTGCGTGTAAGTGAATGCAATGAAGTCAACTGGAATTCGAACTTGGCTCTCCGATTTATCGTTCCGAGCCGATATCCACTGCGCCACAACGCACATTCTACCAGAGTTTACTAAGTGAATTTTAGCACTACTGTCTCCGGTGAAAAACACTTTAATTTGGAAATTCTTCCAAAATGAAATTATTGTTGGATTTTAATGAAACTTTCAGGACTTATACATAAATGAATGAATGAATGTACTTTTGAGATTATTATTTTTAGAAAATCTTGGTACATAAATTTATTTCCTGAAATCTGTGAAACGTAAATTATGTCTGCAACCTTCGTTTTATTAATTAAACGCAAGACTCCTCGGAGAATGCTACTTTCCCGAAAATCTGTACGGAATATTAAAATAGAAAATACAATAAAGCTATGTGACATTATTTGATCAGATAAGCTTTTAATTGCTTTTATACATAATATATATTAAGGACATTATAGTCTGAAAGGAAAAATTTCGATGTATAATTAATCTTTAGAAAAATTGCTTCCATTATTTCAATTATAATAATTTATAAAATTTCAAATCATTGAAAAATCTTCAAAGTTTTTCTGCGTTAAGTTATTAAATGAAAAATATATTCATTAAGTGATAATCTTTATACAAATCATCCCGCACTAAGATTTTTAAAATAGTTTTTAATTTTCTTTTGTGTGTATAAAACGCGCCTATTTTGAAAGTATAGATGACTATGCACGACATCATCAGAAAATGGAATTGGCGACTATAGTAAATTTAGAATCAATATTCCTAAAATTATATTTTGGGAAATATTTTTAACATTTTAAAGGTTGCTGCACACTTAAAAATTTTATAAAACGTGTTCTCCCGTAACATCCTTAAATTGAGCTCCAAGTATCCATAAGACAGCAATAAACATGTAAACCTCTTTAGTGTTGTTTGACAGGCGTTGAAAGATACGTAAAATCACTGCTATTGTTTGTTTTTAATATCCAGTGTTTTCAAACGTAAAGTAAATAATATGTGTTTCGAATCAGATTCTTTACACTTTAAATTTGCTAATATTCCTCAAATAAAGTTTTTAAAAAGTATATTTAATTTCTGTGAGATTTTTTAATAAAGAAAATTACACAACAATGAAAGACGACTAAAAATTATGCTAATAACCTATTTTAGAAAAATATTAAAGATATTGATTTCAATCAATAAAATTTGCGTTTGAGAAATATAGTACAGAGTAGTATATATAAACTTAATCGTTTCGCTTTCAATTAAAGCTAAAAATGAAAGCTTCAAAGCAACTATTTCATTTATAAAAATCTCATTTTAAAACTTAGGTAACACGAAACAGTGGAATGACCTGTTTTAATGTCAGTCAGTTAAAGTGCCATACTGACTGGGCAGAAGATTAGTAGGTTGCTATTGCTTTCTGCGGTAGACTGGTTGCCAGCCAAGGCTTTAGAACCCAATCTGTCCTGTTATTTGACTCATAGCTAAAGGGGGAATTGATGTATTATATTATTAAATAGTAATTAGTGGGGTATCAGTTTTTTACTTCATAACAATAGAAAACCGATCCCCCACTTTATGCCCAGCAGAAGTTTTAATTATGTTTCCAACTATTATATTTAGTCGTTCAGTTAAGTGCCATACGTGATACATGCTTGGGCGATCATGTCTCGAAAGAGACATGACTGACTGAGCAGAAGATTATCCCGCAGTAAGTTGCCATTGCTTTCTGCGGTAGACTGGTTGCCAGCCAAGGCTATAGAACCCAATATGTTATTTAACCCGTAACTGGAATTAAGAAACGGATCAATACCTTTTCCAAGGGTATTTGCGCGTAAGTGAATGCAATGAATTCAACTGGAATTCGAACTCGGCTCGCCGATTTCTCGTTCCGAGCTGATATCCACTGTACCACAACGCACATAATCTACCTAAAACGGTTTCACATGTTTCCCACATGATTAATGGCATTTTATTTGAATTAGTGTGGAATGTCAGCATTTGACTGTGTTAATATTTTCTCTATTCGAGTTACATGTGCTATCCATTTTATCTGTTGCTGTTGTTGTATATCTTCAAGTGATGTAATTTCTGTTATTTGTTAAAGTTCTTTCTTTGTGATTCTGCAGCGCTAGCAACATTTCAAATGAGTGTTCAGTTCACAAAAAGGCATACGCCTCACTCACTCAAAGCTATTTTTATTCGTAGGTCTTAGAAAAATTATGTACAAAGCTGACAGTTTAGATATTTTTTAATAGGTTTGGTGCCATGTCTGGCATCCATTACTGTTGTGGGATCTGCCCTTTTTCTATGATAATGAACTCGACTTGAGTATATATATACTCCTCCCATAAGAAGATACGTGAGTTACAGTACGAGTACCGTAGAGGTGCGTAAGTTACCGGACTATACCAAGCAGAGAATACCGCGTCCATAGTAAGAGTCACTCTGAGCTTCACTCAGCCAGAATAGTATTATACGGATAAACTAATTCCAGCACGGCTTTACTTGAAAGACTTATATATATATATATATATATATATATACAAGTCTTTATATATATATATATATATATATATATATTTATACAAGTCTTATATATATATATATATATATATATATATATATATATATATATATATTCCTCACTAATCGTGTTCCTGGATTACTAATCTGCGTTCCAATTGTATTTTACGTTTAATATAACCTATTTTTCTATCTCAAATATCTGTTTTGTTGTTCAACAACAACTTGGCGACGGAGATTCGAACTCACGTATACCCCACAACAATTACTATATAATCAACCTGTCCAAACGGATTAATGATGAGGTGTCGAGATGGATAATACCATTTTAAATGTGATAAGGGGTTACTTATAACTATTATTATTTCAGGTTTCTTTACCTTCCTGTCACTGGATACATTTATCCACAGTTTCGTTAAACACACAGCATCAAAAATAAAATTGTAAAAAATGGAAATTCATTATTTATTTTATATACAATTTTAAAATACTTTGGAAATTATTTTCGATAACTTTTGCCTTGGAAAACGTATTTTGATTTTTTTTTTCTTGTTTTTACGCGGGTCCTTCAATAAATAAGGTGAATTTTTCTAATACAGATAGAAGCTTACTTTTTTAAAATTTTGTTTTTCAGCGTAGTCTCCCAGCAGTGCTACACATTTTTCCCATCTGTGCACAAGCTTCCGTATTCCATCATCGTGAAAATCTTTGGACTGATGTCTCAGCCAATCGCTCACAGCACTATTGACGTCATCGTCACTTCCAAATTTCTTTAGATAATTTAGCCCACTTGTAGATATTTTGGCTGAAACATGTGGCACCATACACAGTTGACATTCTCCTATGAATTTCAACTTGTTTGCACCATTCAGCAACCAAAATGTTGATAACTGATTTCTGTTCAATCCTGGAGCATATTTCTTGGTCGGCCAACTTGTTTATCTCCAAAACTCTCAAAGTTTTCTTTTTTTCAATCTGCAAAAAAACTAAATCCCTTTGAAAAAGAGGTAAATGAAAAAAGTAAAAAAAGGTAAGCTTCTATCTGTATTAGAAGTCCTTATATCGAAAAACTCACCTTATTTATTGAATGACCCTCATAGAAGTTCTTATACCGAAAACTTTACCTTATTTATTGAATGACCCTCATAGAAGTTCTTATACCGAAAGATTCCCCTTATTTATTGAATGACCCTCGTAGAAGTTCTTATACCGAAAACTTTACCTTATTTATTGAATGACCCTCATAGAAGTTCTTATACCGAAAGATTCACCTTATTTATTGAATGACCCTCGTTGTAGTTTTTATACCGAAAACTTCACCTTATTTATTGAATGACCCTCATAGAAGTTCTTATACCGAAAACTTTACCTTATTTATTGAATGACCCTCGTAGAAGTCCTTATACCGTAAAATTCACCTTATTTATTGAATGACCCTCGTATTTACATAAAAAAAGAAACTCTACCAGGAAGCGAAAAATTTCGGAGTTGCAGAAAGTATTTCACCTCTTTCTGAATCCAATAAAATAAACAGGTTTTTGAAGCATAAAAAAGAGAATATGAGAAAAACAAAACATAAGTAGAAAGGACCATAAAAGAACAGGAATTACGACGACAGAAGATAACGATTAATATTACATTTAATTTTTTAAAGATCGAAGTTGACTTGGAAACAAGAAGCCAGAAGAGATTTCTGCAAGCAAGAGAAGAAAATGTTAGCATAGCACTAATAATAATATGAGAAAAAGAAAATATAATTAAGTAGAAAGAGCAAATCATTTAATCATCTCTCCTCAAGCAAGGCACTAAAAACACTAGGATGAAAGAGATTGATGTGGGAAAAAATAGGCTTAAAAAAAACGTTAGTAAGCAAAAAGGACAATAAAATAACAGAAATTAAGAGGCCAGAAGAAAGCGATTGGCATTGCATTTAAGTTTTTGAAGATCAAAGTCGACTTGGAAACAAGATGCCAGAAGAGTTTTACAAGCGAGAGAAGAAACTGTTAGCATCTTCTTCTTCATATGCTGTGTCCCTTCAGGACGTAGGCGATCATGGACTTCCACTTGGCTCTGTCTCTTGTCTCTCTTAGTACCTTTCTCTTGGAATCTCTTATAAGCCCTGCACTGCCATCCATTTGCTCAGACTTAACAAGTACCTCTTGCAATGCTTTCCCCCATCTCTCCTTCCCTTTATCCGACCTGTGAGAATTAAATTTTCAAGGCCTTCCTTCCTCGTTACGTGTCCCAGAGGCCTCATTTGTCTCTTCCTGATATTTAGTATGTTTTCTTCTCATTTGAATTCTTTCCAACGCGTCATCATTGCACACGTGCTCCGTTCATGGCATCCTCAGCATCCTTCTGTAAAATCACATTTCTGCTGCCTCAAGCCTCTCCTTCATCCTTGATGAGATCCTCCAACATTCACTTCCATACATAAGAACAGATATTACATAGAAATCCAGCACTCTTTTTTTTGTGTTTCGAATGAGATTTTCCTGTCCTTCAGTAGCTTCTGAAATGCGTCTTTGGTAATGCCAATGCGTAGAGAATTTATAATAATATGAGAAAAAGAAAACATAATTAACTAGAAAGTACAATAAAAGAACAAAAATTAAGACGACAGAAGATAACGATTAACATTACATTTAATTTTTTAAAGATCGAAGTTGACTTGGAAACAAGAAGCCGGAAGAAGGTTCCACAAGCGAGAGAAGAAAATGTTAGCATAGCACTTATAATAATATGAGAAAAAGAAAATATAATTAAGGAGAAAGAACAATAAAAAACAAAAATTATGAAGACAGAGGATTACATTTAAAGTTTTGATAATCAAATTTGACTCGGAAGCAAAATGTCGGAAGAGAGATCAACAGGCGAGAAATACGAGAGCATTAACTGTTAGTATAGAACAGCGGTCGGCAACCTCCGGCCCGCGGGCTACATCCGGCCCTCGAGTGAATCTTGTCCGGCCCGCTACCTTACTCTGGACACGATATAAATATAGGTAAACCAAATCAAAGTGACAGTTGATAGTCTGAATATATTGCGTCGAAATTAAAAACTTTATTTCTTTTTTACCTGGATAATGTGTTTTACTTTTATTTTTTATTTGTAGCGATTGCCAAAATTAGCGTACGGCCTCACTTTCACTTTTTCTGTGAAATTGCTTTCATGAGTGGGCACTTTTAAATGAATATAAAATAATGTTTTCAACCGATTTTAATGGATTTTTTTCAATACTGATTTATGAAACAGTTATTTTTAAGATCTAATATTTTTAACAAAATTCCCGTCAGTTATTTTCTTTTTTTTAATGCTTTAGAAACCTGTTTTTTTTTTATTGGGTTGAGAAAGAGGTGAAATACTTTCTGCAACTCAGAAATTTTTCGCTTCCTGGTAGAGTTTCTTTTTTTATGTAAATAAAAACAAAAAAAAACAAAAATACGTTTTCCAAGGCATAAAATATCGGAAATACTTTCCAAATCATTTTAAAATTGTATATAAAATAAATTTTTATACATTTTATATTTTTCTCCTCCGTGACACTAGAGACTTAGCAATGTGGCACCCCTCCATGACTTGACATAGCTTTTTGGCCCTCACTTTCCAAAAGATTGCCGATCTCTCGTATAGAATATACAGTTATGTTGACATCTTCGTGAACCTCCGTCAATCCATCACCGTGAACAACTTCTAGTTTTCAAGAAAATAAATTAAAAAAAAAAAATTGAAAAGCACTTCATACGAAACGCATCACTTGAGAAAATATGTTCATTTCTTTGTATAAATGTGTTTAAGGTTGTAATCGTCTAAAAATCACTTAAACTGCAAGTTATATATGGTCAAAGCCATTGTTCTTAAAAGCTGAGTTAACCTATATTGACTTCCGAAAGTACTCGTGTCAGGCCTCTGTCAAGATTAGCAATGGGTGTAACAGTGATACATTCTTTCTGTTGTCTTAATTCTTGTTCTTTTATTGTCCTTTCTTCTGGCCTCTTTCTTCTCGCAACTCATCACTTATCTCTCTTCATTTCTCTAGGTCGCATTATCACATTCTCCTTGGGTTTCTTTTTCGCTATTTGTCTCACTCTATCTCTCTCTTTCTCTCTCACTCTCTGTGTGTGTGTGTGTGTGTGTGTGTGTGTATTATTCTATCATCTATCTCTTCTTATCTCTCATTGTTGCATTGTCTCACTTTTCTTTCCTATTCTCTCTACTTCAATTTATTTCTGTCTCTCCCAATCATTAACACATTCTTTATCTCTTTCTCTGAATTCTCTATAAATCTTCGTCTCTTTTTCTTCATCTCTGTCTGTCTGTTTCTTTCTTTCTCTCTATCTGTGTCGCATTCTCTCACTCTCGTTTTCATTTTCTCTTTCATTTTTCTGTTTTCTTTCTCTCTCTCTATTGAATCAATAAAATGACGGTACCTAAAGTCGAGGTAGCAAGGAGGAAAGTTTATGGGAACAATTATCGTTAAAATATTGATAGAAAACGCAAGTAGAATGTATTTAAAGAAAAAAGTATATAGAAAACTAGTTATTATCACTGTTACACCCATTGCTAATCTTGACAGAGGCCTGACACGAGTACTTTTGGAAGCCAATATAGGTTAACTCAGCTTTTAAGAACAATGGCTTTGACCATATATAACTTGTAGTTTAAGTGATTTTTAGACGATTACAACCTTAAACACATTTATACAAAGAAAAGAACATATTTTCTCAAGTGATGCGTTTCGTATGAAGTGCTTTTCAATTTTTTATTTTTTATTTTCTTGAAAACTAGAAGTTGTTCACGGTGATGGATTGACGGAGGTTCACGAAGATGTCAGCGTGACGTCAGCAATAACACTACTTTCATAAATGAATGTCTCACAATAGCGACAAGTGGAAGTCGCACGGCACAGATACGCTGATAAATCATGCCGAAAGTAGTTTCATGTGTGCAGATAAAGAAACGCCCGATTTTCCACCGCTGCAACAGACACTGCACGTTTGAAAGCGATGACAGTCGAGTGAAAATCTCGTATCGACTCAGTAGGGTGTAGCAACGTGACTTCACGAGATTTTAATCAACAGCGGCGGTCCGTCTGTATCTCTTTTCTTTTGTGCTTTCGCCGGAGAAACTCACGGAAAGTTTCTCTTCATCTTTTCTCGTTACACCTGAATCAACTTCTCATATTTTTTTTTAAATCTCTTATCTTCATCTTTTTTTTTTCTTTTTACCTCTCTCACTTTTTCCTTGTTTCTTATTTTGGCATTCTTTATTTTATTCTTTCCTTCCCTGTTTTCTTTCTCATACTATCTTCCCTACTTTGTTTTAATTTGTCTTATTCTCGCAGCTCATCACTTATCTCTCTTCATTTCCCTAGGTCGCATTATCACATCCTTCTTGGGCTTCTTTCTCACTATTTCTCTTTCTCACTATTTCTCTTTCTCTCTTTCTCTCTTTCTCAATATTTCTCTTTCTCACTATTTCTCTTTCTCTATTTCTCTCTTTCTCACTATTTCTCTTTCTCACTATTTCTCTTTCTCACTATTTCTCTCTCTCTTTCTCACTATTTCTCTCTCTCTCTCTCTTTCTCACTATTTCTCTCTCTCTCTTTCTCACTATTTCTCCCTCTCACTATTTCTCTCTCTCTCTTTCTCACTATTTCTCTTTCTCACTATTTCTCTTTCTCTCTTTCTCTCTTTCTCACTATTTCTCTTTCTCACTATTTCTCTTTCTCTCTTTCTCTCTTTCTCACTATTTCTCTTTCTCACTATTTCTCTCTCTCTCTTTCTCACTATTTCTCTCTCTCTCTTTCTCACTATTTCTCTCTCTCACTATTTCTCTCTCTCTCTTTCTCACTATTTCTCTTTCTCACTATTTCTCTTTCTCTCTTTCTCTCTTTCTCACTATTTCTCTTTCTCACTATTTCTCTTTCTCTCTTTCTCTCTTTCTCACTATTTCTCTTTCTCACTATTTCTCTTTCTCTCTCTTTCTCTCTCTTTCTCACTCTCTCTCTCTCTCTCTTTCTATTTCTCTCTCTCTCTTTCTCACTATTTCTCTTTCTCACTATTTCTCTCTCTCTCTTTCTCACTATTTCTCTCTCTCTTTCTCACTATTTCTCTCTCTCTCTCTCTCTCTCTCTCTCTCTCTCTCTCTCTCTCTGTGAGTATTATTCTATCATCTATCTCTTCTTATTTCTCATTGTTGCATTGTCTCACTTTTCTTTCCTATTCTCTCTACTTCAATTTATTTCTGTCTCTCCCAATCATTAACACATTCTTTATCTCTTTCTCTAAATTCTCTATAAATCTTCGTCTCTTTTTCTTCATCTCTGTCTGTCTGTTTCTTTCTTTCTCTCTATCTGTGTCGCATTCTCTCACTCTCGTTTTCATTTTCTCTTTCATTTTCTGTTTTCTTTCTTTCTCTCTCTCTCTCTCTTTCCTTTTGTATCTTTCTCTCTCATTGTTTCTCATTTTCTCTTCCACCTTTTGTCTTTTCTCTCAATTGTTTTCTTTCTTTTTCTCATTCTAACTTTATTTCTCTCATTCTCTTTCTTTCTTTATCATTGTTTTTCATTTTCTTTTTCACTTTCTTTGTCTTTTTTCTATCTCGTTTTTTTCTCTCTCTCTCCCTCTCCCTCGTTTTCTTTATTTTCTCTCTCTCTTTTTAATTCTAACTTTCTTTTTTTTTCTCTCATCCCCTCTTTGTTTCGTTCTTACTCATTACTTCCCCTTCTCTATTCCTCTGTCTTTTTATCTCTCTTAGAAATCGCGAAACAAGCAACATAGAAAGATAAATTCGGCACCAGAGGTCGAAAAAGATTTTTTTTCCTGAAATAAAAGATAAAAAGGCAAACAAAACAACTTTTTTGTAAATGCAAACAAAACAATCTTTAAGTGCAAAACTTAACCAAAAAAAGTTCAAGAACAAAATTTTAAGCGAACCTCTCATTCGATCGCGTGTTAAATGTCTCTGCCATAAGATAACAGCAAAAGTTTCAAACATTATCGTTTGAAGTTATGCATTTATTTCTTCTGCAGCCTGTGACCTCTTTTAAAAACTACTTGAGAAAAAGAAATAATGGTTTTATTGTAGTGAGTAAATATATATGATTAAATAAATGACAAGACGCAAAACTGATTCAGCTATTTATCATTTTATTGTTATTTAGATTATTATTTGTCTATATTTCTGAGATGAGGTAGCATTTACATTATTTACACTATTCAGACTATTGTCCTCATCTTTGTTGACAGTTGTATGAAATTTCGGCCGTTGTACTCCCCGGCCTTCTTTAGGAGCCAGGAATTCCGAACCAAACCCTTTATTACAATCACTGGGGGTATATCATTCTCATTCCTTGCGTAAAGCCTCGATTGGAAGTCATGAGCTATCTTCCACTAACCCTGCAAGTTACTTGTTCACCAAGGATACATGGCCTAGTAGATATAGACGTTGGTTAGTTCCTGACTTGACTCTTAAAACTGTGAGTTCAATACCAGGCTACAGCAGTTGTGAAAAAGTAACTTGCAGGGTTAGAGGGAGATAACTCATGACTTCTAATCGAGACTTTTCACGAGGAATGAGGATGATATACCCCAGTGATAAAGGGTTCGGTTCGGAATTCCTAGCACCTGAAAAAGTCCGGAGCTTACAACGGCCGAAACGTCGGCAACAAAGATGAGGACAATAGTCAGAATAATGTAAATACTGTTATTTTGATTATTTCTAATATGAAAATGGCAATGTGATCGAGTGACTAGAACGTTCACTTTACGACCATGAAACCTGGGTTCGATTTGTCGATGACACCTGCTGACATTATCGGCCTGTAGAAGTGATTCCAGCTTGAAAACCTTACGACAGGCTGGACCAAAACTTGTGAATATTAGAAAAGAACTATTTGGTGAGCTAGCATTAAGTTGCAATACATTCTGACCGAGGGTTTGAACGCACTGGTCTTGTTCCGACTGTAGACCATGCCAGATAATGCGATCTCCCCCATAAACTGTAATTAAGGTCCGCTCAATAGTTACTGCATAATATATAAGGAAGCAAATTATGTGCAGAACAAGCACAAATATGGTTCGATTTCCTAGCGCTTATTTTAACCAGATCATCTATACCAAATCCCTCGCCTATTCCAAGTCTCTTACTTAATCCAACCACCTCGTTTATTCGATTTCCTAACGCTTATTTAAACCAGATAATCTATACCAAATCCCTCGCCTATTCCAACTCCCTCACTTATTCCAACCACCTCGTTTATTCGATTTCCTACCGATTATTTAAACCAGATCATCTATACCAAATCCCTCGCCTATTCCAACCCACTTACTTATTCCAAACACCTCGTTTATTCGATTTCCTAACGTTTATTTAAACCAGATCATCTATACCAAATCCCTCACTTATTCCAACCGCCTCGCTTATTCGATTTCCTACCGCTTATTTAAACCAGATCATCTATACCAAATCCATCGCTTATTCAAGACACCAGAGCCATAATGCAACTTAATTTAGTGCATAGCAGAACAAAACAAAGCCTGTTAGAATTTCGGCTGAGATCACCTGAAAGAAGTTAAGTCTGAAATAGAAATGCACTTTTGAGACTACAAATCTACTCACTATTAGTCTGGGGGGAAATATAAAAGAAACAACGAACATTTGAAGTTTGATTCAAGGAAAAGATGTTGGGCTTTTAATAAGAAAAATGTTTAAATCACTACACAACAAATTGTAGAGAGAATGCAAGAAAATGTCATTTACAAGCTGTATTGAAAAAATAATTCAATAAGATAAAAGAATTGGTTCTATATTAACTTACTGAACTAAACATCGATCGACGTTTAAACACCTGTTTGTTTCATCTTGTGCGACACAGAAGTATTTTTGTAGGCAATTTGCTTACGAGCTTTTTTCTACCTTACGTGTGTTATTCTATCATCTTCTTCTTCTTTTCTTACGTACTGTCGCCCTCCATGACGTGTATGAACATGGCGCTCCACGACATTATTTAGTATTGCACGCCCAGTACAAGTTCCATGAGTCACTCAAGAGGTTTACTAAATGAGGTTGTTTAAAATAGATAACTGTTGACCCGAGACTTTAAAAGGTTAAGTTGGGAGTGATCGAGGAAGCATCCCTACGGGAGTCTATTCCAAAAGTCGTGGTCCTTGTAAAGCTGTCCGAATAAAAATTTCTATTCTTATTATTTTTACTCGCAGAATAATGATAGTGATTTTTTCCTATATACGTAACATGGCTGGTCTTAGCTTGAAACGTCTGGATCTTTTTTTAATCATTTCGTCTCAAGCAAGATAATAATACCACAAGGGGTTTGGAAGAGAATTAGAAGACTTCAGTGAGAAAAATAAGAATAAATTATATGATTCACGGGAATAGAAGATTGCGATTGACGATGCATATAATTTTTTAAGCTTCTTGGTTTAAGGAAATTGACAACAGAGCGGTGTTTTGGAGAAATACCACCACAAAAGATATCAAGAGCTACAAAGAACAGGAAGTTATGAAAGGCCATGATCGCCGACATCCTGAGGGAACACAGAACATACAATAAGAAAAAAGAACGTGGAAGAGAATCAATAAACCGGAAGTGAATTTCACTGGCGAGGTGTACAAGGAAACAAACAATAAGAATGGAACTTACGGTCGACTTTAAATATTAATTTTCTGTCCGTAGGTAGGTGGTTTGCGGCCATTATAAGTTCTGAATTATTCTAATAAGAGTGGGCCGGTACAGTCAAAAATAACGGCAAAATATTTATATCGGTATACCGCCTAATTTCTTCTTTTTAATCGTGTCACCCCGAGCAAGGCGGTAACGCCACTGATTTGCAGGGGGCTACATAAAAGTTAAAAGATTAGGGGGTTACATAAGAGTAAAAAGATTAAATAGGAGAGAGTGAACAGAATGAAGAGAAAGACGAACCAGTTAGAAAGGAGCAAGAGAAGGATGGGAATACAGATGTGATGACAGTTACAAAGGTGAAGAGAAAGGAAAGGATATATAGGGTGGTGTAGAAAGAACTAGAGTCAAGTGGTTACGGCAACATATATATTTATGTACTTCTTATTCACACTCCACCCACGTCTTTTGAACAGGTAAAGAGGCTCATCCCTTGTTTCCTGTTTAGGATGTGGTTCCCGGCTTTCTCTTTTCCAATCATTTTACTCTTAAGTTGCCCCATGTGCATCAGTGGTGTCACCGCCTTGCTTGGGGGGATATGATTAGAAAAAAAAAATATATATACACACACACACACACACACACACACACATATATATATATATATATATATATATAATTCGTGTAAAATCCTTTGTACAATAAAGACGGAAGCTGCTGATGGTTCGCCTGAAATAAACCCATACCTCTGATTTACCATGAAATAACGTGTCTACCTTAATTTTTCTTAGATTTGCTCTACATGTATTTATATATGTATATATTTAGAGCTCTCTTAGAGAGTTATCCTACCACTGTATGTACAGGATGCTCCTTTGGATTTTTCTATATCTACACCGCATGCTGATATATATATATATATATATATATATATATATATATGTTTTTGACTACTCTACAACATAATTATCCGAAACAAACAAAATAATAAGGTACTGTTAAAAAAAACACGGTAAGAGCTTTCATAACTGGCAGTAAAGTTTAATAGTAACCGACAGTAAAGAGAATGAACTGAGCCGACACTGGCTCGCTATTCTCTCTCTCTCTCTCTCTCTCTTTCTCTCTCTCTCTCTCTCTATCTCTCTCTCTCTCTCTCTCTCTCCGTGTGCATGACAGGATACACACACACACACACACACACACATATATATATATATATATATACATACGGCAGTTTTTATTATAGTAGAGATGACTCTTTCAAAAATTTAATAAACAGATTATTTTTCTATTGCAATCGTTCAGAACATTCTTTCTGAAAATAGATAATAATATTAGGATTAAAAGTCTTCCTAACTTGAAAATTTCATTTACTTAAATAAGCAGACATTTTTTACGGAACCAGAACCAATTGTAGTTAAAGCTCTGAACAAGATTCATGCTTAGAAAATATTGCTTTAACTGACACAGTAACCCGACATTTAAGAACTGTCCCTTACCCGCAGACAAATTCCCTTACCCGTTCGACAACACTTCGCCAGGCGTTCACGACTATATTGTTAATACTAAGGCAGATGTTGGGGACGAGTTACATTCTTTAATGCCATGCTACCAGTTCAGACTAACCATGCAGTTTTAACGGTGGCAAATCATCCCTGTACTCTTTGTGATACATCCAGGCAACTTATACTTCAGTAGTTGCCTTGTGGTGCAGTGAATAACGGCTCGGAACGAAAAATCGGGGAGCCGAGTTCGAATTCCAGTTGAATTCGCTGAATTCACTCATGCACAAATACCCTTGGGAAAGGTATTAATCCATCTCTTTCCTCTAGCTATGGGTTAAATAATAGGACAGATTAGATTTTATAGCCTTGGCTGTCAACCAGTTTACCACAGAAAGCAATGGCAGTCTACTGCGGGTTAATCTTCTGTCCAGTCAGTTATGTCTCTTTCGAGACATGATCTCCCAAAGCGTGTATCACGTATTGCACTTAACTGAGTCATAACAAGAAGTTTTATTTGTTTACTAAATTGATTATGAGAAGTTTTATTCGTTTACTTAAAAATAGAATAAAAAATTATTGTATATTTTAAGTTTTTAAAATCACTTGAAAATTATTTTAATATTAGATTTATTTCATGTTTTCCACGTAAAAAATGTCATTATAATTTCTTCTATAATAATCGTTGAAATAACCCAGTTGTCAATAAATAAGAAAATTAAGACATAAAGGATATATCTTTATTGGAAATAGAATATTTGAAAACTCCACGATACTAATAATGTGACGATCCACCCACACTACAAATATAAGGTTCAGTCAGTTAAGTGCCATACGTGAAACACGCTTGGGCGATCATGTCTCGAAAGAGACATGACTGACTGGGCGGAAGATTATCTCGCGGTAGGTTGCCATTGCTTTCTGCGGTAGACCGGTTGCCAGCCAAGACTATAGAACCCAATCTGTCCTGTTATTTAACCCATAACTGGGGAAGAGACGGATTAGTACCTTTCCCAAGGGTATTTGCGAGTAAGTGAATGCAATGAATTCAACTGGAATTCGTACTCGGCTCTCCGATTTCTTGTTCCGAGCCGATATCCACTGGACCAACACGCACATGTTTAAATCATCAAAAAAAAGCCGCTATGTTAAACAACACCTCGGAAATTCTAACAGGAGATGGAAAGTGCGATACAGAGATCCAAAGGCGAATTGGCATGGCAAGTTAGGCGTTCCAGAAGTTGAGTAAAGTACTAACACACAGGAAAATTTTACTAGAAACAAAGAAAAGAGTTTCTGGATTGCAATGTGATGTCAGTTCTTCAATACGGCAGTGAATGCTGGATAATATCATCGAAAATGAGGACAAAACTGGAAGCAGCGGAAATGTGGTTCTACAGAAGGATGCTGCGGATATCGTGGACTGAGCATGCAAGCAACTATGAGGTGTTCGAAAGAATGGCAACAAAAAGGAAATTAATAGTGAGCATCAGGAAGAGACAACTGAAGTTCCTGGAATACACAATGAGGAAGGAGAGCTTAGAGAACCTGATACTGACTGGCCAGATAGAAGGAAAGAGAAACAGAGGAAGGCAGCGCATAACATATTTGCAGGGCCTGGTCAGGTGGATGAAGGAACGGGAGTTGCGGGGTGTAACAGGAGCAAACATACTAAGAGCCACAAGGGATAGGGTGACGTGGAGAACCATGATTGCCTACGTCATGAAGGGACAGGGCACATAGAAGAAGAAGAAGAAGAAGAAGAAGAAGAAGAAGAAGAAGAAGAAGAAGAATGACTTTACACAGCAGTGGATATTCCGGTAATTTTCAATAAAAATCTGTAACACCGTTGCGATATAATTTTAAGGTGCATCTTTTCTTGTTACATTTATAATTGCTTCGAAAAGTCGGAGGTCGTGATTGACTAACATTTACCAACGTGGAATCTGCGAGGTTTCAAATTCCACCTCAAATAGATTTTGTCTTCTCCCTATTACCACCATTTGGGTAACAATATAAATTTATTTCTTTTATACACCTATGGGGTAAAGTACCAGGGAAAACTGCTCTCTAGCCTTAGTTAACTCCAAGTCTAAAAAAACAACACTGTTCAAATCCGTAAAGAAGGCAAATAAGAAACCAAACCACTATCGTTTCCAAGAAAAAAGCATAATTTTCATGTTACAGAAAGGAAGTTGGGGAGAGTCATGACAACGTTCATTCGGAAACTATATGGCACTTAGTTATTACTAGCCGTATAGCCCGGCGTTGCTCAGGTGTAATGATAGCTTTAAAATTAATCCATTGTACTGGAGTTCAGACTCAGCCTAAAGAATATTTGTGTGAAGTTAGGTGAGAATCGGATAAAAATTGTGGATTTCTATAAAGGACATACAGACAGATAAATACACACACACACGCACACACACACACGCACACACATCTTGCCTTTTATATATATATATATTATCGATTTTCTGCACTATTGTAAGAACTTCAACCTTGAAACTTCTGAATATTGTTTCTTATGTCTTTGTCTATGAGTGTATTAAATTTGATTAAAATCGGACCACCCCTTCTATAACCCGATTTTTCGTTTATCGATTTTCGATATTTATCGGGGGTACATCGACACAAAACCTAGCTAAGAACACTCGCAGATTCTTATAGTACAACTGTGTACATTTTCAAGAAAATCGGCTTAGCCACACACACACACACACACACACACAGTTTCATTTATAAATAAGTTTAGATTAGAAGGAAACTTTAAGCCTTACGAAATAAAGTGCCAATATTCTACTAATATAGCAAACCGAATATTGCCAAGACAATTTGCATATAGTTGAGCCAATGGCTTGAATGAAAATTAAAAGTCGATCTTACTTTGTTTAAGATTAAATTGGTCTGGCTTCGCAATATCGCTTCTTGGATACCAATTGTCATCTGATCTTTATCCTGTTCGACTTCGAACCTACTGTCCGGGTTTATCCAAATTCGATACATCAGATCAACGAAAATGGGAAAATTTACAACGTCAACTTTGATTTGGCAAAGACCCCTCTTATCATCGGGCCTCCATTTCCTACTGGCGGCTTCATTGCTAATACCGCGAGCCATAGCGAGTCTTGCTCTGCTGAATGATTGCTCCTTTCAACGGCGTCTAAGCGCCGGACAATTCTCTGACCTTTAATGATATTAGGGCGTCCATCTTGGAAATTGCTCACTCTCTCCGAAAGCAAACGAGGACTGACAGTTCGCAGAAAGTAGGTCAAAATTTAGAAATCCAAGAACTTACTTAGCTTGATGACATTGTCAGGAAGTCGAAGCAAAAAGGTTTCTCCTTGAAAAAAGTTTTCTGTCGAGCAAAGAAAGGAGTACTCAGATTTAATCAGCAAAATCTCCATTAGTGCTACTCTGTATGGCATTTCTTTACTTATTCTTCTTGTTCCACTGTAAGCCCATTTCCCTTACTAAATCTTATAAAAGATTTTCTTTCTGAGTGTTGATTAAAAAAAGAAGCCCGTAAACCGACGAAACCACAACTACAAAAATTATGAAAATTCAATTTTTTTAAATAGAAAAACCCATAGATTTAAACGTTTACAGTTCTAAGGTTACCCTTCAAAAGAGAAAAAAATTATAATTTCAAAAGAAAATATATTAACAAAGAAAATATATTATTTGATAATTTAAAAAGAAAATATATTCATAAAGAAAATATATATTTAATTATTTAAAAAGAGAATATATTGATAAAGAAAATATATATTTAATTATTTAAAAATATATATTGATAAAGAATATATATATTTGATAATTTCAAAAAGAAAATATATTGAAAAAGAAAATATATATCTGATAATCTCAAAAGAGAATATATATTCTACAATTTCAAAAGGAAATATATTTAAAAATATATGCATTTAATAATTTCGTAGAAAATTCTTTTTAATTATTTCACCTCAAGCAAGAAAGTAAAGCCACTAAGATTCGATGTGTTTTCAAAGAGTCAAAAAGTTTGTGAAAAAAAGAAAAATACTATTAAAAATGAAGTGAATCCTAAAAATACGGCAATTAAGAAAACATAGAAATTAAAATTTTTGAATATCAAAGTTGACTGGGAAGCAAGAAGCCGGAAAAGAATTCCACAAAGGTTAGAGAAAAAATCAGTTAGCAAAGACCTTATTGTTACCGCTAATTATTTCAAATGTAAATTTTTGAGGCCTCACTGGCTATACAGTCAGTTAAGTGCCATACGTGATACCCGCTTGGGCGATCATGTCTCGAAAGAGACATGACTGACTGGTCAGAAGATTAACCCGCAGTAGGTTGCCATTGCTTTCTGCGGTAGACTGGTTGCCGAACAAGGCTATAGAACCCAATCTGTCCTGCTATTTAACCCATAACTGGAAGGAAGAGATGGATTAATACCTTTCCCAAGGGTATTTGCGCGTAAGTGAATACAATGGATTCAACTGGAATATCGAACTCGGCTCCCCGGTTTCTCGTTCCGAGCCGATATCCACTGTACCCCAACGCACATCCGGCGATGCAGTACTGCTCTTAAATTCATAAAGTCTTGGTACCAGAGAGTAATGTTCATTAGAAGAAATACTATGAAATATGAATTCTATGAAAATATTTAATCTCTTAATATATGTACATGCAAAATGTATCTTCTTTGATTGGTTCCCTGTAATGTTTTGATAAGTAACTAACTTCTCTTGATATCTTCTACAAGAGTTAGAAAATGACCGAAAATGTTATTTGGGCCCTAGAAGATTCCAATTCTGAACCAGCTGTAAGTAAATTCAAGGTGACTCGCTTCTTTACATGAACACTAGCAGCGATACCTGACGTTCCGCGGGTAAATCTCTTTCCTTTGCTCTCAGCGCTACAGTCGTTTCTTTGAGAATATAAAAAAATATATTAAATCACGAGAAAGGCAATAAAGCCAGTAAGACGCAAGAAATAATTAATATGAGAGAATAAGAGGAATAAACAATATTTTTAAGAAGGGTGGACAATCAGATAACAGGAATTAAGAAGGCATCCAATAACGATTGATACTGAATTTAATTTTTTAAAGATAAAAGTTGACTGGGAAGCTAGAAGAAAATTCCACAAGTAAAAAGTATGATAAAATAAATTGTTAGCTTAGAATTTACGGTTACATCTAACCATTTCAACTGTAAAATGATGAGATCTTGGCTCCACTCTAATACAGCGCTGAAGATCGCAAAGTCTACGCACCATAGAGGAATGTTTGTCAGAACAATTACCATGAAAGTATTTGCAGAAAAGGCATAGGGAAAACACATTACGGAATCGGTTTCCATTTTCTTCAAATCTTCATCGTTGCTCACATTTTCAGTTCATGGTATTCTCAGTATCCTTCTGTAGAACTATATGCCTGCTGTTTGAAGTCCTTTCTTCATCTGTGAGGATATTGCCAAGCATTTACTGCCATATGAGAAGACTGACATGACAGAATAGTTCAGTATTCTCTCCTGTGTTTCTAACGGAAATTTTCTGTTTCTGAATACATTGCTTAGCTTTTAGAAGGCATATTTTGCTATCGCAATGCGCCTTCGGATTTTAGTCTCATGCTTTCCGTCCTCTGCTCATGTATTAAAATTGTCGTGCTTGTTTGATTTTGCTACCTCTACTTTGTATGTTGACTGTGACATTTGCTCACAATTTTATATATTCTGTCTTCTTGCAATTGATAGTTAGTCCTTTCTTCTTTCTTTACTTCACTACCTTCTGTTGAAGTTTTTGAAGTTTCCTTCCTGTGATAGATATACACTACCGTCCATAATAATTAGGCTACTCCAGTGTTTTAAAAAATGATGTATTTCATACTATTTTTTATTATTTATTGCTAAGTGAATGTGCGTTGTGGGGCAGTGAATACCGACACGGAACGACAAACCGGATTGCCGAGTTCAAATTCCAGTTGAATTCCTTGCATTCACTTACGCACAAACAACCTTCGGAAATGTATTAACCCGTTTCTTCCCTCCAGTTATGGGTTAAATAGCAGGACAGATTGGGTTCTATAGCCTCGGCGTGCAACCAGTCTACTGCGGAAAGCAATGGCAACCTACTGCGGGATAATCTTCTGCCAAGTCAGTCACGTCTCGAAAGAGACATGATCGTCCAAAGTGTGTATCACGTATGACACTTAACTGACTGAATAACTGTAAATGTAAATAGAACGTTTCTTTTGTTAATACTGCACAATAACATGTGCATCAAATAAATTTATAAATATTCAATAATTACCTATATTGCAGTTTCATCAATGAAAGAATGAAGAAAATTTAGGGAGATTTGGACGAGTCCATCTTTGCTTCCTTGGGACCTTGTAAAATTTTGCAAAGTAATAATAACAAAGAACCATTCTGTTTTCATTTAGAATTATCCCCTTGGCAATAAATACTAAACACAATTTACGCACAATTTATCCTTATGACAATTTTTCTCCCTACAGCTATGGGTTAATTAGTAAGACTTGTATCACTCAACCATTATTATCTCCCCTAAAACTCCGATATTCTAAAAATATTTTTAGCCTTAAACAACCTATAATGGAGAAAATCAATCAATCAACAACCCAGATTATTCAATTAACCATTAGATTATTTGATTATAGTAGCGTACAGCGAGGCTATTCTAAGCACCCTAAATGCTATGCTAAAATTTGTCATCAAAGGCCACAATTTGAACAACATAAGGTACGCAGATGATACAATGCTGATAGCAGACACGGAAGGAAAACTAGAAGAACTTCTACAGAAGATAGATGTGGCTTCCCTCTGCCTTTTCTAGAAGTATTTTTATGACAACTGCTCT
>JBBBDQ010000323.1:2785000-2897500 GCA_037127315.1 Ascarosepion bandense | reverse complement strand
TTCAAGGAAAAAGCGATGAGACACACGATTTTCGTGTAGTAAAATGTCGAACGATGGCCAATGACAATGTTGCAGAGAAATATATTTGCAACACATCGCTAGAGAAAATCGATATCCTGAATATGTTGTCATAGGCATAATCGATCGACCAAGACACCACATAAACAAAAAAAAAAACGAAAAAGAAACACAACCGCTACGACGATGATCGTGATCATTGTTTTATTTATGTTTAGGGGTCTATACTTTATTGTCTTATTCATTTTCTTATTTGAAAACTTGCTAACAATTGAAAACCTTGACAGATTGATGTTTATCCAATATTGTTCTCCATGAAGAAAATTTGAATATGAGCACTTTTATATATAAATTTTTAGTACTTAGTAATTTCAAAAATACATGAAGATATTCCCTGTAATTTAATATTTTACTGAATTTTAGATATTTTGGCTTTAACTCTAAATTTATTTATAAATGGTACTTTGTCTGTGCGTGTCTGTGTCTGTGTCTGTCCGTTACCTATAGACTCCGAAACGGCTGAACCCATTTTCTTGAAAATTTACACAGTTGTACTATAAGCGTCTGCGAGTGTTCTTAGCTAGGGTTTGTGTTCAGGTACCCCCGATAAATATCGAAAATCGATAATCGAAAAAATCGGGTTATAGAAGGAATGGTCCGATTTTAATCAAATTTGATACACTCATAGACAAAGACATAAGAAACAATATTCAGAAGTTTCTTACAATAGTGCAGAAAATCGATAATATATATAATTAAATACAAGATGTTTGTGTGTGTGTGTGTTTCTGTTTATCTGCCTGTATGCCTGTATTTTTTTTAGTTTTTGTTTCGGGTTTAGATCTAAGTAGGTATAATTGTAGTTCTTAGTCTCAGCCATGATACCATTTACTCAGAAGACTTATTTAGCCTTCAAAATTCAGTTTACGACGAAAAAACTTATTCGATATCGATACCAGGAAATCAAAATTTGACTTACATCCATTGATTTTTCATTCAGTCCACGGTTTCGCTTTAACTAGAAACAACTATTGCTTTTTAGTTTTTCGTGCCAACGTCCAACGAGTCTGAGCTCCAGGACCATGGATTAGTTTTAAAGCTTTCATTACACCCGAGCAACGCCGGGCTATACTGCTAGTTTAATATAGTTATCACTCTTATTTGTTGTGCATGAACATCTTTATCTACACACACACACAAAAAGAAAAGGTATACACATAGAAAAAACAAATTGAAAATTCTTTGATGATTTGTATTAAGCTTTTTTTTATTCATGATTAATTAATTAATAAATATAGTTTTTAATTAGCATTAATATCATCAAAAAGGGTGAAATTAATATTGATTGGAATGAGTTTTTTTTTAAATTACTGAAATTTATTTTAGCACTTTTAGTTTTCTTTCATTGTTATGTAATTGTCTTTGTTAAAATATCTTTAAAAAATAAACTATACTTTTCTGAAATTCTATTTGAAGAATATTAGCTGATTTAAAACTTAAATTATTCTAGTTAAAAAAAAAATTCCCACAAAGTGGGAAGTGCGAGAAAATAAACTATTAGAGTAGAAGAGGCGCATCGCTCATTCAGTAATGAAATAGAACACTTAAATTATTTTAGTTTAAAAAGTTCTTATAAAACTTCATTATTCATTAAAAGAAATTTTTACTTAATATATTTTATTCATTAAAGCAATTAAAAGCTTTTATAATTAAATAATGTCTGAGTGATATTGCATTTTTTTATTTTATGATTCAAAGCAGATTTTCACTAAATGCTGTTTCCATTTTACCAAAAGAAATACGAATAAAATTTTAAAAAATACAAGATTTAAATTTTCCAAGATGTCTTGCTCTTAACTAATATAAAGGGAGGTGAAATTTAAATTTCTAAAAATCTCACAAATTTAAGTAAACTTATCTAGCTGGAACCTATTACAACTGAATAGTGAGTTCGACCCAGATCCGTTCGGGCTCTCGCCCCATCTAAGCGGTAATTAGAAAATCCACTTATTTTTTATAATCGACTTATCCCAAGCAGGGCAGTACTGCCACTGATGCGCAGTGTGTTACATAATAGGCGAGTGAAGATAGAGGAAGACAGATTATAGTAGGTGTCGGACAATGGGTAGGAGAAAGACGGGTCAGTCAGTTAAGTGCCATACGTAATACACGCTTGGGCGATCAATTCTCGAAAGAGACATGACTGACTGGGCAGAAAATTATCCCGCAGTAAGTGGCCATTGTTTTCTGCGGTAAACTGGTTGCCAGCCAAGGCTATACAACCCACTGTGACTTATTACTTAACCCATAACTGGAGGGAATAGACAGATTAATACCTTTCCCAAGGGTATTTGTGCGTAATGGAATGCAAGGAATTCAACTGGAATTCGAACTCGACAGCCAAATTTCTCGTTCCGAGTCGATATCCACTGCACCACAGCGCACATCTAGACGGGTACATAGGTGTAAGGAGAGCTGTGTGAGAGGAAAGTGTAATGTCAGAAAACGAATTGGAGGAAAGAAGATAAAAGATGACGGTTGACGTTCCATTGAAACTCTTGGAGACTGTAGCTATCAGGGAAACAAGAATACGGAAGGGATTTCCACAGGCGGAAAGTACAAGAAAAGAAGCTGTTAAGGTAGAAATTGTGGTTACACTTGATTATTTTCGCACTGAAAGGGTGGAACCTTGTTGCTAATCAAGTAGCTCAAGTAAATTCGCGCAGAGGCGGGGGGTGCAACAAGGAGCTAATCTTCTCAGAGCAGAATCCGTGAACGCATTTGTAGAAAAGACAGAGGGAAGCCACATCTCTCCACCAGGTCAGGATCTTGTAGGTTTTGTCGAGCACCCCAACATGAACAGCAGGGCGCCCGGCCAGATATGATGGCAGTATTCAATGCACGAGCGGATGGTAGATTTGTATATGTGCATGATGTATTCAGATAAGAAAAATTTCACCATCCGGCACAAGGACACGAGCTTCTTAGCAGTAATTACTGTTAGTGTTATTATAGCGTGAGGTCTGCCTCAGTATATCATCTACTCAGGTGAAGCTCGGAGGTCTACCGTGCTCCTTCCCCCACCTTTAAAAAATATGTATACACATACAATATTATATTATAGTTCGATACTGCGGTAGCGATCACGCTATAGTCGAAACGGGAAGTAGACCTCTTTTTTTCTTTCTTTTTATAATCATATCGCCCCAAGCAAGGCATTTTACTGCCACTGTTTTGCAGGGGGTTACATAAGAGGAAAGTTATGAGAAAGAGCGACAGGTTATAGGGGGTGTCAGGAAGTGGGGAAGAGAAGGAAGACTGCGGCTATAAAATGAGGGATCAATTTATATTTTGAATGTAATGTAGAATTGATCCCCCACTTTATACCCACATTATAATAGTATAGAATTTTATTTATAATCTTATCGCCCCAAGCAAGGCATTTTACTGTCTCTGTTTTGCTGGGGGTTACATAGGAGAAACGTTATGAGAAAGAGTGACAGGTTATAGAGGATGTCAGGAAGTGGGTAAGAGAAGGATGAGAATACTGATGAGAGTGGACTGGACGGAGAAAGGAGCATGAGAGAGAGAGAGGATGCAGTTTAGTGAGATAGGAGATGACTATTGATTTTACATTTAAATTCTTAGAGATTATAGGTGTCGGAAAAGCAAGTAAATAGGGAGGGAGAATTCTACAGGCGGGAACTGAGAGAAAAGAAGCTGTTGGAGTAGAATTTGCGTTTACATTTTATTGGTTTCCAGTAAATTGGGTGGAACCTAGTTGCTAATCTTGTGGCTCGAGTAAATTTATATATTTACGCTATAGTAACACATTTACTATTAGCTATTGCTTTAGTGATGTGCTGGTAGCGTTGCGGTGATCGGTGTGCAAACCAGAATTGTCGAGCCGAGTTCAAATCCCAGCTTCGCCTGCTGCGCTCAATTTAACACAAATGTATTTTGTTGACAAAGGTCAGACAGATGTGCAAAAAGGAAGACATTTCAAATTTGAATTTTTATTTTGTCTAGCGAGGTCAAAGGTTTGTCTCCCACATTTGAGTTTGTACCGAAAGATAGCTGTCAATGGCACGGAAGTAACATCAAGCTGACAGAAAATCTTTAGCAGTAATTTTGATTTTGATTTTGGGAGTCAGATCACAGCTGTTGAAGCGGTTGAATAAAATGGGGTCTACCCAATGGTGCGTGCCGACAACTCTGACCAAACAACCTCCTAACCCATTGCATGTCACCGAAGATGTCTTTGTATGAAAATATATATTATATATTTCATTTACATTTGGGTCTAGTCCCATTGTTTTCGGCAAAGGCGTTTATTGCAGATTGTATTTGTTTTTGCTGACGGTGAAGGACAAAGAAGTAGAATAATAATAAGAAAATTGTGAAATGATTTCGTGAAGGTCGGGTTAAGTAGTCCCGAAAAAGTTTATGATTCGAGTTGAAACTTTTAATCGTCGCCCCGAATTTGTTGCGGATTTTAAGTTTAAGCGTCGCCGCCGGAAGTGTTGAGAATATCGTAGCCGAAGCTGTCCAGTGAAAACCGCTGAATTTATAAAGCTTTATGTTCGTCACCAGCGAACATCGTCGATCCCGTAATTGCAACATTCGTCGGTCGTTTGATCAAACATTATTGATTCAGCACCGTGGACCCAGAATTGATGTCTTATATTTTCCAGCATTGTGTTAGCAGAAAAATTATTATCATCATTGCCATCGTAGTGAGATAGCCCCGAATCGACAGCAATATTGTTCCAAAATTTTTGTTATCGTCGAACCTGATATATTATATGAGACATTTGAGGCAAAGTGGCTTGCTGTTTCAGTCAGTTAAGTGCTATATGTGATACACGCTTGGGCGATCATGTCTCGAAAGAAACATGACTGACTGGGAAGAAGCTTGTCCCGCAGTAGGTTGCCATTAGTTTCTGCTGTAAACTGGTTGCTAGCGGAGGCTATAGAACCCAATCTTTCCTCGTATTTAACCCATAACTGGAGGGAAGAGACATATTAATACCTTTCCCAAGGGTATTTGTACGTAAGTGAATTCAAGGAATTCAACTGGAATTCGAACTCGACACCCCAATTTCTCGTTCCGAGTCGATATCCACTGCACCACAATGCTGTTTAAAAAAATTTTAAAGACCCAGAGTGATGTGAGACAAAGCGGCTTGCTATTTAGCTGAGATTATAGAACCCAATCTGTCCTGTTATTTAACCCATAACAACCTTGGTTGCCATGGTTGCCATGAAACAGAAAAAAAGAAAAACAAAAAAAAACCAAGATGGTCACAACACACACATCAGCAAGGTAGGTGGCAATTTTTTTTTCGTTTACCTGTGGAGGCCCTGCCTGTTTTTGTTTTTGTTTTTTTTTGTGTGTGTGTGTTTTTGTGTTTTTTTTTTGTCTTTGTTTTTTGTATATTTCTGTTTTTCACGAAAAGATGCTGTTTCCGCCAAAAACTAACACGAGACAGCATATTTTGCAGAGTCTGACCGTCGAGTTAGAATTAGTGAATTTTTCTTCATTTTTTTTTCGAAAAAGTTATAAGAGTTGTCAGGGAATCCAGAAAAGGATGAAAAAAAAAAGAAAACATAATTAATGGAGGAGAAATGGAAGTAATATTCAGAGGAATTATAGCTGGGGGAAGAGAGAATTTGTAAAGCATGGAAATATTTTTCGAATTCTTCCTGCTAAATTCGGTTTCGGCCCCATCCAAATTTTTGGCAGGTCAAAGCGATTATTGAAATTATCTCCTTTCACCGCTTTGTAAAAAACATGTTGAAAACTGCGTTAATCGAGTTCATGTGATTATTTGGGAATTTTATAAGAGCACAATATAGGGTTAATATGGGGTTCAGAGAGGTTCTATGAAGGATTCAGAAGAAAAATAGAGGGTTAGACATGCATTAGAGAATTTCTGGTGGCTTAAGATGTTGGAGAAAAGAATAGCGCTTAATATGGTGGGGGTGATTAGCTTCCTTATGACGTTGTGGGAAGTAGTAATAAGCGGCTCGTTGGGAAAACATTTAGTAGAGAAATCCGGCACGCATTTAGATTAGGTTGGTAGAGAGCCTAGAGCTATGAGAATTGCGACCTAATCCTCCGATCGGGAACATGTGCCAACATCACCGGATAATGTAGACCTTAGACGGTTTTCTTTTTTTTTTTTTTTTCTCTCTCGTATGGTTATAATGTTGTCCACGGCAGACTTGTTAGAAATGATATGCACTGCACGAATTAGGCAGATCTCTGTGTTCAATCATCGTATGTATTGGGATTTATAAGATTCTATGTGTAATCGAAATCCGAGCTGAGGGGTCACATAGGTATGCGAAGGTCATTTACTTGGTATCAATTTAAAATTGAGATGCGGTTACCATCTTCGTTAGCGGTCGGGCACCAAGGACGGATGTGGGTGTGGTTAAGTTCACAGAGAGAAGTGAAAAGAACTTCTTCTTCTTCTTCTTCTTCTATGTTCCCTGTCCTTTCAGGACGTTGGCGATCATGGTTCTCCACGTCTCCCTATCCCTGGTGGCTCTTAGTATGTTTTCTTCTGCTACACCACGCAACCCCCGTTCCGTCATCCACCTGATCAGGCCCCTCAAATATGTTATCCGCTCCCTTCCTCTGTCTCTTTTTCCTTCTATCTGCCCTGTCAGTATCAGGTTCTCCAAGCCCTCCTTCCTCATTGCATGTCCCAGGAATTTCAGTTGTCTCTTCCTGATGCTCACTATTAATTTTCGTTTTGTTGCCATTCTTTCTAACACCTCATTGTTGCTCACATGTTCGGTCCATGATATCCGCAGCATCCTTCTGTAGAACCACATTTCCGCTACTTCAATTTTTTTCTCATCTTCGATTATATTGTCCAGCATTCACTGTCGTATTGAAGAACTGACATCACATAGCATTCTATCACTCTCTTCTTTGTTTCTAGTGAAATTTTCTTGTGTCTTAGTACTTTACTCAGTTTCTGGAATGCTTCCTTCGCCATGCCAATTCGCCTTCGGATCTCTGTGTCGCACTTTCCATCTACTGTTAGAACACTTCCTAGGTATTTAAAATTTTGTACTTGCCTGATTCTAGTATCCCCCACCTGTATTTGGCATTTTGGGTCGCTCTTTTTACTGATGACCATGCATTCAGTTTTCTTACAGTTTATTTGTAGTCCTTTTTTGTCACTCTCCACAGAGAACAGTATAAAACATTTTCTGTTGTGTGTTCTCCAGAAGGAAAGAAAAATGAACTTTTTGATGTGTGTCCTTCAAGAACAAAAAATATCTTTTGAACTGTATAAAAAATTCTGATGTATGTTCTTCAGAAAAAGAAAACGAAACAAACTTTCTGAACATGAAATTTCTTGTTGTGTTTATTTCTCTGACGTTGTGTTTAAAGGGGAAAAATAACGGTGAAAAGAAAAAAAGAAAGAGAGATTCCTTGTAAAAATTAGATGCTCTTTACGTTTCTTTTCCATTGCATTGTGCGATTTTTTTTTTGTTTTTCTTCAGGGTATCATAAAGGAGTTGGGCGTTGCCGCAAAGTCCGACAACAGGCTGACAAGAAAAACATAAAAATGAAATAATGCAGAGCATAACAAATAAAACAGCCCGTTGTTAACCGGTATGTGGTTTGTGTTTGGCGCTTGAATGTACAGGTAAATAAATAAATAAATAAATAAAAACAAAAAAGATGAAGAAACAAAACAATTGTGGGGTTCTCCCTTTTTTCCATGATTATAGACTCGTCTAGAGTATACATATACTCCTGCTACGTCAGATACAGGCAGAGTCCCAGATAACGACAGATCCGAACGATAACGGAACATATCGAACGATACCGAGGTTTCACGGAATTTATGAAGCTTAATGCTCGTCACCAGGCAACATACTCGATCCCTTAATTCCAACATTTGTACCACCACATTTGAACATACACCGTGGCACCAGCATTTTGATTGGGAAGAATTGTTTCCGTCGGAAAAGAGACTATATTACATGAGAAATAAAGGGTTAAGTTTGAAATTCTAATCACCTGAAAAAGGTTGAAGCGTACAACGGCCCAAAAGTGAATATGGCAATAAAGACAACAGTAAAAGCAATGTAAATAATGCAAATAGCGTTTCAGTTTCTAAAATAACGTAGATACTATTTAGAAAGGATATAACTCGATGCATGTTATATATATATATATATATATATATATATATATATATAGTCATCCGCAGACAGATCTGTTTCGCTGTATCACAGCTCATCGGTAACTTTAGACATCCGATTGCCTTTAACCCAGGATTGAAACCCGACTGAATTGGCGTCAGTCGGCGATTCTACCTCGGAGCTATGGACGCTCGGTAGAAGGAGGCAGACTTTTAGCGTATGATGTATCATACGCCAGTAGCCAGAGTGCTCTAATTCATTACAGAATGACCGATGCGTCTCTTCTACTCTAATAGTTTATTTTCTCGCACTTCCCGTTTGCGGGACTCACTTTCATTTGCACGCTTCCCTGATATCTACAATCTTCAAAAGTTTAAATACAACGTCAATTGCCATATTTTATCTACTTGGTTCCTATCCATCTCTTATCTTTTCTTCAACATCTCTTGTATTTTTTTTTATTATCTCACTGCAGCTCCCTGCGCATCAGTTGCATTTCTGCCTTGCTTGGGGTGAAATAATTGTATATATAAATGCAAACTTATCACCATATTCGTTTCGAAAAACCTTCGGCGTATATATGCGGAAGGCAAAATGGTTGTAAGAAAAGAAGGAGCTAAGCACATGAACATCAGCCAAAGCAATTTAGACCGAGCCAGTACGTAGCCCAAAGAAAAAACCCGAGACGAGTAATCAATATCAAAAAAGCGCTCAATACGTAAGCAGTGCAGAATAAGTGAATTAAACTAGTGAGACAACAAACCTACCAAGGTTTCACCTAAACGGATCTTCAGGGAAGGTTGGCTCCTACCTTCCCTTAAGATCCGTTTAGGTGAAACCTTGGTAGGTTTGTTGGCTCACTAGGTTAATTTACTTATATATATATATGCAGTGAGATAATAAAATAAGATACAGGAGATGTTGAAGAAAAGATAAGAGATGGATAGGAACCAAGTAGATAAAATATGGCAATTGGGCTGCCAAGTCAGGATCGATGCCTTTAAACTTTTGAAGATTGTGGGAAGCGTGCAAATGGAAGTGAGTCCCACAAACGGGAAGTGCGAGAAAATAAACTGTTAGAGTAAAAGAAGGGCTTACATTTAACTAGTTCGACGGAAAAAGGGTGGGTCCCTTCTGACAAATATAGTAGCACGAGTAAACACCTGTGGTCGGGTTACCAGGAGGAAAGAACTCGTCAGAGTAGTTGTCATGAAAAAACCTGTAGAAAAGACAGAGGAAAGCCACATCACATGGGTGGGCTGCCAAGTCAGGATCGATTATATTGCAGATCTTCCTTTGGATTTTGTCGAGAACCTCAAGATGAATAGCAGGAGCATTCAACCAGACATGGCAACAGTATCCAATGCTCGGACGAACAGTAGATTTTATAAATACGCAAAATGAATTCTAACGAGAAAAACTAACTGACCCGACACCGTGGACCATCCTTCCGAGCAGCAAAAACGAGCAAGAAGAAAATAATTGAATTCGCTGAAAACCGATAATCCTCTTTGGGAAAAGTATGAATGCATCTATTTATCACTTTTCAGCTCTGGATTAATTAGAAAAACAGACTCATAGATATGTAAGACTAGCAGTATAGCCCGGCGTTGCTCGGGTGTAATGAAAGTTTTAAAACTAATCTTTGGTCCTGGAGTTCAAACTCAGTCTAAAGAATATTTGTGTGAATTTTGGTGAGAATCGAATAAAAATTGTGGATTTGTATAAAGAACATACAGACAGATAAACAGACACACACACAAACAACTGACCTTATATATATATATATATATATATATATATATATATATATATATATATTATCGATTTTCTGCACTATTGTAAAAAATGCAACCTTGAAACTTCTGAATATTGTTTCTTATGTCTTTGTCTATGAGCGTATCAAATTTGATTAAAATCGGACCACTCCTTCTATAACCCGATTTTTTCGATTATCGATCTTCGATATTTATCGGGGTTACCACAACACAAAACCTAGATAATAACACTCGCAGACGCTTATAGTACAACAGTGTAAATCTTCAAGAAAATCATTTCAGCCGTTTCGGAGTCTATAGGTAACGGACACACACACACACACACACACACACATACACACACACACACACACAAACAAAGTTCTATTTATAAATAAGTTTAGATAAATTCTACAGAGAAAAATTGTCTAGCGCAACGATGAACCAATAGAACTGTGTACTCATGGTATTGTGCCAAACTAAGCTAAGCTTAGTATAATAGCAGCATTTCGGATTTTTTGATGTTTTTAATTTCTTGAAAACTGAAAACAAAAGATGAAGTAAAAATTTGTATTATTCTTTGTTTTGTAAAACAGTTAGAACAATGAAGTACAACAACCAGAAATTACTTTTACCACAGGTCAAATAAAAAGGTCGATGAGCAAGTTTTAATTACTAATCTTAGCTTAGGTCAAGATCAAAAGTATGTAGCAATAAATGAGGATCGAACTCGCCATTCAGTATTCAGTGAGTCAGTTAAGTGCCATACGGATACACGCTGGAGTCATCATGTCTCGGAAGAGACATGACTGACTGGGCAGAATATTTTTCCACAGCATGTTGCCATTATTTTCTGCGGTAGACTGGTTGCCCAACAAGGCTATAGAACCGAATCTGTACTGCTGTTTAATCTATATCTGGAGGGAGAAGAGACGGTTTAATACCTTTCCCGATGGTATTTTCGCATAAGTACTACTACTTTAATTGAAATTCGAACTCGGCCCTTTGACCGATATCCACTGAACCACAGCGCACTACGCGGTAACCACTACTTAACACTGAAATGAGGAGACTCGTGGCACAAGGTCGAAAGTATGGAGTAACCAGTGTGGATCGAACACATTACTCATTTTTAATTTTCTTCTCGAGAGAAAAGCTTGCTAAACATTACACCACACCGGGTACCCAAATGATTTTCTACGTAGCTTAGATATGTCACAAATCGGAAGGTTTAAAGCACGTATTGAGGATCGAACCTTGTACTCTATCGTGGTTGATTTAACGAGACAAACTTAATCTCCATTACACCACGTCGAAGTGCCTAAATGATATTCTAACCGGAGCTCGGATGTGGCAAAAGGCTGAAAGTGCGGAGCGCCTATTTATGATCACACTCTATACTTATGCATAACTGATCAAGCAGCCAGGCTTGGCAATCGGTATACGACGTCTGAGGTTCTGCTTTACAATTATAAAATATTTTGAAAAATAGATTAAATATTAACGCAGAAAACATTTATAAGAAATTTGAAAACTTTTATAAAATTTGAAAAATTTTATTAAAAAATTGAAAAATCTTATTTCAATTTTTGAAAAGAATTTACTGATTAAATTTTTGTTATATTTTTTTGTTGGAATGATTTTTAAAAACTATTGAGTTTTGTTTAACGGCATATCAACCTCTGTGGGTTACTTAATGCCAAAAAAATTTGGGTTTTCAGTTGTTTTTTTTGTTTTTTTAATGTTCGGTTATAGTGAGAAGGGTGATTTAGTCAAATTTTGATGAAAGATTTCGTATTTATTTTTTTTTTACTTTAGAAAAGTGAAGGTGTCTTCCAGTTTTGTATAAAAAATCTATTGCTGGTAATAATTTTTTTTCCTTTAAAAATGTATATTTTTCTATAAAAGTTTATTTTTGTATATATATTTCTATAAAAGTCTTTATTCTTTCATAGTGTTAACCTCCACTTTGGGGGTTAACTATTTGCCCATAGCTGGGACCATAACAAGTGCAACCACTCCGGATCAGGGTGGACCTGGGAACAACAGTAATTAAGAAGTGGCTCCATGCTCTTCACAACCTTCTAATCCGAGGCCTTGCTCTCGGGTGCAATTTACCGTCATACCCAGGACCATATTAAAAAATAAATATTTTTTCTAATCCAGGAAGAAATGAACTAGTTAACAATGTCTTCTGTGACTGAACTACATACTTGTGTTCTGTAACTCTCGGCCAAATAAAGAAAGCATTTAGACTGTATTGTGTATAGTCATCCACATGTCAAGCCTGTTTCGCTATATAACAGCTCATCAGTGTGGCTAGACGCATCCACTTGCTTCTGGCCGGGATCGAAACTCGACCGATTTAGTGTCAGTTGGAGTCGCAACTCCCTAAGCCATCGACGCATGGAATCAGAGGAGGGAAATTTTAACCTGTTGTATATAAGCAGTGTATAATAACTGTACTAATGAGCTGTGATACAGCGAAACAAATCTGTCTATATATATATATATATATATATATATATATATATATATATATATATATATATATATACTAGTGACCATAATATAAGGAACGTAAACAACAAAGACATAACTATGTGTATTATTTAAAAAGTAATGCATGATGAGCAATGAAATTTTTACCGAATAAAGATTGGGGTGTAATACATAAATATTATACAAAGTTACAGAAATTTACATAATAGTTTGTTTTTGTTTTTTTTAAATAAGGATTAAATGGAACAAAGGAAATAAGCTACTGGACAAAAATTAAGGAACGATGTTAATAATTTGAATAAACTTTTAATTTACATTGTTAAAAAGCACGATGGAGCTTTTCAACAATAAGTAAAAGTTCATTTATCATTAGGACTTTATTTTTAAGCAATATGGGAAATTCTACACGCAAAACGCTCTCTTTTGAAGAAAAAACTCATTATCAAAAAAAAGTCGATTTCAGAAATTTCTTATATTGTTCATAGGTCTAAAAGTGTCCTTCTTCTTGTAATTAGCCGGTATAAAACCGATAAAACGTTAGATGCAAAACCAAAAACCAGCAGAGCTTCAAAATCATTGCAAAGAGAAGATCGAAGAATTGTTAAAATATCTACAAAATTCCGTTTTAAAACTGCTACATCAATTGCCCGTAAATTTAATGAAGACAGATAATAAAATCTCAAGGAAAACGGTATCTCGCAGGTTAAAAGTAATGCAGGATTGCATGCCCGTATTCCAGCTTTGAAGCCTCTCATTTCAAAGGGAAACCAAAGGGCACGTATGCGAGAGAACATGTTGTTTGAACTGACGCACAATAGGATACAGTTCATTTCAGTGACGAGTCGAAGTTTACTTTATTTGGTTCTAAGGGCAAAACTTACGTACGCCGTAGAACAGGTGAAAGACTGTCTTCTCAATGTGTCAAGAAAACCGTTAAGTTTGGTGGCAGCAGTGTGATGGTGTGGGGAATGATTTCATCTGCAAGAGTTTGCCCTATCATCCGCGTCAATGGCAATATCAATGCTGAGATTTACAAAAGGCTTCTTCAGCAGCATGTGGTACCAAGATTACACCATAATCTTTATAAATCTCTTATTTTCATGCAGGTCAATGACCCTTGCTACAAAGCTCAGAAGATTATGGCTTTATTTGCAGAAGAAGGAATCACCCTAATGAAGTGGCCAGCCCAGAGCCCCGACCTGAATTCGATAGAAAATGTTTGGAAGATAATTGGAGAAAGGGCTCAGCAACGAAACCCGAAAAACCAGGATCACCTACGGGAGTTATTGAAAGATAAATGGAAGGAAATTACTGCTGATTTTTGCAAGAAATTAATTAGACTATATGATCAACGATGCAGAGAAGTAATTGAAAATAAAGGGATGTTTACCAAATATTAAATTTTGTTGATATTTTGTTCACAATCAAGTATTAACAAGATCATTCCTTAACTTTTGTCCAGTAGCTTATTTCCTTTGTTCCATTTAATCTTTATTTAAAAAAAACTATTATGTAAATTTTTGTAACTTATAACTTATTTATGCATGACACCATAATTGTTATTCGATAAAAATTTCATTGCTCATCATGCATTACTTTTTAAGTAATACACATATTTATGTCTTTGTTGTTTCCGTTCCTTATATTATGGCCGCTACTATATATATATATATAAAAGGAACTCGACACGAAAAGCCACAAATTTATTCGCCTGAAGAGAGTTAATTTTAGACTCGAAACACGTATAGCATCACAAATACCATTATGGACACTTAATGTATCATAACATGTATAATAACAAAAGCAATAAATATACACTTAAAAAAAACGTTCACGGCTTCTCACACTTTTTATTCTATACCAATTTCTCTCGTTGGAACAACCCTATTTCTTTATCCTATATATATATATATATATATATATATATAACCATACTGATGAGTCGTGATACAGCGAAACAGATCAACGAAATCTCTAACAATTCTATATAGATAAACTGTGTTTCATTGTAAAACTAACTTGCAGGCAAGTTCCAACATCGATTATTTTTTTCTTTCAACAGTCACGATAAAGACGCCATCTGTTGGTGTGATTCAGAAGCAGGGAACCGGAAGTACTGAAACTTCTGATGCGGAGGAAGTCCTTAGAAGTATTAGATCGACAGACGCAACTATCAGTGGGAAGACGGAATCTGAGGATATTCATTGGTAGTTTTAAAAGTGCGAATGAAAGAAAGTTGCTAGTAAAGAAAACGGAAACGAGAATTGCAGAAAAGCGAAGAGGAAGAAAGTGAATCTTAAAGTGAAAAGAGGATGAGCTGGAGGCTGGAGTTAACAAACGATCTTTCTTCAAAGCGTATCGGTGCGTCAACGCGGCAAAATGATGGGGGGGTCAGCGATATCGGGTTCCGTACGTTGAAGATGAATATATAGATTTATATCAATGTATTATTTTCCGGCGAGAGAACATTTGATAAAACCAATAGACAGAGCGTAAGTTAGATCGGATTATCGCTAGAACAAGGTAGCTTGTTTTGTTCCAAGATTCCACTGGAAGTTAAAAAAAATAAAAAAAGACCGACTTCAAAAGTTAGTGAATAACTAAATTCAGGCATAATGATCATGTTGCTTACTTTCAGAATTGACTCTGACTCTACCTTTATAGGCCATAAAACAATGGTCAATCGTTTATTGGGGGCATTGTTTTGTTATTTATAAATTATATATATATATATAAACTTATCTTCCGACTTTCGCAAGACAGCTTATATATATTGCTTTTTCTTTGAAATCTTTTGCATATGTGTGATTTGGTACATGTTTTTTTTAAATCGTTTCACCCCAAGCAAGGCAGTACCGCCACTGATGCACAGGGGGCTACATATGAGAAGAGTCGGAGTTTAAGCAGGAGGAGAGCAAAGAGAAAGACTAACCAGTTACAGGGGGTGTCAGAGAAAGGGCAATAGAAGGATGGGAACGCAGGTGTAATGACAATTATGAGGTAGAGAGAGAGGAAAAGAACAAGATATACGGGGTGATGCAGAAAGGACTGGAGTCAAGTGAATAAGAGATGAGAATTGACATTGCATTTAAATTCCTGGAGGTTGTAGCCGCCAGGAAAGCAAGTATACGGAAGGAAGTTCCACTGGCAGGAAGTGCGAGAAAATGAGCTGTAGGAGTAGAATTGTCGGTTGCATTTGGTTGATCTAACTGTAAATGGGTGGGACCTTGTTGCCAGTCTGGTTGCACGAGTGAATTCTTGTGGTGGGGGAACCAGTGACTTAAATTTGTGGGAGCAGAAGCCATCAAAATATTTGTAAAAGAGATGGAGGAAGTCATATCCCGCCGGCTACGAAGTCGGGACCTATCACATTACAGATTCTCCTTTGGAGCCTTTTGAGAACACTGAAATGAACAGCAGAGGCGCCTGACCAGATATGAACATAGCATTCTATGCACCGACGGACGGTTGATTTGTATATGTGCAAGATGGATTCAGGCTGAAAAAACTTCTTGGCCCGACACAGTGACCCAACCTTTCTAGCAGTGGATTTAGCTATTGGCCCAATGTAATTATTCCACTTGAGATCGGAAGATAGGGTAAGGCCGAGGAGGCGCAGTATATTGCTTTCATAGAGACTCATTTGGTCCATGGTTATCGGGGGGGGGGGGCAGAAGAGGTTGTCTGAGCAGTTTCGATTTAGAAGCATTGAAATTTACAAGCCACTTCTTACCCCAGTCCACTACTGAGTGTAGGCCCTTCTCAAGATCAGCAGTGAAGTTATGTTTGTCTGCTTCGCCAGATTTCTTACTGATGCGGGAGTAAATGGTGATCATATTTGGGAGATCATTTATAAAAATGAGGAAGAGAGTCGGGCCTAGGATAGAGCCCTGAGGGACACCAGCGTTTGTACAGTATGATGTGGAGGCATGCCCATTCAAGCCGACCTTCATTATGCAGTTATATATGAAAGATTGAATCAGATCAAGCAAGCGTCCAGTGAAACTATAACCCTGTAGCTTTGGTAGAAGGCCAGCGTGCCAAACCCTATCAAAAGCTTTGGAGATATCCAGAGCAAAAGCACGAGCCTCGCCAGACTTATCAAGGGCCTGGTATATGTACTCCGTGATGGTCATTAGTATATCAGCAGTAGACCTGGCAAAGCGGAAGCCGTATTGCCTGTTTGGGAACAGTTTACGGGCAGTAAGATGTTGAACTATTTCAGCATTGATAATAGCCTCGAATACTTTTCCGAAAATTGGTTGGAGGCTGATAGGGCGATAATTGGATGGGTCCGAGGTTTTCCATGAGTTTTAAATACAGGAATCACATAGGAGAACTTCCAACAGACAGGAAAACAGGAAGCAGAAAGTCAGTAATTATAGAGTTTAGATAGGACAGAGGAGAGTTCAAGGGCACATTTGTTCAGGAAAATGACCGGGAATCCATCACCTCCGCTCGTTTTATGGGGGTCAAGTTTTGATATTATCTTAGATACCAGAGACGGGATTATGTAAACATCTTTCAGTTGAGCCTCAGTTCTAAGAGGGAAGTCTGGTACGGTTACCCAGACGAGTCAAATGTGGAGTTTGATGAGAATCTGCGATCAAAGCACTCGGCTTTTTTTCCACAGATGCCGTGAACACCTCGAATTCATTGATTAAGGGAGGGATGGAGGATTTGATGTTGTTCAGCACGCGTTTGCAGAGCCGCCAGTAGTCTTTGGAGCAGAACTTGCGGGTAGCTATGCGCTGCCTCATTCTCTCAGCAAACAACAGCTTGGCATCATTCAGAGTTCTCTTATATTCATTACGGGCAAAGGCAAATCGGCGCTTATTGTGGTCAGATGCATGTATCTGTTCTGTATTTTTGTGACATTTCTGGCATGATGTTGCCTAAGGGTTAAACTTTATACATCTCTACCCTTCATCTAACCTTATTCCCCCTCTGTGCTAACCTAAAATCTTTAGGAATATTCTGAGTTAAATTAAAGTATTTGATTTTTCGGGTCCGATGAAGCAGTTCATATTTTTACAACTACCGAAATAAATTCTGGATTTATGACCGATTAAATATGTGTTAAGTTTTGTTCTCTATATATCATATTGCTCTGGATAATATCCATTGAGCTCTTTATTTTTAGCTATTTAATATTTTATATTGATTAAATAATTTTTGGGGATTGTCCTCTTCGTTTTTTCAGGTTTGTCATTATTTCCTACTCTTCAAAAATTAATAGGAATCTTTCGGTGACTGGTGTGTGTATACACTGCTTATATACAACACGTTAAAATTTCCCTTCTTTGATTCCATGCGTCTATGGGTTAGGAGGTAGCGACTGACACCAAATCGGTCTAGTTTGGATCCCGGCCAAAAAGCAAGTGGATGTGTCTAGCCACACTAATGAGCTGTGATACAGCGAAACAGGCTTGAATGTGGATGACTAATACATATATAGGAAATAATGACAAACCTGTAAAAAAAGAAAAGGCTAATCCAAAAATTTATTTAATTAATGTAAAATATTAAATAGTTAAAATATATATATATATATATATATATATATATATATATATATATATATATATGAGAAAAATTTGTGATATTATTAAAATGCGTTGTGGCGCAGTGGATATCGGATCGCAACGGAAAGACGGGTTCGCATTCCAGAATTTACTTACGCGCAAATACCCTTGGGAAATGTATTAATCCGTTTCTTCCCTCCAGTTATGGGTTAAATAGCAGAACAGATTGGGTTCTATACCAACAAGTCTACCGCAGAAAGTAATGGCAACCTACTGCGGGATAATCTTCTGCCCAGTCAGTCATGTTTCTTTACAGACATGATCGCCGAGGCGTGTATCACGTATGGCATTTAACTGACTGACTGATATATCTGTAAAGAACAGGACGAATAATGACAAAAGGAAAACTTATCTTAGCCGACAGGTTTCATCCTCTGATGGACATTATCAAATAAAATCTTTATAAAAAAGCTAAACCTTTAAAAGAAAATGGTTAAATGTATAGCCTCTTATTATGGCAGCTTAGATACAGTCACTTTCTCACCGGTGTAATGTGGTTTCTCTGTGTCTCTTCTACAAATACTTTTACGGCTTCTTGATTTCGATCTAAATGATAGCAAGCCATTCCTACTATAGTGAATCTCATATCTGGCTTGGTATACTTTACCAATACTTTAAGCTTATACCAAGCCAGAATACTTTAAGCTTATACCAAGCCAGAATACTTTAAGCTTATACCAAGCCAGAATACTTTAAGCTTATACCAAGCCAGATAATTTTTTAAATATATTTTCGTAAAATTTATGTCTTAAAGAATGTTTTAGTGTGGAAGGCACTTCTTCAAAGCCATGTAGTTCTCTGTATGTTAACTCACTGATCTCGCAGGCTTTTGAAAGTGATTTTTAATAATGGTTGTTTTCATGTATTTTATGAAAAAGCATGTTTAGAGAATGGGGAAAATACGTAAAATATATAATGCCTAAATTAATCCTAACCTATAATAGAAATATTAATTGCATTTTATAATTAAAACAATATTCACTCAATTTCGTTTATTTGACATTGAATTGGGCATCTTGGCGTGGTGTAATGGTTAACAAGCTCGTCTAGTTAGAATCAGTATAACTGAGTAGTGAGATCTATCCTTAGTAGGTACCCCACTATTTTCGGCCGTGTGTCACGTCTAAACTACGCTTAGAAAAATCACCTTCCTCCAGGTTTGAAGGTTGGACGCAGGGCTAACAACCCTGCCCCATAAAAAAACAGTTTGTTACGGAAACAGCAAAAACGCTGCCCTACACACCATTGGCTGTAACAAATTAAAACAAAATGACGTCTACTCTTTTTAAGGATATATATATATATATATATATATAATAAATGTAGCTATTAATATATGTTTGTTTAACGACTATTTAAGTTGTTTGAGGGACACTTCGAGGTGGTGTAATGTTTAGCAAGTTTGTCTCGCTAGAATCATTGAGTAGTGAGTTCAGTCCTCACTGGGTGTCCCATACTTTCGGCCTTGTGCCAAATCTAAGCTGTGCTTAGAAAATCGATTGGGCATCTCGGCGTGGTGTAATCATTAGCAAGCTGGTCTTGCTAGAACCTGTTACAACTGAGTAGTGAGTTCGATCTTCACTGGGTGTCCCATACTCTCGGCCTTGTGCCACATCTAAGCGGCTCTTGAAAAATCAACTATTTATCTCGTTTGGGTCATGAATTGCCAAAATTTAATTTTCTTGGCAGTATTAGTAATTTACTTTACAAAAAATGTATTACAAGTATTTTTTTTTTTCAAAAATCTAATGGTGGCAATTTTTTAACTATGAAAATGTATTGTTGCTATTTTTCTATAAGAATATATTTTGATACTTTTATAGCGTTTTGACATCATTTTGAGGGTCGACTACTTGTACAGAGATGGGATCCTAACAGCAACAAGAGACAGGAGCAAAAGGTTGTCCATGATCGTCTACGCCCTGATGGGACACGCCACATAAAAAAGATGAAAACGATATGTGGTAACAATGTCATTTTCCTAGGTCCTCTTATCCTCTGTACACTGATCCCGGTTGGTCAAGCAGGGATATTATTACTTTTTGCTAAATTTTGTAGTATGGAATGCATAAATGATATTGTATGCAAACGTTACAAACATAAAATAAATACGATAAATGATGAAACTCAGTCGACATCAGCAAATGTTAAACACAAATTTGTTTGCTTCGGTAAATATTCCTCTAGTCTTATATTGAGCACTTTAGTGGAAGAAATTCTTTTCATCTTCACATGCGTTAAATAATATAATTTTACATATATTAATATATCTTGGGTACAACGATAAACTACATCTGGCAGCAAGGCCTCTAACTAGAACGTTGTGAGGAGCATGGAACCACCTCTTAACTGCTGTTGTTCTCAGGTCCACCCTGATCCGCAGTGGTAGCACCTGTTAGGGTCCCAGCTATGGGTAAATAGTTAACCCCCAAACTGGAGACAAAACACCATGAAAGTATAAAAATACACTTTTAGACAAATATATACATAAAAATAAACTTTATAGAAAAATATAAAGGGAAAATATTACCAACAATACATTTTTGAAGAAAAACTTTTTTTTAATCATATCATTTTATATGAGCAGGGGGCTACTTAAGAGTAAAAAAAATTTGAAAAGAGAAAGCCGGAAACCACATCCTAAAGAGGGAACAAGGGATGAGCCTCTTCACCTGTTCAAAAGACGTGGGTGAAGTGTGAACCGGGCGATAGTTTAGTCTATCTACTCCAATTAAGTCTATCTACTCCAATTAAGTCTATCTATTCCAATTATTACCATAACACATTTTTGAAGGAAAAAACATTCTCAACAAAACATTTTTAATACAAAACTAGAAGACATTTTCAATTTTCTAAAATAAAAAAGAATAAAAACAAATTTTTTTATTAAAATCTGATTAAATCAACCTTCTCACTATAACCGAACATTCAAAAATAAACATAAAACTCCACCTTCTTGGCATTAAATAACCCACAGAGGTGTCGATATGCCGCTAAACAAACTCAAAATGAAACTCATCCACGAAGAATCTTGCCAGCATTGCTTAGAGGCGTGACAGAGAAGGATGGAAAAGTTCATTCGGCTCGAGGGGGGATTACTTTGAAAGGGAAATCATGTAGTTTGTTGTTTTGAAATTAAATAAATTTTTTGACACCAGTCCTGGTACTTTTCAGACAGAATTCGTATCTGCTAAAAAAAATATCTGTTGACACAAACGTGTTGAAAACAGACGTCATCAGAATATGGGTTTGATGAATCTCAGGAAGGAAAGACCATCAATTTGCAAGGTAACGGCGAATTGAACTACTTTAAAACACGTGAAGAAAAGAAAGGAGGAAGAGCGAGGGAGGTACTTACGGACGGGTTGCTAAAGCTTCGGGGGAATTGCGTCCAACTAAACTGGAAGCAAGTGCCCTATTGATATTTGTGGTCTCGGTAAGGAAGATTATGGGAAGCGTTAGCCTCCTTATAAAAATCGTCCTCCGTACACTTTGAGTTGCTGTCCTTCCGGTTAACGCGTGACTGGTTAATTGTACTGAAAAATAATATTGTTTTCTTTCTTCTGTTACTAGACCTAGTTGGAGCGGCGGGTCGCGATAGGAGGATTCCTTTTTCAACCCTCACCAGGCTGTTACTGCTCTCTTCTGGGTTCTCACCATTTTTTTCTGCGTCGAAGGTTTTTTTTTCGACAAACATTCAGAAGAAAAAATAATGCCATATACTGAACATTACATAAGATTAAAAAACGACACTTGTCATTGGTTAAAAAACTAAAATAATTTTAATGCACAAATATTTACGTATCTAAACTTATTTATAAATGGAACTTTGTGTGTGTGTGTGTGTGTGTGTGTGTGTGTGTGTGTGTGTGTGTGTGTCCGTTACCTATAGACTCCGAAACGGCTGAACCGATTTTCTTGAAAATGTACACAGTTGTACTATAAGCGTCTGCAAGTTTTCTTAGCTAGGTTTTGTGTCGAGGTACCCCCGATAAATATCGAAAATCGATAATCGAAAAAATCGGGTTATAGAAGGAGTGGTCCGATTTTAATCAAATTTGATACACTCATAGACAGACATAAGAAACGATATTCAGAAGTTTCAAGGTTGCAGTTGTTACAATAGTGCAGAAAATTTGATATCGATACCAGGAAATCAAAATTTGACTTACAATTAATCATTTCTTACTAGGTGCGATTGGTAAATTGTCGCAATTATTTTATTATTTCAAATAATTTTATATTTCATTTTATTATTTCTCACCAAACTTCACACACATAATCTTTAGACTGAGTCTGAGCTCCAGGACCATGGATTAGTTTTAAAGCTTTCATTACACCCTAGCAACGCCGGACTATACTGCTAGTAAAATATAAACTGTAAAATAGCAGGGGTTCTTGAGAGAAAACGTTTGATACACATGTTTCTATGAGGCAACTGTTTACGGAAATCTGATAATATTTCATCCAAAACTTTCACGTCACATTCACGAGATACTTCTATCTATATATTCCGGAAAATTCCGGAGATTGACGAAATAGAATTAACAACCGACATATTTAATTTAATTTTGTTTGTCGAATGTGTGTCATTCGGCAGGATTCGAACCCTAACAAAAAATCCTCGTAAATAATCAGGCCGGTAGAAATATATATATATTGACACGCATAAATATTGGATACATATTATTATCTGTTATAACCCTAGTTTATGTTCGCCATTTTGCCTGATACTTGGTAAGTAATATCTCGTAAAGTTGTTTTAGTTGTATGTGGAAGGAAAATTTAAAACTCATGGTTGAATTCATTCTTTTTTTCTTTTTTATCAAAGTTCAAAATTACCCCATGCAAGTAAACGGAAGGGAATTCCTCGGGCGGAAAGTGCAAGAAAAGAATCTGATGGAGTAGAAATTGCGTTTACATTTTATTGGTTTCACAGTAAAAGGGTGGGACCTAGTTGCTAATCTTGTGGCTCGAGTAAATTCGTATATAAGGGGTATCAGTGAGCTAAGTTCATCAGCTCAGAAGCCGTGAAATTACATGTAGAAGAGACAGAGGGAAACTACATTGCGTCGGTGAGAAAGTGACTGTATCCGAGCTGCCAAGTCGGGATAGATCACATTGCAGATTCTCTGTTGAATTTTGTCAAGGCCCCTAGGTGGATAGCAGGAGCACCCGACCGTGTATGGCAACAGTATTCAATGCAAAGGCGGATGGTAGATTTGTATATGTGCAGGATTGTTTCAGACAGGAAGAACTTCCTCGCCCTGCACAGAGAACCGACCTTTTTAACAGCGGATTTAGCTATGGATTCTATGTAGACATTCCACTTGAGGTCTGTTGTGAGAGTTAACCGAGGAAGCGAATAACAGTAGAAATGAAGTTCTAAAACTTGTTTTTTAATATAAAGATTTTCATGCCAATTCCAGGCGCGCCAAACGTGAAAGCTTGGAATGAACGCTCGTATTCAAAACAGCACAAAAATAAATTACAACGTAACAGTCAAAACATGAGAAAAATGTAACAGCACCAGAGAAAAAACACCCCTGAAAATGATTATAGAGGTGGACGTAATGGCTTGAGAGAATTAAAAAATATTATGGAAAGTGTTTGTAGGCCATTATTCATACAAAACAAGAAAAAACGCAAAGATGATGAAAAACTTACTAAAAAATTAACTAAATCCTCCTTGTCGGCCGTACTAAATGAAAGATATTTGAAAAAAGTTTGCTTCCCAAAGAAAGAAACACACACACACACACACACACACACACACACACACACATATATATATATATATATATATATATATATATATATATATATATATGCGTCTGACGTTGCACTTAAATGAAAATTCAAATATATTCCGACATTTAGAACAACACGGTTATCAACGCACACTTCTGAGGAAAACGCTTGTTGATAACATGTACATACTCAAACAAGAAAATAATAAGCAGAAACTAAAAATCCTCGAAGCACTCTACATTAAACAATTTAAACCTGGTTTGAATACAATCAATTTTGATATTTCCAATAACGTACTCAAATGTCTGTAATCAGACCAGGGACCACAACACCACTATTTTGTCACTGTCTTCGGCCATCCGCCACGGTAGGGATGGACTTATATTTTCAATTCACTTCTCTTTATTGTTAATAACTTAAATGTTCTATGTTTACTGTGTGTTAATATTTACTCTTTGATAATGGCTTATGTGAGCCGAAAGCTTAGACCCGATAAAAAATTCAACAATTACTGTGATTTTTTGTTGTCTTTCAACGACATCACCATCAAGTATATCAGACGGTATGAACGGATCCTACACAAAAATAATAGACAAAACTTGTCTATATTATTCAATGAAACCTGCATTAATATATATATATATATATAGTGCATCGAGTCAGCTGATAATTATCTAAATATACTATTAAATATAACAAACAATGAAAGTCTATTATGTTTATTCATGAGCCGTTGTAAACATTGTATTTTGGCTTTAATTCTAGGTGAAGATAAAGACAAAAATTGTCCAACATTTAAATATTTTTTATTAAGCTGGTTCTAAGCTTTTATGTCAATACAACAACTTTGATGGTGAGTGTTTTATATGTTAACGTCCTTGGAACCACTCATGTGAGCCGAAAGCTTAGAACCAGCGTAATAAAAAAATATCCAAATTTTGGACAATTGTTGTCTTTATTTTCATCTGAAACTAAAGCTAAAATACGATGTTTAGAACGGCTCATGATTAAAATTGGAGACATTCATTGTCTGTTATATTTAATAACACACACACACACACACACACACACATATATATATATATATATATATATATGTATAGGAGAGACAAGAGGAAAAACTATACATAGGCGACACTTGACTCTTTTTTTTATTCATTTTGGCTCTTCTACACTCCATGTGAGAATATATATATATATATATATATATATATATATATATATATATATATACTAGGTACTTCAAAGACAACTGGGTTTTAAATTGAAACCAGAAATTAAAAGAAAGCAACAAACATTACTAATTTCTATAATTTTCTGTTTTGCTTAAGTATGAGATTGTAAAAGAGAAATAACAAGTAACACTCTACTTTCATGAAACTTATAAATTATTTATTTTTCTTAAGCAGATATGCAATTAACTGTCAGCATGGAAAACAAACGAATGCAATAAACCAATTTTTATCTTTTCCAATTACCTCTCCGCCAATTTTTTTTCCCAAAATTGTATTATCGCGTTCTCGTCATCGTTGTATTCAATAGGCCTAATTGAAATTCAGAGTTCTCTGATTAAACACCTACATGCAACACTAGAAAAAGAAACCTTTCAGACACAGTTCTCCAACACCTTTGCTGGCAGGCTGAATAAATAAGAATGAAACTTAGCGTTTTGTTTTAACGAATCTTTCGTTTCCGTTGAAAGGAGCAACTAAGGCAAATTACCTCCCTTGACCTTTTACGCCCTTATGTAATAGAATTTAACGAAGTAATATATTTATGATCTCACACCCTCGACGCGATAAATTTTATGTTTTGGCAACTGTAAATTTTCAATATAAGGGTTAATTTAATCTGGTTTTTTTTTTAAGCGTAAAAAGACTTCATTCTAATATTAAAAACAAACGTATGCCTAATTGTACATATTTATTCATTGCGAGGAATCTGTTTTTTGCAATATTTAACACTAAGTTAATATATGCAAATAAAACTTTAATATATTTTTATACGCGGAATGTGTTCAGAATCGGTCGAGTTGTGGAGAGGTAAAAGATATTTGCTAGCAAAGGCTAATGGCTGGCTTGCGAGTATCTCACTAATTACAAATCAATATTTTTAGGAATACTTCTAATTTGACTTGTGAAAAATCATAAAAATCATTATTTTAAAACGAATCTGTTTTAGCCGGATGTTTTTAAAAATCAACCCACTCCCATCAAGGCAATGAAGCCACTATGACACATAGGGGTACCCCTTAGTTTTAGCAACCTAAATCGCCAGACTGCAAACCCCTTGATTATTGTGTGTGTGGAATAGTTGAATGAGAAACCATCAAAACTCCTGATAACCCCTAAGATGAATTGAAAGAAAGTGTTATCGCATCATTCACTTATTTAAATAATGAGACTGTCTATAAGATTTACAGGAGATTCCAAAAACATCTGGAGGCTATGGTTGAAGCCAATGGTGATCTTATTGAATAAATATACCTTTTAGTATTTCGAGATATTTTTGTGTAATTTTGGTAAATATATGTTAAAATGAGATGTAAGTGTTATTTTCGTTTTGGCATAATTTAGACAATTCATCCATTCGTATACAGTAAGAGGTACCCCATCAATAAAACATTATTTAGTTTGAAAAAGTCCTTTTGACGATAAAACGTGTCATATAGAATTTTTTTATTTTGTCATTCAATTACCCACCATTATAAGGCAATAACACCACTATGACACAGAGGGCTACTGGAAGTGAAAGAGAAGAAAAAAACATTTATAACGAACCAAAACGCAATAATAATAAGCATTTCGTAGTTTAGACGAAGCCGTTATAATTATAGTCTACATCATCTCAACAGCCACCCAAATAGATAGAACGATCGATTGTTGGGAAATGTAATTAAATATAATTGTTAAAATGTAGACTAAACTATCGCCCGGTTCACACTCCACCCACGTCTATCGAACAGGTGAAGAGGCTCATCCCTTGTTCCCTGTTTAGGATGTGGTTTCCGGTTTTCTCTCTTCTAATCTTTTCACTCTTACGTAGCCCCCGGCACATCAGTGGCGTTACCGTCTTGCTCGGGGTGATATGATTAAAAAAAAAAAACGCAAATTCTACTCCATCAGTTTCATTTCTCGCACTTCTTGCCTGTAGAATTCCCTTTCATTTGCTTGCTTCTCTGACAGCTACAATCTCCAAAAATTTAAATGTAAAGTCAATAGTCATCTCCTATCTTACTAACCTGCCTCTCTCTGGCTCTCTCTCTCTCTCTCTCTCTCTGCCTCTCTCTGCCTCTCTCTGCCTCTCTCTCTCTCTCTCTCTCGTGCACCTTTCTCCGTCCACTCCACTCTCATCAGTATTCTCATCTTTCTCTTACCCACTTCCTGAAACCCCCTATAATCTGTCATTCTTTCTCATAGTTTTGCTCTTATGTAACCATTATTTAGTTTGAAAACCAGTGGCGGTAAAATGCCTTGCTTGGGGCGATATGATTATAAAAAAAATCACTAGTGTAGTGAGTACGAAACTGACTTAGCGCCCCTCAGTTTTGACCTTGTGCCAAACTAACTTAAGCTTAGAAATATTTTGTTCGTTGTAGTACGATATTTAACAATTTTTGTAGATCATTCGTTACTGTAGTGTAAGTTTCATTCTCTACATTATCGCAACTCTCAGAATTACTTTCTACTTTCCGGCTTATGGCCGGATCACGTTAAACACAGATGTTAAGCAACGTCAAGTCTTGTCAGTACATAGATGGGTGAATGCTTGGAACTACTAGGTGTTTTAAGCTTGGATGTGGAGGTGGTATGATGGCTTGAAATAGTTAATCGAAGAACTGAATTCGAATTCCAGTCGAATTCGTTATATTCCCCTACACGAAAATACTCTTGGGAAAGGTATGAATTCACCCTTCTCCCTCCCCCAGCTCTAGATTAATTAATAGGATTTGTATCACTACAAGCATTCTATTATCTAATAAAAATAAACACAAAAAATATTGCAAACAAAAAGTATGGATTTCGGCTTTAAATAACTTCTAATTGTTGATATGCCGGGAAACAAAAAAAACTACGTCATTTAATTTTAAGGTTCATGTATTTTTTTTTTAATACCATGATCTTTTACTAATGTATAAAATAATGGTTTCCGTCGAATGTATTTGATTATGGCTCTCCTTCGGATGTATACAATCATTGCTGTACGTCGGATGTACTTGATCATGACTCTCCATCGGATGTATGCAATAATTGCTCTCTGTTGGCTGTATGCAATCTTGGCTTTCCGTCTGATATATGCGATCATGGCTCTCCGCTGGATGTATGCAATCATGGCTCTTCATTGGGTGTATGCAATCATAGCTCTCCATTGAATGTATGCAATCATGGCTCTTCATTGGATGTATGCAACCATGGCTCTCCGTTGGGTGTATGCAATCATGGTTCTCCATTGGGTGTATGCAATCATGTCTCTCCATTGGGTGTATGCAATCATGGTTCTCCAATGGGTGTATGCAATCATGGCTCTCCGTTGGATGTATGCAATCATGATTCTCTATTGGGTGTATGCAATCATGGCTCTCCATCAGATGTACGCAATCTTGGCTCTCCGTGGGATGTATGCGATCTTGGCTTTCCGGCGGATATATGCAATCATGGCTCTCCATTAGATGTATGAAACCATGGATATCCGACGAATGTATGTAACAATGATTTTTCCTGATACGAATCCTACTATTCAACCCGTAGCTGGGGAAGAAGAGCTGAACTCACAACTTTTTCACGTAAGTGAATTTAACGAACTCTACTGGAATTCGAACTCGGCTCTCTGATTTCTCATTCGCGGCTACTGCATATTACAGTACACACACACACACACACACACACACACTTGGTGAACTGAAAACTTTTGTTGAATTAAATCATCTTAGGTCATTGCGTTTAGGTTACACAAAACAAAACAAGACATTCAAACGCAGCCACCCTGTACCAACCCCGCACCAGAAATATATGCGCTAGTGAAACGGGTAGCCGAAAATATGTTAATAAAGTGATGCTTTAAACGGGTAGTCGAAAATGTCTTAATAAAGTGATACTTTAAACGGGTATCCGAAAATATATTAATAAAGTGATGCTTTAAACGGGTAGCCGAAAATATGTTAATAAGTGATGCTTTAAACGGGTAGCCGAAAATATGTTAATAAAATGATGCTTTAAACGGGTAGCCGAAAATATGTTAATAAAGTGATGCTTTAAACGGGTAGCCGAAAATATGTCAATAAAGCGATGCTTCAGTTTGTTACTAGTTACTTTCTGAAGTCTTCTTTGAACAGTCAGATGTCATTTTATCTCGAAAGAAACAATGCAGTTATTAATAAAAAAAAAAGAGTTGAAATTAATGCCAAGATTTTTCATAGTTAGCCGATAAATTCTTCAGCCTACCCTCGTATTGTTTTTGTTGTTTTCTTTTAATTTTTTTATTTTTATTTTTATCTTTTCACCCCAAGCAAGTCATAACCGCCACTGGTGCGCAAAGGCTTACGGTGAAAGAAAAAAATCATACAAGAGATGTCGAAGAAAGAATAAGATGGATGGAATTAAAGGAGATAGAAGATGGCAAATGACGTTGCATTTAAACTATTGGAGACAGTAGAAATCGGGGAAGCAATAAAACTGAAGGAGATTGCGTAGACAGGAAGTGTGAGAAAAGAAACTACTTGAGTAGAAGAGGAGGTTACATTTAACTATTTCATCAGGTGGAACCTTGATACACGCGTAAATTCATGGGGTCGGGGTACCAGAGAAGAAGCTCGTCAGTGCAGTTGTCATAAAAATATTTGTAGAAATGACAGAGGGACGCCACATCATGTCTGTGAGAAAGTGACTGAAGTCGAACTGACAAGTCAGGTTCGATGACATTGCAGACCCTTCTTTGGATTTTGTTGAGAACGTCGGTGTGAATAGCAAGAGCTATATGTCAACAGTATTCAATACACAGACGAATGGCAGATTTATAAATTTGCAAGACGAAGCTTTGTTTTTAAATTTAGGTTCCGAAGGTAGCTTGAGAAAGCAGAAAGAAAGGACTTCAAATAGACAAGAAAACTGAATGCATGGCCATCAGTAAAAAGAGGAGCTTAAAATGCCAACTACTGGTGGGGGAATACTAAAATCAAACAAGTACAGAAATTTAAATACACGCGAAGTGTTCTAATAGAAGACAGAAAGTGTGGCACTGAGATCCGAACGCGAATCGGCATGACCAAAAAATGCCTTCCAGAAACTGAGTACAATATTGAGATAGAATACTTTCGCTAGAAACAAAGAAGAAAGTAGTGGAATACTGTGTGATGTCTGTTCTTCAATATGGCAGTGGATGCCGGACAATCTCCTCAAAGATGAAGGAGAGACTTGCAGCAACCGAAACTTAGTTCCACAGAAAGATGTCGAGAATACCATGGACCGAGCATGTGAGCAATGCTGAAGTTTTAGAGAAGATGAAAACGGGAAAAAAACAACTAATACTTAACATCAGGAAAAGACAACTGAAGTTCCTGGGATATGTAATGAGAAAGGAGGGCTTGAAGAATCTGATACTCACAGGTCAAACAGAGGGAAAGAGAGACAGGGGAAAGCAACGCGTAACGTACTTGAATGGCTTGAGCAAGTATATGGCGGAGCGGGGTTTGGGTAGATTAACAGGAGAAAGCGTGCTAAGAGCCACTAGAGATAGGGAGATGTGGAGGGCAATGATCGCCTACGTTCTTAAAGGACATGGCACATAGAAGAAGAAGATATACAGTTCTCCTGAAAATACAGAAATCCAAGTTAAGTAATAAAAAAAGCCGCTTGGATTTCTTCATTTTTCTTAGCTTTTTCCATGTCTCTCGGAACATCGATATCACTGATTAGTTCTTGCTACATCCGGCTTATGCGCGAGATATTTTCACATCTTTCCCATACAGAAGCATTCACGTGAACGGCCACCAATCGACAAATCTTATTTCCGACAGCCAATAATATGTTCCTATTAAATTCTCTCCGGCTCTTATGAGTACTTGCAAAACGCGATGAAGCCATTCTTCGGGAGTGAACGACAAAGTGAATGGCGTCGTATTAATAGTGTCCACAAGTTGTTGCTTACTGTTTACAGTTAATGTCGTCTGCTCTTTCAATAACAGGGTTTTCTAATCAACATATTCAAGCGAGCAACATTCCTCTTGAAAAATGAATAGATTTCCCGAAGAAACACGCCGTTATCCATTCCCCATGATGGCAGATGATGTGAAGGCGACATTCACCAAGGAACAAGAAGAGATTTTTATACTACGGAAAAGATTATTCCTCTGAGGTAAAACGTGCCATTATCATCGCTAACATCACAATTAACAACATGAAGGAAAACGCTGATCGATTGTTAGCCTCTCGGTAAACTATATTGACAAGTGTGTGAGACTTTCTAGTTTTACGGAGGTACTCACTAGATAGATAGATAGATAGATAGATAGATAGATAGATAGATAGATAGATAGATAATATAAACATTATACATAGTGGCTTCACTTAAGTTAGCAGGTCGGTGCTCCGAAATGTTTAAGTGATAAATAAGTATCCTTTAAAAGTGTTATTGAACCCAAATGATCTGTCAATTACTGCCTAATGTTTCCCCATAAGAGTGAATGGTTCGATTTCTACAGCTTATCATCTCTATGCAGTTTATTTAAAGCCAGAAAATATTTTAAAGTTATTTTATGGGGAGGGAAGATAATAATGCTTTAATGAAACACGTCTTGCTAATTAACCCATAACTGGGGAGACGAGGTGAATTCATACCTTTCCCAAAATGTAATTGAACATAACGAACCCAACTGGAATTGGAACTTGACTCTCCGATTAACAATTTCGTACATGTAGTTACAGCATTTTGTATTCACCATTGGTCACCCATCTAAAAACTGACCTGGTTCGACGTTACTTAACTTCGGTGATAATACGTGATTTACTTCGATATTTTCGTAGCTGTAAGATTTAAAGTAGGGATGTGCGTTGTGGTGCAGTGGATATCGACTCGGAACGAGAAATTGGGGAGCCGAGTTCGAATTCCTTGCATTCACGAGCAAATACCCTTGGGAAAGTTATTAATCCGTCTCTCCCCTCCAGTTATGTGTTAAATAACAGGACAGATTGGGTTCTTTAGCCTTGGTTGGCAACCATTCTACCGCAGGAAGTAATTGCAAGCTACTGTGGAATAAACTTCTGCTCAGTCAATCATGTCTCTAAAGAGACATCGGTCGTCCAAGCGTTTATCACGTATGGCACTTAACTGACGGACGATCTAATGTACGCATTGCTGATCGGGACTTGTCAATATAAGGTGGAATTAGGTTACAACCGAGCCGAAGATGTTCATTTTCTTTATTAAGACTAATATCCTGGGTGATAAGTCATAGATTACAATATTAAAAAACAAAAAAACAAAAACAAAAAGCATCATACGAAATAATAAAGTCGGATTAGGATTATAGATAAAATTCGGTATATATATATATATATATATATATATATATCATTGTGTATTTGGTAATCGATCTTTTATACAAGTTTTATATAAGTTTCGTTAAAAACAGCTAAAACGAGAAATATTAAATTTTAAAAAATTAACTGCAGTACCTTGTCAGTCGTTTATAACGAAACTAGTATATATATATATATATATATATATATATATATATATATATATATATATATTAGGTGGTCAGGCCAGTTCATGCCGATTTTAATCGTCCATATTCTTACAGGTTAGAACACGTCAAAATGAATCGTCAGCTATAATATACTTACATTATCGATCGATTAGAGAACACTTCAAACCACCTTTTGAAAAAGAAAGTTTAAAATGAGTTATATCGTGTCAATTCTGCATTCCTCTGAAAATGGAAGATTATAAGGTGTATTTTAGACTCTTGAGGCCTTTTATTACCGCAAAGACAAAAATACCTCGCAAGCAACAAAAAAAAATGTGTTATGTACGATGAAGTTGCTTTAGCTGACGGAACTCTACAGGGGGGTTCCGCTAAGTTTCTAAATTGCTGGTCATAGCTTTATTGTTGGTCAGGCAGAGCATCCCTTCTACAGATGCTAACCAAGTCAAGACATTCATTGTACAAAGGGAGAATTGACAGAAACACTAAACTGATCAAAATCCACCACCTATATACAGCTATCCTTAAAATACAGAATTCCAAGTACCCAAAAGAAGTACTGCGTCACTTCCGGACAAAATTCAGATTCCATTGACCGCTATTAATCAAATTGTATAACAAACTGATTATTAGTGAAGCTGGGCTACATAAATCCTTAAGATGTTTGTGTACCACATGATCTGAGTAAAACGAATCTTTTGGCTCGCACTTCTGTATTCGATTTGCTGAATAAACGCCGTGAAAATGCACCCTTTTTTAAGCAAATTGTGACGAGTGATGAGAAGTGTATCGCTTACAACAATGTTCAGTGAAAAAAATCATGGTGTAAGCGATATGAGCAAACTTTAATCACACCAAAAGCAGGCTTTCATTATAAAAAATCATGTTGTGCATCTGGTTTGACTGGAAAAAAATACTGTACTATGAATCTCTACCAAGTAAACAGTCAATTGATTCTAAAATTACTGCTCACAACTGAACGAATTAAAGGCATATATCCTTAATATAAAGACAGTTGTTTAATATAAAGGAATATATATATATAATAAAACAAAATTTCGATGTTTAAATTCTTTGAAAAGCCATTTCTACGAGGACTTCCTCGTGTCTTCAGCAACGAAATATTTATTTTTACAAATTCAAATGACAAAATATTTTATACCGGCAGAAATCAAAACACATTTCCATCCACAGGAAAATAAAATAGGATGGGATTAATAATTTTTTAATTTAAAGAAGTAAACAGGGAAGAAGACAGATACCTATGTCTAGAAGACACCCCACTGCCTTATCTGAGTTGAAAGTTTAAAAGTTGAAATTTAGCCATGTCTGGAGGAACAGAAGTGGTAGGGGTAACGAAAGGCAAAAGGAAAAAGAAAAAGGAAAGGAGAGAAAAAAAAAGGAAAAAGTAAAAAAGGGGGAAGGGGTGGTTGACAGGAAAGTAAGCTAAGAAAAGAAAAAAAAGAAAAAAAAATTTACCATAGAAACAAAGGAAACGCTATCATCAGTGTGGAAAAAACATTGAAAAAAGTTACCAAAGCGACTTTAGTTTAAAAATAATGACTGGGACAAGTATTAGAGAAAATATTTTGACATACAAATTTAAATTAAATATAAATTTTAACTCTTAGATTTAAAATAAAATAAAAATAAAAATAAGAATATTAGCTTTAAGGGTAGATTTCAAAAGAATCCACTACTATAAGTATGCTCACACATATACACACACACACACACACACACACACACACACACACACACACACACACACAAATACACTTTCCTAACATAATTTACTTAAAAAGCTAAAGAATATTCGCAATTCACGAGTTAAATTTAATTTTAATTATAATTTGAAAAATTTAAGAAACTAAATTAATAGCGGCTTAGTAGGAAAGGAACGAAATTATATTTTTATAGTGAGGAAGTGGGACGTCTTCTAGGCATATATATCTGTCTGCTTCCCTGTTTACTTCTTTAAATTCAAAAATTATTAATCTCACCCCATTTTATTTTCCTGTGGATGAAACTTTTTTTTTTTTGACTTCTGCCGGTATAAAATATTTTGTCATTTGAATTTGTTTAAATATTTCGTTGCTGAAGACGCGAGGAAGGCCTCGTAGAAATGGCTTTTCAACGAATTTAAACATCGAGATTTTGTTTTATTTTATAGTTGGCTCTGTAATTAAAATATAGTAATTGCATTGAGCCCTCCACCTTGATCAATTTTAATATTAATGAAATTAATATTAATTAGGATCGGGTTTTTGGGATTTACCTACCTGATTATCCTTTTGGATTAAAGATATATATATATATATATATATATATATATATATAATGGACTCTCCCGTCTAGATTGGACGTATGATGATCTAACAGCCTAATTGCTTCAGTTATGAAACCAAGGTAAACCGTCTGAAGACCCACACAAATGATTGATTGAATTGGTGAAGGCTTGTGCAGAACCACCGACACTATTCGGAACTATTGATAAACTCAGTCGGTGCATATAAATGCCACAGATGAAGCCGATAATAAACATCAGGCTTTTAATTCTCCCGCAACAGGTTGCAACTGGAACGAGAATTCGGGGAGCCGAGTTCCAATTCCTTGCATTCATGCGCAAATACTCTTGGGAAAGGTATTAATCCGCCTCTTCCCTCCAGTTATGGGTTAAATAACAGGACAGATTCGGTTCTTTAGCCTTGGTTGGCAACCATTCTACCACAGAAAGTAATCGCAAGCTACTGTGGAATAAACTTCTGCTCAGTCAATCATGTCTTTAAAGAGACATTGGTCGCCCAAGCGTTTATCACGTATGGCACTTAACTGACGGACGGTCTAATGTACGTATTGCTGATCGGGGCTTGTCAGTATAAGGTAGAATTAGGTTACAACCGAGCCGAAGAGGTTCATTTTCTTTATTAAGTATAATGTAAAACCCAAGCTGTCCTGTTGATGGATGTGCGTTGTGGTATAGTGGATATCGGCGCGAAACGAGTAATCGGGGAGCAGAGTTCAAATAAAAGTAAAATTACTTTTGGGAACAGGTAATAATCCATCCCTACCCTCCAGTTATGGGGTTAAATATATATAGATATATAGATAGACAGACAGAAATACTTAAAGTCAAAAGACTGAAATAGATAGATAGATAGATAGATAGATAGATAGATAGATAGATAGATAATGAACAAACTGAAATAGATAGATAGATAGATAGATAGATAGATAGATAGATAGATAGATAGATAGATAATGAACAAACTGAAATAGATAGATAGATAGATAGATAGATAGATAATGAACAAACTGAAATAGATAGATAGATAGATAGATAGATAGATAGATAGATAGATAGATAGATAGATAGATAGATAGATATTGAACAAACTGAGATAGATAGATAGATAGATAGATAGATAGATAGATAGATAGATAGATAGATAGATATTGAGTCATGAGGTGGATACACAATAATAAAGGAAAAGTAGAAAATAAGGAAAGAGTGAGTAAAGGAACGCATCAGATGTAAAATGGAAAAGACAAGAAGATGGAAAGAGTGGAAATATGAAAATAAGACAAATATGAAAAGAAAATGGAAGTGAAAGTATACACTTAGATAGATAGATAGATAGATAGATAGATAGATAGATAGATAGATAGATAGATATACATACATACATACTTAAAGTCAAAAGACCTTTGTATCGATTAATTTTGTTGATCGGGTTTTCCAAATAATAAAAATCCTTCTCACATAAGGAGGAAATTCCGTCAGAAATTTACAAGGTCCATTAAAGTTAATCGACAAATTTTGTTCAAAGAGCATTCGCTGTCTAAATTCATATATATATATATATATATATATATATATATATATTAATGAACGAAATGGCCACCGCTTGTTTGCTACCCACGTTTCAACCACATCTGTCTCATCATAAGAGCTCTTATATACAGGGTGTAAACGATAAATTGGCAGTTTGAGATTTCAGACTTTAAACCTTGATAAAGAAGGGACATTTAAAGACATTTAAGATTTGTGTTTGTTTATTTAACTGTTTTATTAAATACAAACATTCTATTCTATGCGTCCACCTTCTACGTCCACAACTTGCTGAATGCGAGCCCTAAAAACACGACAGGCCTTGAAGCCTTATGGAGGTCTTCAGGGAGGCCACACTGTTATTGGAGCGTGCATTATAGACTTTCTTAACATCGCCCCATAACCAATAGTCGCAGGGGTTCAAATCTGGCAAACTGGAGGGCCAGATATTTGAGGGCACAAAAAGCGGCAACTCTCTCTTCAAGAAGGTCTGCACTGTTTTTGACCCATGAGCAGGTGCATAGTCCTGGATGAACATCACTTTGTTGGCATCATAGTTCTTCTTAATCCAGGGTAAGAGAACTTCCTCCAGAATCTTCAGATATTCCGCCATATTGATCTTCAGGCCCACTTCAATGAAGTGAGGGGGCATGACTTTCCCATCGCTGGCAACAGCTCCAATCACCATGACAGAGGCAGGGTTTTTTACTCTGCATGACTGGAGGAACACAAAAAGGGTCAATGGAGATAACACTCGAGTTTCTGCGGTTGGCGACTTCGTCTACCACGAACTTTTTCTCGTCCACAAAAATGCGAACGGTACCACCATGGTATTTCAGGTGATTGAGTAGCAAAGGGCTTCTCTCTTTACGAATGGTCTTAGATTTCGCTGTAAGAATGTTACGACGTCGTCTGCAATATGACTTCCTCCCAAGATCTTTCCGTACTGCATTAGAAATGGTCATATTGGTCACATTCCGCTTTTTCGCCAGGTCAGCCATTGACTGTGATGGATTTGCTGCAATGGATCGTTTCAAGCCACTGAGAAACCTTCTGGTGCGGATTTTATTACTTCTCGGACTGTGAGTCTTCCTTTGCATGTCTTTACCTTCCCTTAAGTTTGCTACAACACGATAAACAGTCCTAGGAGCATAGCCAGTGTCTTTGATAATGTCAGACGTCTTATGCCCGGCGCGGAACAATTCAGCAAAAACCATTCTATGGTTAAATTCTACACTGGCACTTATTTTGTTAGTATATTTAGGTGGCTAATCTGGACTTCAGACTCAAAAGAGTACAGCAACTAACATTTCAGATTGATATCGCCGCTTTAAAAAACCTAAATTGCGGATTGAAATTACTGCCAATTTATCGTTTACACCCTATATATATATATATATATATATATATATATATATATATATATATATATATATACCCGAGTGAGTATAGACTGAGGAGAGAAATAAGAAGAAAATTTTTTCTGTCCAAAACATTAATTTAAAATTTAAGATGATGTTTTTGAATCCAAACACTGAAACAGCCATATGATTGTAGAGAAGAGGACATATATAGAATAAATTATGTACATGTTCTAAATCATAATTTATAATATATATATATATATATATATATATATATATATATATATATATATATGAGATAGATAAAAATAGCTAGGTATGGACGAACCAGGTGAAACAAATTAGTACAAACATACATAATTAATAATATTTACAGGAAGCAAAAATCAAACTTGTTGATCGTTTATTGATTTGCTGTGTTATGAAACAATTGGAAATAGCGTTTCTTTCGACACTTTAATTGAAATAATCTTGCGATATCATTCTCTTTCATTTCTTGTCTTTTTCTCCATCCCAAATGCAATGTCCTTCCGAATTCATCTAATCCACGTTACTTCCGGGCCGAATTCGGCATTGCACTGTCCGCCATTAATCAAATTTGCATAAGAAATTTGACTTCGGAATGTTCTTCAATGACAAGAAGAGATTGTATATGTATATTTGTTTTATCTATGTCTGTCTCTGAGAGAGAGAAAAAAAACATGGCTTCCAAAGAACAAAGTTTTTCATCTTCTTTTTCTAATGTATCTTATTTTTTTATAAATTATTGTTTATAATCTTCTGCTTCTCTCTCTTATTTTTACTGTTTTTATTTCTGTCAACCACACATTTATAATATTTTTAATGGCGGGATTCTTTCATTTCTATCTATCTATCTATCTATCTATCTATCTATCTATCCATCTATCTATCTAGCTATCTAATTTTGTTCACATCAATCTATCTCATTCTGTTTATGCCTATCTCATTCTGTTCATATCTACCATTTTTTTTTTTTAATCGTTTCACCCCGAGTAAGGCATTTCACTGACATTGTAGCGCAGGGGGTTACATAAAGTCGGGGCTGTGATGGGAAAGGATGTTTAGATATAGGAAATGTCAGAAGGAGGGTGATAGACGGGTAAGGGTACCGAGAATCAGGGTTGGTTAGATGGTGAGAGTGTTTGAGAGAATAGATGCAAGTTAGTGTGTTAGGAGGTGTCTATTACAGCCGTCGGGGAAGCACGCATGTAGAAGGGAATTCCACAAGCGGGAAGTGCGAGAAAAGCAGCTATTGGATTAGAAATTGCGGTTACATTTTATCGGTTTCACTGTAAAAGTGTGGGACATAGTTGCCAATCCAGCACCTCGTTTCAATTCGTACCTAGGCGGCACCAATGACTTAAGTTCATCGGAGCAGAGGCCGTGAAAGTAATTGTAGAAGAGGCACAGGGAAGCCACGTCATGTCGGTGAGAGAGTGGTTGCAGCCGGTCCGCCAAGACAGGATCGATCACGTTACAGATTCTCCGTTGTATTTTGTCAAGAAGCCCGAGGAAAGTAGCAGGGGATCTATCGAATTATGTTCAATGTATATATAAATTTTATTTATTATATTGGTTGAAATAATCATTTACAGATTTTGGAATCAACTGTATATCATTCTCTCTACCGTCAGAAGTATTTTGTAAAGTCTCTAAATTTATTGAGGGACATTTTATTTTCATTGTCCCTCGCTAATTATTTACACGTGATTTGCCCTTCCCCCGATATATATATATATATATATATATATATATATATATATATATATTATCGTGTTTTCCCTCTTTTTTACTTTTCAGTTTCGTCGTTACTGTTCTTTTCGTTTGATTCATTTTCGTTACGCCACACTCTCTACACTCTCCTCAGCCTTTCTCTCACCTTTGCCAAACGTAAGGGTAGTAAAGAGTGAGAGAGTAGAAGGAGAGAGCCTATAGCATTACCGTCTCAGTAGCAGCCTAAGCTGGTGTTTGTAGCAGTTATTATGTGTGTGTGTGTCTATGTGTGTGTACTGTACAATATAGTAAAAATAGGTAGATTTGTTGTTGTATCCTACGACCTAATAACGCAATCTCTGGCCTCTACACCCTTGGCCATTACTCAGTTGATTTTTTCTGTTTACAATGAACACAGGGGCCATGATTTTTCAGTAGTAAAAAAAACATTTTCTCTTTCAAAATCTCTCACAAAATAGTGTACAGTATTTTGGTTATGGTCTGTGCATGCCCCGCTTAATATAATATAAGATTACAGTAAAGTAGCTTCTATGGACATTACTTTTATAGATATTTTAATAAAATTACACTCTGTGTTATCGTTACTTTATTATACAATACCTTTATGTTTGAAGACGTTACTATCATTTGTAGTATGACATGGTAAAAATCATAATTATCCTTCCGCTAGCATATATTATCCTATGTCTATGGCACGACTCGGAGTTTCATGCGTTATGCAATCATCAAGTACCAACTCTAGCAGTAAAGAAATCTTTGACAATTCTAAAATTAAATATATTAATGCTTTAGAAAGAAGTAAACTCAACACTAGTTTAGAATACTCCATTAAAAACAAGGCAGGCGGAAATAAGCAGAAATCACGTAAACGTAACATTTATTTGGTTTAACCCACCCTTCAGTCGTAACGTCCAAACTAACATTGGTAAACGTTTCCTAAACTTAATTCATAAACATTTCTACCATTCACACCCACTAAATGAAATCTTCAACAAAAACAATGTCAACGTTAGTTATAATTTCATCAAATAAATACTTGGCCCACATAAACAACATCCGTCATCCAAGTAATAACAAAAATGATCCTTCTAAAAATAATTGCAACTGCCGAAATAATAAAACCTATCCGCTGAATGGCGAGTGCATGTCTGAAAGTATTGTTTATAGAGTTCGAATTTATTCGGATGATAATGATATTAAATTTTATTTGGGAAGTACTTCTAACAGGTAGAAGATAAGATTTAACAACCACATGCTTGTCTTTAAACAGCAGTAAATACAGCAAAAGTACTGATTTATCCATACTTTATTGGAAATTGAAAAACAACAGTAAGAATCCAATTATTACCTGGAATATCGTAGCTAAATCCAAACATTACAATGAAAAAAGGAGATAAATGTATTCTATAACTTTTAAAAAACTTGACATCTTATACTGTTGTGGATTCCGGGTGAGGAACCGCACAAAATAATGAACAACAAAACAGATAAGGAGATAGAAAAGTAGGTTATATTGAACGTAATATACAAACTTGAACGCAGGTTAGTAAATCCAGGAATACTATTAGTAAGAAATAAATATATACAAGTCCTTGAAGTGAAGTCGTTGGAAATAATCTCTGAGTAACTTCGGTATCTCTCGGTAACTTACGTATCAGTTCCGGTACTCTCTGATAACTGTAACGAACCTCTACGAATACTCTCTCTCTACTCGTTCTCTCTATGGCAAGAGTATATGTACACTCAGTCGAATCCATTATCATATACAAAAAGGGGAGCTCCCACCACATTTGCATACACATCTTTATATACCTGTATATCTCTCCCTCTCTTTTTACACACACACACACACACACACACACACACACACACACACACATATATATATATATATATATATATATATATATATATATAAAATCGTGTGGCCCCAAGCTAGGCATTTTACTGCCACTGTTGTGCAGGGGGTTACATAGGAGTGATGTTATGAGAGAGTGACAGGCTGAAGAGTGTGTCAGGAAGAGAGTATGAGAAGGAGAATACTGATAAGTGGGGTGGACAGAGAAAAAAGCATGAGAGAGAGGATGTAAGTTAGTGAGACAATAGGTGACTATTGACTTTACATTTGAATTCTTCAAGATTGTAGCTGTCGGGAAAGCAAATATGCGGAAGGGAATTCCACAGGCGAAAAGTGCGAGAAAAGAAGCTGGTGGAGCAGAATTTACGTTTATAATTTATTGGTTTCACACTAAGAGGGTGGGACCTAGTTTCTAATCTTGTGGCTCGAGAAAATTCATGCATAGTGGGTATCAGTGAACTAAGTTCATCGGAGCAGAAGCCGTGAAAGTATTTGTAGAAGAGAAACAGTGAAGCCACAATGCGTCGGTGAGAAAGCGACTGAATCCTACCAGCCAAGTCGGGATCAATCACATCACAGACTTTCCGTTGAATTTGGTCAAGAACCCCTCGGTGGATATCAGGAGCACCCGACCAGATATGGTAGCAATATTCAATGCACAGGCGGATGGTAGATTTGTATATGTGCAGGATTGTTTCAGACAGGAAAAACTTCCTGGTTCTACACAGAGAACCGACTTTCTTAGCAGCGGATTTAGCTATAGATTCTATATAGTTATTCCACTTAAGGTCTGATGTGAGAGTTAATCCGAGGCGGCGCAGTGTTTTACTTTCAGGGAGAGAAGCCTGATTCGTGTTAATGGGTGGGAGGAACGATTGTCTGTGATGGTTAATAGATAGCAGTTTCGTTTTGGAAACATTAAAATTTACGAGCCATGTCTTACCCCAGTCCACCGCGGATTAGAGTAAAAGAAATAGGGTTGTTCCAACGAACAGAATTGGTATAGAATAAAAAGTCTGAGAGGCTGTAAACGTTTTGTTTAAAGTGTATATTTATTGTTGTTGTTATTATACATGTTCGCGGTACCTGTTGTTTGTATATAATTTTCGTTGTTAAACTTGAAGGAATTGTTGTCTAAAATTAGTTCTACACTTCATATAATAAATTCTTTTGTGAAGCGTGTGGGGAGTATTTCTGGGTGTTTCTTTATCGAAAATGCAATGGATTGTTTTCCTAGTTCATTGGGGTATGTTGCTGTACAGGCTGTTCACGTCAAAAGTTACTAAGAGTATATCTGGGTTTACTTTTTGTGGCATGAAGCTTAGGAAATGTATGCTGTTTCTGATGTAACCTTTTATTTTTGTGGTGTATGGTTGTAATATTTTATCAATTAAATTGCACAGACTGCTTGTAGGGCAGGCGGGTCCTGCTACAATTGGTCTAAATTTAAGATCACTGGGGTTTGGGGTGTGGATATATTCCGACTTTTGTTCCTGGTTAGCTGCTTTTATTGTGTTTGATTTGTATACCTTTGGAAGTCCGTAAAAATTACTAGTTTTTGAAGTAAAGTCTGTAAGAAAATCTTTTTCTTCTTTCGTTAGTATTCTACTGTGTGCAAGGCAGACCTTTTTAATTTTTGATGTGATGTATTGTGGATTCTTGTTTAGAAAACCACACAAAAAATCATTATAACAAAAACAGATATAACAGGAAAAATGTAAGTAAATTGAATAAAACATATACAACCTGTACACGGTTCGTAGATTCAGGAACACTTGTTAGTAGGAGTCAAATATATACAAGAAGCAAGTCCGGGTAATAGTCTATATTCTTACTGACCAACGAGCGGCGGTTCAACTGCTCTGACAAACACCAACTCTAACAACTATATTTAGTTGTCCCTCCCAGTAAGGGCAACATGTGACACATGGTCAGTTATGACTGGGATTTCCGGGCTATATGGCCCGGCCAAAAAATGGCTGTCTATTTTTGCCCAGTCGTGATTCTACCCTTCGGCGGAACCACGACTGGGTTATTGCTCTCTGCTCGGAAGCAGAGAGCGCCCTCTACCCGAAGGCAGAGAGCTGACAGTGTTATAGTTGAAGAGTCTCAGCAACTCTAACAACTATATTTAGTTGTCCCTCCCAGTAAGGGCAACATGTGACACATGGTCAGTTTATGACTGGGATTTCCGGGCTATATGGCCCGGCCAAAAAATGGCTGTCTATTTTTGCCCAGTCGTGATTCTACCCTTCGGCGGAACCACGACTGGGTTATTGCTCTCTGCTCGGAAGCAAAGAGCGCCCTCTACCCGAAGGCAGAGTGCTGACAGTGTTATAGTTGAAGAGTCTCAGCAACTCTAACAACAACAACCCGCTCTGTGTAGCAAGGATTATTTGTATACCATGGAAGAGTCCATAGAGTGTGTGAAAAGAGGTGACTCCCCAACATATATATATATTAATTTATTGATTTATATATATATTTTCATGCATATCCTTCTATTTTTTATAGCCTGTTTTTCTCTTATTCTTTCTGTTTATCTACTTTTGTTCTCATCAGAGTCTGTTCATATCTATCTGTCGTCACTCTTTCTCTTATTCAATCTATCTATCTATTGGTCCTTAATTTAGGTTCGATGTGCTAGATGTTATGATCGTTTGATTAAATGAAACAAACTAAATAAAGCGATCAACTGATTTGATAAATACGCCAACTGTATCGATATTAGATTAATGTCCGTGCCGAGCAAAAAGAAAGAAAAGGCGCGGCGAAATCCTAATACAATTACGGCTATTTTCCCGCTACTTTCAACTCCGTTACTGCGTACGTGACAAGTCTGATGAAAATGATGCGCCAGTTGATTCGCCATCAACAAGCCAATTCTCTCCACCCCCCTCTCTCTCTCTCTCTTTCTAACTCCAAATCCTCTCTTTCTTTTCTTTTCTTTTTTTTCTTTTCTCACTTTCTTTTCTCACTTATTACCTGTGTATCTCTTTCTTAACGCTTTCGCTTTCTTTCTCAAGTCTTCCGTCTAAACAGTTCAGACTTACTCTTCAACTGAACTCTCGAAACGAACAATTTTTACTTACTCTCCTTTTCTCTCTTCGTTCAATTTTTATTTCTTTATCTCTCCCTCCACTCTCTATCTCTCTCTATGTTTCTTCTATTTCTTGAGCTTTTTTCTTTCCTTCCATTTTTCGTATTCTTCTTTCTTTTTACTTTTCTTTATCATTCTCTTCTAGCTTCCTCCCACTCTCTCTTTTTTGTACGTCTCACATTTTCCTCCCCCCCCCCGTCATTTTATCACTCTACCTGTTTCTTCTTCTCTTATTACCACTTCCTCTCACTTTATATATATATATATATATATATATATATATATATATATACTTTATACACACACATGTATGCAACCGTAACTTCTACTCCAACAGTTTCTTTCCTCGCACTTCCCGACTGTGGAATTCCCTTCCACACGATTGCTTCCCCGACGGCTACAATCTCCAGGAGTTTAAATGTAAGGTCAATAGACACCTCCTAACACACTAACCTGCTCCCATTCTATCAAACACTCTTCCCATCTGCCCAACCCTCATCCTCGGTATCCTTACTTATCTGTCACCTTCCTCCTGACATTCCCTATGTCTAACCACTCCCCTTCTCTTTACCTTCTCCTGTGTATCCCCATGCGCAATAGTGGCGGTGGAATGCCTTGCTTGGGGTGAGATGATTAAAAAAAACATATATATATAAGTACTTTATATATATATATATATATATATAATTGCAGGTGAAGAGGACTCGAGGTTTTACTATTTTGAGAGCCCCGGCATTTATTTTATTATGAACAGTGCTCAATATAATAATAAAAATTATAGAGCTTAATATGATTATATAGTTATGAATTAATTGTACGTTGCGACACGGAAATTTCTATGTTTCGAGATATATTCTCATCATCAGGCAATATTTCATGTTGGTTGTGCAGATGATTTACATTTAAATAGCAAAAAAGTTTTCAATAATAAGAAAAACATGATCAGGTTAAAGGCAGGTTAACATCTTTACCGCTAAGGAATGGAAAGGAAGAAGGAAGAAGGAAGAAGGGTAGGATGAGAGAGGAAAAACGAAAAAAGGGAAGAAGTTGGTGAGTATGCATTCTTTGGGGCCAAATCCCAAAATGAAACTTCGCTCTAATTAGTCAAAAGAAACACACATGTAAATTTTATATCTTCCTACATGCCATACACAGCAAACCCAAGATTTTTGTTATTTAAATGATAATTCTTCTGCACAACCAACATCAAGCATTGCCTGATGATGAGAATCTATCTAGAAACATAGAAATGTCGGTGTCGCAATGTATAATTAATTCATAATTATATATATATATATATATATATATATATATATATATATATATATATATATAAATGCGATTATAACTAAACTTGTGTCGAAAAAACCTAACACGAATCTACGAAGAAGGAGAAGAACGGTTTTAAAAAGTAAGAGCTAAGTACATGAACATCAGTCAAAAGAGTTCGAACCGAGTCAACACGTAACCCAAAGAAAAAACACGAATACGAGTAATCAACTGACAAAAAGCGATCGATACTTTGGTAGAGCAGAATAAGTAAACTTATAAGTAAATTTACTTTTATATATATATATATATATATATATATATATCCCTACTGCCTCTATTCTTATTCTTCCTTTTCTTGTTTTTTTCTCACTCCTCCCTCATCCTCTTCTAATCTCTTTCTCTCTTCTTTTTTCTCTATCTCTTTCTTTATTGATTTTCTTTAATTCTCTTCCGTCTCTTCATCTACATTCTCTTCTCTCTTTCTTCTTCCCTTTTCCCCTTTGCCCTTCTCTCTCTCTCCCTCTCTCTCCCTCTCTCTCCCTCTCTCCCCCCTCTCACTCTCACTCTTACACACTTTCTCTCTCTTTCTCTCTAAGTACTTTTATTTCCTTCTTTCTTTCTGTATCATTCTTATGTAACTAAATAAACAGAAAGAACACATTTTCTGAATGTCTTAAGCAATTTTTATTAAAGCGAGCTAGGAATTAAGATATCTTACTAACTTGGTATAACTTGGTACGGCCATTCTACCACGAAATCAGATGAAAATGATAACAATAAATTACTTTTTCGGATAAAAAAATATTTGTAAAACCCCTTTAGATTAAGTTGTTTACAATAGGGATTACGATTGTGTAGTTTCTCTATCAAAATAATTTTGGAAAAGGGGCTTTCAGAATAACCCTGCCAAGCCACATTAATTGTTCACGGTAAAAAAATTATATATTCACCAGTGGTATTATAGAAAGAATAGTTTTTAGAAATAAGGTTATCATAACTCGGGCAAGTGAAGAGATGGTCATGTGCTTTCAAGAACAAAGGAGATTCTTAGAGAGTGTAGGCTATGTTTAATATATATGAATGATCTGCTTGATTTAGTTCTGTAAATATAGAGGAAATATGAACGGACCACACACACGGAAAGTGCAAATTTTATTAGAGGCTGTAAATGAAAAGAAAACATCATATTACCATCCTAACCTTTGAAAAGAAAGAAAACGAGCAATTAGATACATATGACTTCATTATACTTGCAAACGTGTAATTCGGAGTTCAGTCCACTGCGTAATGCTGTCAATCATAGTAACTGGAAGGAAAGAAATTTGATTGTTTGAAATACCTATGTAACCAAAAGTTAAAGTAAATTACGTTATTCTTTGTCATTAGTCCAAGAATTCGATCTATCTCGGAAATCTGTCAAATTGTTTTTGTATAATATGTGGCTGGCCCAGGATTGCCACGTTTCAAACCTGTATTTTAGAGAGATTTATGTGTGGTGTCTCGAGAAATCTTCACAAAATTGAACGTTTTCATTGTTTTTGGAATTTACAATTCAAAAGAAATTTTTAAAAAATTAAATAAATGATTAAAATCAGAATCAGATATTGAAGTTTCGCGATCTCATTAAAAAAAACTTCGCTGCAGAAAAGCTCTGATAGCAAAAAGAATGCTTATCGTAAGAATTGCCTTTCTAACATAAAGGTCATGGATTTCACTGGGCTTGGTGATCCTTTGAAAATGAGCTGAGACCAAAGCAGTTCTTTTCTATATCAACCTGGTAGCATGCTAGCGAAATGATATTTTTTACAGGTTATCTGGTAAAAAGTCGCATTACAGTAATGCTTTTCCCATTACAAGCAGATTCACCCGTAATTTGAACTCACCTCAAACGATACTCTAGACACTACCGAGAACGTATTAATACTATCAAAAGTCCCAAAATAAACTAGAAAGTTTGCTAAACATCACATGCTTATAAAGAATCTCCGTGGGCCGACGATTGACTCCCTAAAGAAATAAGCTGATCCTGAGGATGTTTTTTGTAATATTTTCACTCTGCAGAGTCATTTGTTTTCTCTGTTGGTGAAAAAAGGAAATAAAAAAAGCAGAAAAAGCAAATGACTCTAAAGAATGAAGGTATTACAATTTATGCGGCTTCATTTGAAGGTGAAAAAGGTCTTCATTTAAGCTGTTTCTTTAATTAATCGTTGCTACCCCTCGGTCCGTTTTTCTTGTTACCTGGAACAGCTGAAACTTAAACGGCTCAATATTTACACTATTTACATCCGAATTATTGTCCTCATTTTTGTTGTAGTCAAAAATTTTCGGCTGTTGTATTCTCCGGGCTACATCAGGTGTAAATCGATCCGAGTAACCTTGAGGGAATTGGTAACTGAACCCATTATTAAATTCACGGAATAAGATTGTTCGCCTTCCACAGGTCATGTCTATGGATATCTCGCCTAGTTCAAATTTTTAGTACGTATCAGTTATCGTTTACAGTTTTCACTGGGTTTAAATGCACGCTGGGATTGAACACACGATTAGAATGCCACCAAAATTCACAAAGCGACGATTTAATCCACACCGTTATTTTCCCGAAGGGAAATTCTTTGTGGTGAACTTAGGGCCTTAAAATCTAAAGTTGGATTAGGTTTTTTTAATAACTTGGAGTCTTAAACCTAATGATGGCCGAAAGGCACAATGGCCCAAACGTTGTGATAAAAACAACAAAGATGAAGACAATAGTTCGAATTTAAATAGTGTAAATAATGATAACTCCTCATTGTTCAGAGTTTTCTGATAGCTTTCAGCCGTCATAAGCCATTATTAAAGGGTTTTAATTTTTTATACCTATTTGGATGCGCAGTTTACAATAAATACGAAGGTAATGACCAAACTATTCGTCCAGTCGTCGGTATGACGATAAACTTCATTCGTCAGCAAGGCCTTTGATTTTGAAGTGCGTATAACTACTGCTTTTTTTTTTTTTCAGGTTCACTCTGACTCGGAGTGATAGCACCCATTAGGGTCTCAGCTATGAACAAATAATTAAGTTTGAGTTTTGTTTAACGGCATATCAATCTCTGTGGGTTATTTAATGCCAAAAAGGTGGGGTTTTAAGGTATTTTTTTAATGTTCGGTTATAGTGAGAAGGTTGATTTAGTCAGAATTTAATTAAAATTTTTTGTTTTTATTATTTTTTATTTTAGAAAACTGAAAATGACTTCTAGTTTCGTATTCAAAAATGTTTTGCTTAGAATATTTTTTTCCTTCAAAAATATGTTATGGTAATAATTTTTTGTTCAAAATGTATTCTTGGTAATATTTTTCCTTCAAAAATGTATATTTTTCTGTAAATGTCTATTTTTATGTATATATTTCTATAAAAGTATTTTTATACTTTCATAGTGTTTTGATCCCAGTTTGGGGGTTAACTACTTGCCCATAGATGGGACCCTTAATAGATGCTACCAACTACAGGTCAGGGTAGACCTAGGTACAACAGCAGTTAAGAGGTAGTTTCACGCTCCTTATAACCTCGCAATCAGAGGCCTTGCTGCCTGATGCAGTTTACCGTCATGCCCAGGACCGAACAAATAATAACGCCACCAAAGAAAAACTAGGGTCAAAACACGATGAAAATTTTAAAATACATTTTAAAGTTAAAATACCAGCAATACATTTTTTTAAAAGACTTTACCAGAAATAAATTTGATTCTCGACAAAAATACATCAATTAAACATGATCAACAAACCAATTTCTTACAAAGACTATATATTCTATTAATATGAATCTATCTTAAACATTTTGTCGGTATTAATTAACCAACTCAGGATGATATGCCGTAAAAAGAAATAAACCAAACCAAACTATTATTCGAAAGTCTTTAGAAAGCTCCTCAAATAAATTCAGGTCTATTTGGACCTGATGGCACTGCACATCCTTTTAAATTAATTCCAATGGCTATAGAGTCCACAAGTGGGTGCAAATGGCCAGGACGCAGTGCAGTTATCAGTCAATGAGGTGTTAGGCGACCAACAGAACATACCACCTGATCGCAACTTACACTTGAATTTTGCAAAGTAAAAATAATAACAAAAGAACCATTCTATTTTCATTTGGCAATAAATACTAAAAATAGTATGAAATACATCATTTCTTTAAAAAAAAACTGGGGTGGCCTTATAATTATGGCCGATAGTATATATATATATATATATATATATACTGAGCCGTATATATAGCTTACCTTAAAACTATATAAACATAGTGGTCCAAAAGTATGCGGACAGTAAATGATAACATTTATTTTGAGTTTACTATACAATTATTACATTGACAATTAAATTTTATATTATGTACAATAAAACAAAAGCGCTTAAATATTATCAATGCAGGTGCTCAAACTGTTGTCCATCACAATTTACACAGCTTTAATGTCTACCCCTCACGCTTCGACAAACATTTTTGCACAAGTCTCTTTGCGAATTAATTTCTTGAAAGGCATTTCTTTTCAAATCACCAACACGTATTGGTTTTTCAACTATAAACTTTGTCCTTGAGTATTCCTCAAAATTTGAAGTTCAATGCGGTCTAGTCAGGTGAATGTGCTAGGCAGTCAAGAAGATTTTTTAGGATAATCTATTTCTCTGGAAATGTTTCATGATATATATATATATATATATATATATATATATATATATTACTGGCCATAATTATTAGGCCACCACAGTGTTTAAAAAAACGATGTATTTCAAACTACTTTTTAGTATTTATTGTTAAGTAAATAATTGTAAATGAAAATAGAATGTACTTTTTGTTAATATTGCACAATCACATGTGCATCAAACGAATTTATAAATATTTAATTATTACCTATATTGCAGTTCATCAATGAAAGAATGAAGAAAATTTAGGCTGATTTGGAAGAGCTATTCTTCGCCTTGTAAAATTTTGCAAAGTAATAGTAACAAAAGAAACATTCTATTTTCATTTAGAACTAGCAGTATAGCCCTGCGTTGCCTGGGCGTAATGAAAGCTTTAAAACTAATCCATGATCCTGGAGCCCAGACTCTTTGGACGTTGGCACGAAAGACTAAAAAGCAATAGTTGTTTCCAGTTAATGCGAAACCGTAGACTGAATGAAAAATCAATGGATGTAAGTCAAATTTTGATTTCCTGGTATCGATATCAAATAAGTTTTTTTCGTCGTAAACTGAATTTTGAAGACTAAATAAGTCCTCTGAGTAAATGGTATCATGGCTGAGACTAAGAACTACAATTATACCTACTTAGAGCCAAACCCGAAGCAAAAACTAAAATAAAAGGGCTGAAAAATACAGACATACAGGCAGATAAACAGACACACACACAAACATCTTGTTTTTTTATATATAAATATATATATAATCGATTTTCTGCACTATTGTAAGAACTGCAACCTTGAAACTTCTGAATATCGTTTCTTATGTCTTTGTCTATGAGTGTATCAAATTTGATTAAAATCGAACCACTCCTTCTATGATCCGATTTTTTCGATTATCGATTTTCGATATTTATCAGGGGATACCTCGACACAAAATCTAGCTAAGAACACTTGCAGACGCTTATAGTACAACTGTGTAAATTTTCAAGAAAATCGGTTCAGCCGTTTCGAAGTCTATAGGTAACGGAAACACACACACACACACAGACAAAGTTCTATTTATAAATAAGTTTAGATTAGATAGATTATCCACTTGGCAATAAATACTAAAAATAGTATGAAATACATCATTTCTTTTAAAAAACTGGGGTGACCTAATAATTATAGCCGGTAGTGTACATATATATACATATTATATATATTATGTGTGTGTGTGTGTGTGTGTGTGTGTGTGTGTGTGTGTGTGTGTGTGTGTGTGTGTTCATGCTGAAATATGCCTGGCCTGACGAATGTCTCAGTTATGGTCACTAAGAATTTGGAGAATTTAGTTAGGCCAAATAGATTTTCTACACCCATTTTTTTATGTTGATTACATATAATCTAATAAATGCATGTGTCGAATTAATAGCTTGAATTTACTGAAGGAATTCATGTTTCATTTGTCGATTACGTTTAGTGAACTTTTCTGTTTTTCACCGCATCCAACTCTGGAGAAAATGTATTTCTCCCAACGTCGGCAGAGTGAAAATTCGAACGAGTTGCTTTGTGCTACATTCAATGAAATTAGCCTGAGGCGAAAATGTTTAGAATAAAGAATAAAAAAAAATTATTTTTCCAGTAAATTTCTGTAAAAATCTTTGCACTCGTTTAGATTTGAGGTGGAATTAAAATTTGCTTTTACCCGTCGGCAGTCGCCGTGAATTCATCTAATGTTAATAGAACTTTCTTCTTTTTCCTTTTATATTTTATTTTACGTGTGTACATTGTGTGTAAATGATTTATTAAAGATTTTTTTTTAATTTTTACTTCTTGACATTGTAGGACTTGCAGTTGAGTTAACTTTTTTTTAAATTTGCACCACTAACTCTACCAAGAAACACACGAGTGCCTTGCAGTTTCACAAATTAATAGGTGTAATTTAAAATGCCGATTTTTACCTCATTCTTACACCATGTTTCTTTGTCCAATCTCCGGTGAATAATGCATGTGAAAAAAAAATGCAATAAAAATACTTGCTAATTGGTCCCTTCATTTGGTGTTAATACTTTGAATATAAAAAAAACAAAATATGTTAAAAATCTAAAAAGGAAATTCTCTTTACTTTTCCCTAATACCATTCGTTCATTTTTGTCTTAACAGCAAACAATTGAAAACAGATGGTATGAAGTGAAAAAATCCCTAAATAAACATAGTACAGATGGGTTTGTATGAATTTAAAATTAACGATCCTTGTTAACTCTGGAAACACAAAATTCCCGTCGACAAATTTAACTATTGTCTTTATTTTATTTCTTTTTCAATTTCACTGATTTGTCCCAAAACTGCTAGAATAAAATTACAAATTATACATTTTCTGAAGATTTTAAAAGTACAATTTCAAGAACCACATACCAAAAATTATGAAAATTCAAACTTTGGTTAATTAAACATTCAATGTAATTCATACGATTTAATACTCAGACGATGGGATCATCCATATATATTCTTAGTTTTAGTTACTGTATCAGAAATATTACTTTCAGTTGACTAAAATACTCACTAAAAATAACTTATATGTGTTGAGTTTTCATTTATATATAATATAAACTATATTTATATTAATTATAAGCTTAGAACCAACTTAATAAAAAATTATCCAAACGTTGGAGAATTTTTGTCTTTATTTTCTCCTGAAATTAAAGCCAAAATACGAAGTTTAGAACGGCACATGTTTAAACATAATAAACGTTCATTGTCTCTTATATTTAACAGTATATGTTTAGAATATATATATATATATATATATATATATATATATATATATATTTAGAATATATATATATATATATATATATATACATAATTTTCTTTGTAATTCTCTAACATTCTGTCATCAATGTTTCATAAATGAGGTTATAAATCCGAAGTACTTAAAGTACAATAAAGTATTAGAATTTTTAATTGTTTATTTTTCTTTATTTTAGATTACATGGTATATATACAGGGTGTCCATAAAGTTCGTGTGCACTTTTAAAAATTTATAACTTTATTTGTATTTGTGATAGAAATAATTTGTAGAAAGATTAGAAAGAAGTAAATCTATATTTGTTAAGGATTTATTGAAATTTTATTTAAGTTTCCACATGTCCTCCATCATTAGCAATACAAAGGTAATACGATTTTGCAGTTCACGGAAACATTACCAACTGATTTACAGAAATGCCTGAAATCACATTAATTATTTTAGCTTTCAAATCGTCTAATGAACTATGTTTGGTTGCATACACAATTGTTTTCACATGTCCCCATAACAAATCTAATAGAGTCAAATCTGGCGAACGTAGAGGCCAAGAAAATGGTCCACCAATTCCGATCCATCAGTCAGGAAATTCCTGATTTAGGAACTGTCTAACACGCAGAGTTCTAGGTACATTAAACTTTATAATATTTTTTACAGATTATTTCTATCACAAGTACAAATAAAGTTTTTTAAATATTTTTTTTAAGTACACAGGAATTTATATATATATATATATATATATATATATATATATATATATATATATATATATATATACCAACTAATGGTATATTGCTTAGAACGTTTGCTTTCTGACCATGGAGCCCGGCATCGAATCTCACCATTTTCGAGTTGTCAGGAAAGTGACTTCTTGATGTTATCGGACTGAAGGATGCGATTCCAGCGTGTGGACTTTTGGCATGAGTCTGAAAACCACACAAAGTGTTGACCCAAGTCTTTGTGAGTGAATTTGGGTATACTAATTTATTTGTCGATGGTTGTGCTAGTTCGAAGTCAGAAGTCATCGTGGCCGAGTGTTTGAGCGTCTTGGATATGTTCAGACTGCTGTTCAGCCCGGATAAGGCGCCCTCTCCCAGAAACCGTAACTACGATCAGCTCAGCATAGTTACAGTATAGACCACAGGCGAGCTCTGCGTTTGTTGAACAAACACAGGTGTACCTGAGAAAGCGTCTGAAATGGGAATTAGCCTCTTATCAGATAGATAGATAGATAGATAGATAGATAGATAGATAGATAGATAGATAGATAGATATACACTTGTGCAAACTAAATGAAACAAAACAAATATTTTCTTCCTAGGATCTTTCACCTTTTCCTTGATCAGGTATACGAGATCTCTTGGCGTTGTTTTCTTTTACGTTTTGGACTATTTGATTCAGTTTGTTTCTTTGCCTTGATGACACGACTGACAGCTGAAAGGCACCAACAATATCCGCGATCTCTCTGTAAGGCCTGCCAATGTGTTCGTGCACCGTTACAGTTTCCGTACACTTCCTTAGGGTAATGTCCACCGCAGACAATAGCCGTAGGACAACTAATCTACAGTCGAGACAATAGTGTCTGTGCGTGATAAAATCTGATTCAATCACGGATGACGCAATATTTTTAAGGCCAAACAAATTTCATCATACACCTCGAAAACAGATTCATATTACTGCACATCACTGCAAATGACCTAATCTGAGGAAAAAATAGAAATCGATTTCACCTTGTCAGTCCAGTAGGTCTAAAACTGATTGAAATAGCTATTCAACGAAATGTAATTTTCGGTTTATATATATATATATATATATATATATATATATATATATATATATATCCGAGTGAATACAGACCGAAGAAAAGATTTTTTACAACGTCCAAAACATTAATTTAAAACTGCTCGTTATATAATATATAGAGCTGTGAATATTTATTATAAATTACATTTTAGAACATGTACAGAATTTTCTTTATATATCCACTACAAATAGTACATTTGTTTCGACATTGAAACTACAATGTCTCATCAGGCGGTGTGGGCAAGAATAGAAAGCCTCTTTTCCTATATTTGGTCAGTTGTGTGTGGGATGTTGGTGGGGGTTAGTGATAAGAGAATAAGTCTTTTGGATTGACCGTTAGAATTTTGGATTGACCGTTAGAATTTTGAAGAAAGTGGTATGGGTATTGAATATGGTTGATTAATGAGTGTCTGTTAGTTTTGTAGACAGATTTAACATTAGCAGTTAAAATCTAACTTTTTATTATCCTGCGACTAGAAATATTCTTTGGATTTCTTAGAGGAGCAGGTAAGGGGTGGGATGCTTATTTTGTACAGAATGTTTTTGTATTTAAGCAGAGTTTTATAATTAATCTAATTTTCTATATTTAATCCTAATTTTGGATTTAGGAAATCGATTTTTTCTATTAAATTTTAATTAGATCACAGTTTGGAAACCGATTTTCTCTATTAAATTTTAAATTTTAATAAGTATGGCAGACAAAGCAAAGATGATTTAATTAATTTCTTTAATTAGTTTTTATACAATCTTAAAGTTTTTCCGTTTTATGGAGTACAGAAATTTCCCATGATTTTAGTTATCCCAAGAGCTTTCGGACAGTATTTTAGCAATTTTCAAGTAAGTTTTAGCTATATATACATACGCACGTTTACATGAAAATACCAAGAAATTAAATCCTAAATTTTGAACTCTTGTCTCATATTCATCTTTCGGTCTTAAACCCAAATACTGTGAGGGAACCACAAAAGCAAAGGAATTGCTTTTGTTGTTCCAATACTTTTGGAGGGGTGGAATATATATATATATATATATATATATATATATATATATATATATATATATGTATATATATATATATAGTCATCCGCAGACAGATCTGTTTTGCTGTATCACAGCTCATCATTACGGTTAGACAGCCGATTGCTTTTTACTCAGGATTGAAACCCGACCGAATTGGCGTCAGTCGGCGATTCTAACTCTGAGCTACGGGCGCTCGGTAGAAGGAGGCAGACCTTTTAGCGTGTAATATATATATATATATATATATATATATATATATATATATATATATATATATATATATATAAAGTATCTACTTAAATATGTCGGACTAGATATGAAACCTTTGTCGCTTTTATCAGTTATATATATTAATTGGAATGTATGATGTTAACTAAGTATTCATTTTTATGCCTACTAAAGATTATTAAACAATTCATTAATTTTACTCAAGATATAATCTAAGGGTTAAAAAAAACTAAAAGCTTAAAATATAAAATATTCTGTGGTCTCAGCATTTACATTGTTCGAACTGTTGTTTCCCATCTTTGTTGCCATGTTCAAAACGTTTCGGCCGTTGTAAGCCCCGGCCTTATTCAGGTGACTGGAATCTCTAATTGAACCATTTATTTCGTCTACTGGGGATAATTGTTCTTGTTCAACATGTCAATGCTAATTTCAGATACCTCAGTTTCGGTTTTTTCTCTTTAATTCAAAAATGTAGGTTTGTATTCACCTCTGCTGTGGCTACCTATTCTAGTCCTAACTCTTTTAGGTCAATTCACTATTTTATTTCAACCGATGTTGTTATTTACTGAAACATGTGTCCCTATTCTAGAAATGTAAATAATGCAAATAATTACAATACCTCATCTCAAGAAATATAGACAGCAATGTTAACCCACTCCTTCAAAAGAGTGAGTTGTGACACAAGGTCAGTTTTTAATGTGGGGAACACGAGCACAGACGCTCGGTTCAAAGTTCAAATATTACCCAGCTACCGCTGACGCAGCATCTGGGTACAGACAGATATTTAGGATTCATTGTTAAAATCTACATTATTAATTGTTGTAACCTCGTCACCAAATCGTTGGGGCCAGAAATAAAGACACAATGACGGAATAGTGTTAAACGAATATATTACAAAGACAGAAGTACAAATATATACCAATGAACAATTATTAGTGTGACTGTCAGGGTTATACTGAGATAGATTCAACTCTCTCTAGATATTACTCTTACTCTTTTCTACAAAGCAGAACTGCTACTTATCTATGTCAAACTAGCAGTATAGCCCGACGTTGCTCGGGTGTAATGAAAGCTTTAAAACTAATCCATGGTCCTGGAGCTCAGACTCAGCCTAAAGAATATTTCTGTGAAGTTTGGTGAGAATCGGTTAAAAGGACTTACAGACAGATAAACAGACACACACACAAACATCTTGTCTTTTATATATATATATATATATATATATTCTCGATTTTCTGCACTATTGTAAGAAATGCAACCTTGAAACTTCTGACTATCGTGTCTTTGTCTATGAGTGTATCAAATTTGATTAAAATCGAACCACTCCTTCTCTAACCCGATTTTTTCGATTATCGATTTTCGATATTTATCGGGGGTAACTCGACACAAAAGCTAGCTAAGAACACTCGCAGACGCTTATAGTACAACTGTGTAAATTTTCAAGAAAATCGGTTCAGCCGTTTCGAAGTCTATAGGTAACGGAAACACACACAAACAAAGCTCCATTTATAAATAAGTTTAGATTTGATGTCGAATGTGTACGATCTTTTTTTTTTAAACGATCAGTAGATAATGTCATGAAGCCAGTTCTGACCTTAGGTATCTGTTTGGAAACCGAAAGAAAATTCGTATTACAACATAAATCAAAGGAAGAAAATTATTATTATTATTATTATTATTATTATTATTGTTGTTGTTGTTGTTGTTGTTGTTGTTGTTGTTGTATTTTCATCATAATTTGATTTCTGCTGTGGTCACACTACCTACCAAGTTTGCGAAAAGAATTAACTTATTTTGTGTTGGTTCTCTTTTAGAAAATCATTTTAAAATATTTTTTATTTCTTGCGCCATCACCAACAACCCTCATTTAATTTTTATGAAATTTAGAGAATTATTTGTTTTTTATTGTAATTTTTTTTATATTTCATGAAAAATTTAAATCGTCGAATTATTTTAACCAAACACGACTCCCAGTTGGTCAAAATATGCCATTATTCGTAAAATAAAAAATGCAATAAATCTAAGACATCTTTCATCAAAAAAAAATTTAATTTCTTTCATAAATAAAATATATCATAGGCGCTATATTGTTAAGGCAGTTTTTTACTTATTAATGATTTTTAGAACAAGCGTTTTCATTTTATTTTTACATTTTAATTAGAATAATTTATAAACTTTTAAAACTTTGACAATTCTGTATTAATTTGTAGTAGCCAAGTGATATGTTTAATTTAAAACTATTTCATAATTATAAATTTAAAAGCTCACCACAATTCAACGATTTTTAAAAGAATTTTTAATTTTATGTGTGTATGTGTATAAACGTTGATGTTTGTAAATACGGATGTCCAGACGCGACATAAACAGAAAAAATGGTACCGATATGAAATTAAATTTTCTTTTGTAATTTTCTAACATTCTGTCAACAACTGTTTTCGTAATTAAGGCTATAAATCTAAAGTAATTAGAGTTCAATAAAGTTCAATCATTTTTATTTCTTTTTTTTAGATTACTTGATTATATATAGTCATCCGCAGACAGATCTGTTTCGCTGTATCACAGCTTATCAAAACGGTTAGACATCCGATTGCTTTTTAACCCAGGATTGAAACCCGACCTAATTGGCGTCAGTTGACAATTCTACCTCTGAGCTATGGCCGCCCGGTAGAAGGAGGCAGACTTTTTAGCGTGTTTATTATTATCATTATACACGCCCAGTAGCCGAGAGTGTTCTAATTCATTGCTGAATGAACGATGCGTATATGCTAGCGTAGGTACTGTTTTTCAAAAAGCCAACTACCGAAGAGGCTCTTCTGTGGTGAACTCTCCACATGGAAACGTTCGCTTGCCCTGCCAAAGTTGAGGTACAGGGACAGCTTAAAGGAAGCCCTCAATTCCTGTGACATCCCATTCTCCTCCTAAAGATAGAGCTGCCTGGAGATCCCAAGTAAAATCCGGAGTTGCAAAATTTGAAGTGGGTAGCATCAGGGCCCTCAAGGAGAGACGCCAGAAAAGGAAAGAGCACAAAAGCTACACCAACCAGCTTGGGTCTGCTCCCTGCATCACCTGCCCCTGCTGCAACACTCACTTCCATGCAAAGATTGGCCTTATCAGCCACCTCCGCAATTACCCAAATCCTTAGTGACCAGGAGTCATGGTTTTCTTCGCCTGCGAAGGACGAACATCACCATCATCATCCTCATCATCATCATCATCATCATCATATATATATATATATATATATATATATATATATATATATATACATATACTGATTACAAAGTGAGGTAGAACTTTACGACTCCCTTTTGATGGAAGAAAAATGTTAGCGCAAATTATGCAAAGCATGTCTCAAAAACTTCAGCGATCTTTTTCTAATGTTAAATATCAGTTTCCTTCTCGGGTTCCATCCTCTCTAAAACCTTGTCGTTGCTTACATGTTCGGTCCATGGTATCCCCAGCATCCTTCTGTAGAACCACATTATGTTGATTCAAGTCTTTTCTTCATCTCTGATGAGATTGTCCAGCATTCGCTACCATATTGAAAGACACGAATCACATAACAATCCAATACTCTCTTCTTTGTTTCCAGTGAAATTTTCTTGTCTCTTAATACTCTACTCAGCTTCTGGAATGCATCTTTAGCCGTACCAATACACCTTCGTATCTCAGTGTCGCACTTTCCTTCCTCTGTTAAAACACATCCCAGGTATACTACATCGATAAAATGGAAGTCATTTTACATGACTTCTTCAAATTTCGGAAAAATTGCTCCTGAAACTTTTATTTAAGTCGTGGTGTGACGCCTCAGGCAGGGCGCTGGCCGTCTGTCTAAACCAACCAAAGGAAAGTATCCCTGAGGGAGAAGGGAAAGTATCCCTGTGGGAGATAGTGTCACAGTGTCTCTTTATTTGCCTCTCATCCCTTGTCCCTTTTTTTAGTTTCACGCCTTATCATCATTTTTTATATGTTTGGATTATTGTTCCAACGAATTTCTCTGAAGAAATGTTGCACGAAAAAGTTTCCTTTTAAAGAATGCGCTCCAAAATTTGGAAAACAATATTGTTGCGGAGTAGTTTTCGCACTGAAGGTTATAATCGTGCTATGTTGGTTGCTAATCGACTTAACGCCCCCAGAATGTTAGAAATTTGGTAATCATCTACTGGAGCTGACTCCTTAGTGTTCGGCTAACTGCCGATTATATCAACTGCCTAGTAGTTCTACTGAAATCCAATAGAACTCTAAAGAACTCCTATGAACTTCCCAAGAACTTCCCAAGAACTTCCCAAGAACTTCTCAAGAATTTCTCCCGTTCACTTCCTGTTAACTCTTATTAATATAGGAGGGAGAGTCCATTATCTGAGGAATAGGGGTGTTTACCCATAACAAATATATGTATAATTTCTTCAAATTCTGCACCCCATATTTTATTATATTATTATTCACATCTACCTAATGGCGCTCAATATTCAATAAATCGATGAATGTTCAAGAGATTTATTTCATTGCCCGACTCCAGAGTTTTGCGTTAAATCGCTTGTCAGGGTCAGATATTTGATAAGTCAGTATCAGATTTCGGTCAATGAAATAAATCAATTAAACATTTGGATATTTGGTCACAGGACAGATAGAGGGAAAGAGAGACCGGAGAAAGCAAAGTGCGACATATTTGGTGGGATTGGACAAATAGATGACAGTGCTGGGTTTGGGAAGAGTAACAAGAGAAAGGATGTTAAGAGCTACAAGGGATAGGGAGAAGGGGAAGGACATGATCGCCAACGTCCTGAAGGGACACGGCACAAAGAAGAAGAAGAAGAAGAAGCGTGCGAAAATGACTGAACTTTTACAGTATGCCTAACTGACCTTTGAATCCGAAAATTTGCTTTCACAATTCTCTTCTCATCAAATCGTTAGAAATTACTGCTCGATATCGTTTATTATTTTATTTTATTTTTTTATTCATTATAAATCGATTTCTGTTATGGTCGCACTACCTACCAAGTCTGCAGGAAGACCTAAGACAGGCTGTGGTGTGTTGCTATGGTTCTGTTTTTTTTTTGTTTTTGTTTTTGTTTTTTTTGTTTTTTTCCCTAACATCATTAGCGTTACATAGACAAAGCTCTCCTAAATGTGTGGGCTGTACTTAACAAGACAATTTTTGTCTATCTCTTAAGCTTGGGTTTCCAGAGATTCTTACAATGTGTTTTATTATTATTATTTTTATTATTATTATTAGTGTTTTATTATTATTATTATTATGTCGTTTTTTCATCATATTTCGATTTCTGCTTTGGTCTCACTACCAACCAAGTCTGCGGGGAGACCTAAGGCAGGTCGTGGCGTGTTGTTATGACTCCATTTCATGTTTTTCTATCTTCCCTATCATCCCTAGCATTACATAGATAAAGTTTTCCTTAGTGTGTGGGCTGTACTTAATAAGACAATTTTTTGTATATCTCTTAAGCTGGGGTTTCCAGGGATTCTTTCAATGTGTTGTTTTGTTCCATTTTTTATCATTCCAAGTGCACCTACTATCACTGACACAACTCTTGTTTTCAATTTCCACATTTTATTATTATTATTATTATTATTATTATTAATTTTATTATTATTATTATTATTGCCCGATAGATTATTTACAAAGTTTTAGATTCTAAAATTAAGATTTGGAAGCTTAGTTTATCCAGTATGAGTGACTATAAGAGTTTTCAGACATAGTTGGGCGGCAATTAGGTGCATCCATTTAGACAAAGCTCAAGTCATGAAGTTAAACCGAATCTCGAAAAAAAATGAAACATCAGTATAGACTTGAACAAAGTAAAAAAGAGAAAGGGTGAAAGAATGGAGAAAAAGTGTGGGGGCATTTTGGAATACTGCAAAGACAGTTCATAAGAGATGGGGGGAGGAGAAGGAAGACTAGATGACTAGGTAGAGGGAGTGATTGCAAGACGGAGGTGATGATCATTAAATTCAGTGACATGCTCTCAGCAAGTTATTGGCTGATTACCCATTTCGCCGACAGATGTCACTTCGCCCATGCACCTTCATTAATTTCACGCATTGTCCGTTCTCACGTGACATGACATCAGCGATGACGCTGAATCGCAGCGCCTTTCTCACTGTCAAGTTCTCGTCTGCATTACGGACATCCACTACTTCCGTTTCTGGCTTTCTTTCGTTCTTCCTTTTTTCTACTTGTCTTTCTAGCTTCCTCCATTTTTTTCTTCTCTTTCGTACGTTCTTTCTTTTCATTGTTTGCTTTTTTATTTTTGTTTCTTTTCTTTTCTTTTTAGTTCTTTCTCAATTTCTTTCTCTCTTTTGTTACTTATTTCCTTTCTTCCTTCTTCTTTCTTGTTTTTTTTTTTAATCGTATCACCCCGTGCAAGGCGGTGACGCCACTGATGTGCAGGGGGCTACGTAATAGTGAAAAAATTGGAAAAGAGAAAGCCGGACACCACATCCTAAACAGGGAACAAGGGATGAGCCTCTTAACCTGTTCAATAGACGAGGGTAGAGTGTGAACCGGGCGATAGATAGATCTATCTACTTCAATTGAAAAAAAAAAACAAAGTGAGAAGATTGGAAAAGAGAAAGCCGGAAACCACATCCTAAACAGGGAACAAGGGATGAGCCTCTTAACCTGTTCAATAGACGTGGGTGGAGTGTGAACCGGACGATAGCTAGATCTATCTACTCCAATTATTCTGTCTTTTATTTTTGCTTTTTATTTATTTATATTTTTGGTAATTCTTCCTTTTTCTTTTTCTCTCTTTATTCCTTTTGTCTCGGGTTCTTTCATATCATCAGTTACGTTTTTTTCACATTCACTGTATTTCTTTCTTTTATGTTTCTTCTCTTTACTTTCCTTGTCTTTTTTCTTTCTTTATTACGCTTGTTCTTTTTTTTAAGCTTTCTTTCTTTATTTTTCTTTGCCTTTTGTTTTTCATTCGTTCTTGATTTTACTCTTTTCAATTTAGCTCCCCCCTTCCATCTATCCATTCTTTTCTTCTTATTGTTTTTGTTTCTCTTTTTCTTTCTTTCATTCATGTTATCTTTTTTTTCTTTCTCTTCTGTGAAATTGTATATCTTTCCAAATCTATCTCTTTCTTTGATATTTCTCATTCCCTGCATCTTTTAGTCTTTCATTCGGTTCCTAATTTTTTTATATGATTTTTCTTTTCATTTAGTTCTTTACTTATTTATTTCTGTCTGCCCGCCATTTGTCTATCCGTTTGCCTATCCCTTTGTTCCTTGCTTCGTTTCTCTCCATTTTTTTTTCTCGACTTCATCCATCTTTAAATGTAATAACGTCTTCCGACGATAAATAATTGTCTCGTATTGGCTGGCACTTCGTGTAACAAATGCGCTGAAAGACGAAGACAAAAATTATCAACAATTTTTGTTTTGTTTTCTCCATTACAAAATTAAAAAAAAAAAGAAACACAGTCGCGCATGCGCACATCAATGCTTACAAATAATTTCAATGAAATTTATTACCACAGAAATATTTAGAGTGTGAAAGATTGATGGAAACATGGCTTTGTAAATATTACATACCAAAAGTCAAGTATTAAAAAAATTAACAACCGAAGGAAAACAATAAATAAGTAACAAGAAAATACAAATTTTATATCCTTCCTAGAAAAAAAAATAAAAACGGAGGGCATTTTTAATTTAAAAAAAATGAAAATTTGTAATTGCTATCTATTGAATATTAATGCTTCAAAAATGAAGCTGCTATCTATTAACCATCACAGACAATCGCACATAACCCCATTAGCATGGATCAGGCTAGTCTCCCTGAAAGCAAAACAGACTTCAAGTTGAATGACTATATAGAATCCATAGCTAAATCCGTTGCCAAGCAGATCGGTTCTCTGTGTAGGGCCAGGAAGTTTTACCAGTCTGAAACAATCCTGCATATATATAAATCTACTATCTGCCCGTACATTGAATACTGCTGCCATATCTGGTTGGGAGTTCCTGCTATCCACCTAGGTGTCCTTGACAAAATTCAACAAAGATTCAGTAATATGATCGATCCAGACTTGACAGCTCGGATGCAGTCACTTTCTCACCAGCGCAATGTGGCTTCCTGGTGTCTCTTCTACAAATACTTTCATGGCTTCTGCTCAGATGAACTTTGCTCACTAGTACCCCCTATATATGAATTTACTCGAGCCACAAGATTAGCAACTATGTCCCACCCTTTTACTGTGAAACTAATAAATTGTAAACGCAAATTCTACTCCATCAGATTCTTTTCTCGCACTTTCCGCCTGTGGAATTCCCTTCCGTTTACTTTGCTTTCCCGACAGCTACAATCTTCAAGAATTCAAATGTAAAGTCAATAGTCATATCTCACTAACTTGCATCCTCTCCCTTTCTCTCTCTCTCTCTCTCTCTCTCTCTCTCTCTCTCTCTCTCATGCTTCTTTCTTCGTCCACTCCACTCTCATCAGTATTCTCATCCTTCTCTTACCCTCTTCCTGACACCCCCTGTAACCTGTCACTCTCTCTCATAACTTACCTCCTATGTAACCCCCTGCTCAACAGTGGCAGTAAAATGCCTTGCTTGGGGCAACACGATTATAAAAGAAAAAAAAACAAGGACATTTTTTTTAAAAAGTCTTTCTACGGAAAAAAAATTAAAAATGGAGGGCATTTATCTTAATTCAAGGTTTATAAAAATCACTTCAATACAAAAGCACATTCGGGTGTGTATGTATGCGTGTGATTTAAGCAAAAAGAAAAAAATACCGTACCTCTCATTTTTTATAGTTTTTACACATCTAATCTAATATAAACTTATTTATAAATGGAACTTTGTCTGTGTGTGTGTGTGTCCGTTACCTATAGACTCCGAAACGGCTGAACCGATTTTCTTGAAAATTTACACAGTTGTACTATAAGCGTCTGCGAGTATTCTTAGCTAAGTTTTGTGTCGAGTTACCCCCGATAAATATCGAAAATCGATAATCAAAAAAATCGGGTCATTGTAGGAGTGGTCCGATTTTAATCAAATTTGATACACTCATAGACAAAGACATACAAAACGATATTCAGAAATTTCAAGGTTGCAGTTCTTACAACAGTGCAGAAAATCGATAATATATATATAAATAAAAGGCAAAATGTGTGTGTGTGTGTGTGTGTGTGTGTGTTTATCTGCCTGTATGTCTGTATTTTTTCAGCCCTTTTATTTTAGTTTTTGCTTCGGGTTTGGCTCTAAGTAGGTAAAATTGTAGTTCTTAGTCTCAGCCATGATACCATTTACTCAGAGGACTTATGTAGTCTTCAAAATTCAGTTTACGACGAAAAATACTTATTTGATATCGATACCAGAAAATCAAAATTTGACTTACATTCATTCATTTTTCTTTCAGTCTATGGTTTCGCTTTAACTGAAAACAACTATTGCTTTTTAGTCTTTCCTGCCAATGTCCAAAGAGTCTGAGCTCCAGGACCATGGATTAGTTTTAAAGCTTTCATTACACCCGAGCAATGCCGAGCTATACTGCTATTTAAAAAATAATCTAGATAATTCAATTTATTCTAGAACAAATATCAACGGACATTATTTCGGTTGAGTTAATGAATGCATTTTTACTTTTACCAAATTACTGTTCTATTCATTTATACGCAAATACACTTAGGAAAGATATGAATTCATCTCTTCTCCCTCTAGCTATGGATTAAATAGCAGGAGAGATTTGGTTATATAGTCTTAGTTGGTAACCAGTCTATCACAGAAAGAAATGGTAACCTCTTGCCAGAGATTTGCGTTGATGTGCGTTGTGGTGCAGTGGATATCGACTCGGAACGACAAATCGGAGAGCCGAGTTCGAATTCCAGTTGAATTCTTTGCATTTACTTACACACAAATACCCTTGAGAAAAGTATTAACCCATCTCTTCCCCCCAGTTATGAGTTAAATAATAGGACAGACTTGGTTCTATAGCTTTAGCTGACAGTCAACCACAAAAAGTAATGGCAACCTACTGAGGGATAATCTTCTGCCCCTCGTTTGTCATGTTTCTTTCGAAACATGATCGCCTAAAGCGTGTATCACGCATGTCACTTAGCTGACTGATTTCCGGAAAATTATCTGCCTAGTCAGTCATATCTGGAAAAAGACATGATCGCCCAAGTGTGTATTACGTATGGAACTTGACTGACTGTCTGACTGAATAAAGCCTTCATATTATTAATCTCCTATTTTTCAAAAATATTTCTAGCTGCATTGACACCGACATTAGCGGTTAAATCAAATTATTGATCTTGATGAGACCTAGTTGCCAATAAAGTAGCACGCTTAAAGTCATGTCGTCTGAGCACTAGGGAAAAAATGTCATCAAAACTATTGTCTAGAAAGTATTTGTTGAACAAAGAGGGAAGGAAGTCATGTCATGTCGGTCAGAAACTGACTGAAATCGTGATGTAAGGTCTGGTCTTCCACATTACAGACCATTTTCTAGTTTGTTTGTTGTTGCTTTTTTTTAATTCTCGAGATATACCGCAGAAGTACCAGACCAGATGTTTTTTTAAATTGTTTCACCCCAAGCAAGGCGGTACCGGCACTGATGAGCAGGGGTCTACATAAGAGAAAAAGAGTTTAGGCAGGAGGAGAACTAAGAGAAAGACGAACCAGTTACAGGGGGTGTGAGAGAAAGAGCAAGAGAAAGATGGGAATACAGGTGTGATGACACTTGCGAAGGTAGAGTGAGAAAGGAAAAGAACAAGATACCGGGATGATGTAGAACGAACGAGGGAAGTACTGGAGTCAAGTGGATAAGAGATGGGAATTGACATTGCATTTAAATTCCTGGAGGAAATGCAAAAACAAAAATGCAATAAAACTATGTCATTTTTTATTTGGATAAACTTCTAATTGCTTTTATGAACAATATAAATTAAGCATATCATAGTCTGAAAAGAAACAAAATTCAATGAATAATGAATTTTTACAAGAATTAGTTCATTTCTTTTTTTAATAATATATACAGTTTCAAAAATATTTAAAAATTTCTTCCTCCATCGAGTGGGCTAGGGTGTGTAACTAATGCATCAAGACTACATTTACTAATCGAAAATTGAAAAGCTTAATACAAATGATTTAGCCCTTCGGTTTTTAAAATAATTAAAACATTTTAATTGTGTGCATGTTGATTACCAGTATTTTATTTGTACGGGTGGCCGTACGTGATATCTATCGTTAAAAGGTCACGTGATTTAAGGGCTGTCCTCCCTTAAATGAAAAAAACGTATAAAGCAACTTTTACATTTTAATTCCTAATTTTATAATTTTGTTAAAAAAAATAATAATTGTGAAATTCACAATTTGTGGAGGTACCTAAAAAGAATATGAAAAATAGATATTAAAAATAAAAATTGATAAATGCCATAATATCTCTGCCGTCATTTTCATTCCGTCATTAAATTGAATTTTTTTTTAAAAGAAAGTTCTATATTATTTTAATTTTTGTTTTTCATAAAACATCTTCAAACGTAAGCCTGCAAAGCTAAATTAACTAAAATTCTATAAAATATTGGATAATTGCTGAAAACTTTGTGTTAAATTTTTAATTTTAACATAGTTAAAAAAAAAAAAACGATTTGCATGAATAAGATGTATGCTAAATTCGTCTTCCACACCTAGCATTTTTTGACAGCTGCTGTATATCATATCATTATCGCCTTTGATAAAGCGATGACAGGTGCGATTAACGGATACCGTAATTAAGAAACACTTCAGGCAGTAAACAAGAAACTCTTGTTTCAAGTCAATTTAAGGTAAGTTTAAATTCGGTAATCTGAATAAAATAATGTGTCAGCGAGGTGTATTTTATTTTTGTAAGATTTTTTAAAACTGAGAATTGGCTTCTGCTTACAATTGATTAACAATGGCGGAAAAATTGAAATTTTAAAAACATTTATTTAAACCAAAAAAATTAGATTCCGATTAATATAATTTCGGTTTGAAATACACCAGGGTATTTTCCTTAAGTAAATTTAATCGCTTGGCTTTCAATTAAAGCTAAAGTTAAAACTTCAACATTTTTTTTTATTTTTAAAAATTCAATTTAAATTGAGGTATTGAAAATGAGCGGAGGTACCTATAGAAGTATGACATAACTAATATATAAATGTTATATTATCTGTATTAACTATTATATACTCTTAACTATTATATATTATAAATATATATTATATATTATTTGAACATAATATAAACAATATCAGTATTAAAACGAATCAACAAATTTCCACCATTTTTAAAATATTCATGTAATGATTATATATAACTATTATTCCCCATCAATTCTATATAAAATAATATAGCGGATTATCTGCTAAATAATCCGAGTTGTGCTGCGGATTTTAGTGTGAACTGATTCTCCCTTTTAGCCAGATCACACACGTTGTTCAATCTGAAGGTGTTGGAAACGTTGTTTATCACGTCCAGGCAGCCCTCGCTTTGTAAACAAAGAGAGTGTTTGCTTGGGCTTGCTCTGCTGGTTCTCTAGCATCTTTAGTTGTAATAACTTCCGTCTTCCGTTCATTCATTTCACCCATAACAAATATTCTTTTTTCATAATTTTTCCTGTTTTACAGTTCTGATGAGAAGGGACGAAACCGGTCGACTAGTGTTTTTATTTCAAAATTTGGCATGGCCGATTATATTAAAAATAATTTTTTTGTCTTTAGCGCCATAATAAAATTTTGTGCTATTAAAAATATATTCAAAATAATACTACACATTTCCTATATATTTAGACACTTCGAAGTCATGTAATGATTAGCAAGCTAGTTTCGCTAGATCAATAACGACAGGATAGTGAGTTAGATCCTCACTGGGTGCCCCATACTTTCGACATTGTGCCACATTTAAGCTACGCTTAGAAAATCACTTAATAATTTTGATCTTGCCTAATGTTTAGCAAGATTGTCTCTCCAGATCAATTACAGGAGGATAGTGATTTCGAGCATCGCTGGGTGCCCCATATATTTGTCCTTGTGCCACATCTAAAGTACGCTCGACGTGGTGTAATGGTTAGCAATTTTGTCTCGCTAGATTGAGTAGTGAGTTTGATCCTCACTGTGTACGCCTTAAACTCGGCCACGAAGTGAGACTACATTATTTCTCCAACCAAAACCATCAACAGTCTGTTATTTTTATAGTCAACTGGTCAACTGAATTACGCTACATCTTTTGTGATACGCATGTTCTTCGAATCGTCCACCTAATAACAGCTTATTTAAAATTCAGGCCTAGTAATTGATTTTCTAAGCGCCACTGAAAGTATGGGGTACCCAGTGAGGATCGAACTCACTAATCAGTTTTAATAGGCTTTAGACAAGCTTGCTAGCCATTACACCACGTTGAAGTGTCCAAATTCAGGCCTGATAGAGTTTTAATCTTTTTCTTTTTTTTTTTTTAGAAAAGACTCGAAACAGAGCTGATAATGTAATTATTCATGTATAATCCGCACACATGTATTATACGAACTAGTAACTTTAGGCAGGATGTGTGTTGTGGTGCAGTGGATAACGGCTCGGAACGACAAATCGGGGAGCTGAGTTCGAATTCCAATTGAATTTGTTGCATTCACTTACGCACATATACCCTTGGGAAAGGTACTAATCCGTCTCTTCCATCCGGTTATGGGTTAAATAATAGAACCGATTGAGTTCTATATAGTCTTGGCTGGTAACCAGTCTGCCGAAAAAAGCAATGACCACCTACTTCTGCCCAGTCAGTCATGTCTTTTTCGATACATGATTACCCAAAACGTGTATCACGTATGGCATTTAAATGACTGATTGAACTTTAGGCGACGAAATACTCGGAAATATTTCTTATGCATAATATTCACTGCACTAATGTTTAATTTCTAACAGATAAATCTGACTTAAATTTAGCATTTATTGAACTTTTCGTCCGCTTCGTATTAAATGAAAATAAGATTTTCGTATTGTTTACAGTGATTGAAATTTTGATAAGAATATAACAGAATGGTAGCGGAAACTCAGTACATTTATGCACGAATTTAATTCGTTCCTGAAGGCCTTTTGTGACTCGAAAGGTTCGTAAACCGAAATTATCTTCCCATAGGAATCAATGTAAAATCGATTAATCTATTCCTTGACGTCAGATGATTGCTTTATTTAAACTTTTACAACAGTACTTTATGCACAAGTTTATGCACGAAACCAATGAATATCATTAAATCTAACACAAAAATGATAAACACGATAATAGCAGATAAAATGTAGATAACAACTATATTTAATTTTGCCGTAACTTTGCGGAGATTTGATAGCGTAAGTAAAGGAACGTGAGTAAGGGGAAGGTGGAGGGGGGTGGAAGGGGGTGGAAGGGGGGTTGGAAGGGGGTGGAAGGGGGAGGTGGAAGGGGGAGGCGGAAGGGGATTTTTCTTCTTGATGTGTTGTGTCCTTTCAGGACGTAGGCGATCATGGGCTTCCACTTGGCTCTGTCTCACGTTGCTCTCAATATTTTTTCTCTTGGTATCTCTTCTGAACCCCGCTCCGCCATCCATTTGCTCAGACCTAACAACTCCGTCTCCCTTTCCCTTTATTCGACCTGTGAGTATTAAATTCTCTAGGTCCTCCTTCCTCATTTGTCTCTTCCTGATATTTAGTGTCAGTTTTCTTCCTGTTTACATCCTTTCCAACACATCATCATTGCACACTTGCTTCGTCAAGGGTATCCTCAGCACTTCCATAAAAAAAAACATCATGTGACCCTCTTTCTGAATTTTAATAATTTATTAAAAAAAAAACACACAAAACACAATGAAATTCACGAGAAAGCCCGGTGAATTCAAGCAGGTGTGTGTGGAGTGAAAACTACATTGCATCTGACACTCTCCCACTGATACCCCCGTTTTGTCGCCCCCAGGTTGTCACCAGCTTGTGTGTTGTCGCTCGAGACACTGTTCGTCAACTTAGACGGTTTTTACTAGAAAAAATTTGAAGGTTCCATTGAATATTACGTCTTGCGCGATAGTGTAGTTTTAGTTGAAATATAATCCCATATCTAACGATGCTGATAGATCAGTGAAACGCCTACATAATTTTTTTTCTAAATTGTCATATAGTTACCTTTGTTTGCAACATGTTTTCAAATTAGAAACTAACTTGGCATTTATAACAAACACATACGTTTACAGTAAACAGAGGCTCACACTAAAAGAAATGAAGTAAACATTTCAGTCGTCAGTGGTTATTCCCCTGTAGTGGCGTGAAACAAAAGTGAATATTATTACTACTTCTTTTTTGAGGAAGCAGGACAAAATCACTCTGTGGAAAACAGTTTGGTTGTTTTGTTTTTATTGCATATCAACCTCGGCGGGTCATTTATTGCCAACTAAACTTTATTTTATTGCTGATAATACATTTTTCTTTCAATAATTTATTGTTGTTTTTTTATGTAAGTCTTGTGTCTAGTAATACATTTTTCTTTTCGAGTATCAAGATTGACTGGGATTTGTTTTTAAGGGCAGGGTCCCCAAGTCCTACCTTTGTTATTTCACCCATAACTGGAGAGAAGGGACAGATTAATAACTTTCCCAAGGGTACCAGTGCTTAAGTGAATGCAGGGTATTCAACTGGAATTCGAACTCAACTCACCAATTTCTCTTTCCGAGCCGATATCGACTGCACCACAACGCACATCCCTCACTATACGCTTACAGCACCTGGTATTCACAAGCGGTCACCCATCTAAGTACTGACCATTGCTTAACTTCGGTGATTGATCGAGAACCGGTGTATTCAACGTGATATGGCCGTATGCACGCACATCCGTCACTTTACGCTTACAGCACCTGATATTTCCAAGCGGTCACCCATCTAAGTACTGACCAGGCTCAATGTTGCTTAATATCGGTGATTGATCGAGAACCGGTGTATTCAACGTGATATGACCGTATGCACGCACATCCGTCGCTTTACGCTTACAGCACCTGATATTTCCAAGCGGTCACCCATCTAAGTACTGACCAGGCTCAATGTTGCTTAATATCGGTGATTGATCGAGAACCGGTGTATTCAACGTGATATGGCCGTATGAACGCACATCCGTCACTTTACGCTTACAGCACCTGATATTTCCAAGCGGTCACCCATCTAAGTACTGACCAGGCTCAATGTTGCTTAATATCGGTGATTGATCGAGAACCGGTGTATTCAACGTGATATGACCGTATGCACGCACATCCGTCGCTTTACGCTTACAGCACCTGATATTTCCAAGCGGTCACCCATCTAAGTACTGACCAGGCTCAATGTTGCTTAATATCGGTGATTGATCGAGAACCGGTGTATTCAACGTGATATGGCCGTATGAACGCACATCCGTCACTTTACGCTTACAGCACCTGATATTTCCAAGCGGTCACCCATCTAAGTACTGACCAGGCTCAACGTTGCTTAACTTCGGTGATCGAACGAGAACCGGTGTATTCAACGTGATAGGCAGTAAGCCTGTGGAAAACGGCAACCACATCGAAATTGATAAAGATATCAACTAGGCGGATAATATAGATGAAACACTCATGACATCAACCTTTGACACGGACGGCAGTGATGCAGACTAAGGATAATGGTAATTAGACGTTTCCTTATAAGGAAACATCCGGTATTCATTGATCGAACAGCTTGTTGAAAATTTTTAAAATCTTTCTATTAAAAGCTTTTGTATTATAAAATATTTCTATTCAGTTTTTTATCAAGAAAATTAATTTCTCAAATCCACAGATTGTTATCGCTCCTTCTAGTACGATGAAGGCTTCCTTCTTAATTATTTGTTTAAAATACATCGAAGCGTCAATATTTTATGTAATTATTTCCTCATCCTGTAGCATGAGCTGCTATCTATTTTAGTTGTTGCTGCTGTTGAATGTCCTTAAGTGATGCGGTTTCCGTCATTTTGTGCAATTGTTTATTTGTGATTATGTAACTTCAGCCTACAAAGCTTGAAGTGTGATGATCCTCTCTAAGACCTACAAGCTCGAAGGAGCTTAGAATCATTGATCTTAGAAAGCGACTGTATACAGATGACAGTTTAGACATTTCTGAACGAGTTGGACGTTAGGCATTACACTCATATGGTATTCTAAATCTGGAATTCTTAGGTAAATATTTTGCTAGAATCTTCAAAAGTTTCAAAGAAACGTCAATCGCTATAATTTCTCTTCTTGATTTCTATCCTACTCTTATCTTTATTTCTTTTTTTTTTTTTTGACATATTCTGGACCTCGTTGATTTCTCTCACTGTAATCCCCTTGCGCATCAGCACCTTGCTTGGATTGAAATGATTGTTAAAAAATAGATAGATAGATAGATAGATAGATAGATAGATAGATAGATAGATAGATAGATAGATAATGAACAGACTGAGATAGATAGATAGATAGATAGATAGATAGATAGATAGATAGATAGATAGATAGATAGAATTGAATTAGTGACTAGAATGAGATAGATAGATAGATAGATAGATAGATAGATAGATAGATAGATAGATAGAATTAGTAACTAGAATGAGATAGATAGATAGATAGATAGATAGATAGATAGATAGATAGATAGATAATGAACAGACTGAGATAGATAGATAGATAGATAGATAGATAGATAGATAGATAGATAGATAGATAATGAACAGACTGAGATAGATAGATAGATAGATAGATAGATAGATAGATAGATAGAATTAGTGACTAGAATGAGATAGATAGATAGATAGATAGATAGATAGATAGATAGAATTAGTAAGAACTAGAATGAGATAGATAGATAGATAGATAGATAGATAGATAATGAACAGACTGAGATAGATAGATAGATAGATAGATAGATAGATAGATAGATAGATAGATAGATAGATAGAATTAGTGACTAGAATGAGATAGATAGATAGATAGATAGATAGATAGATAGATAGATAAGATAATGAACAGACTGATAGATAGATAGATAGATAGATAGATAGATAGATAGATAGATAGATAGATAGAATTAGTAACTAGAATGAGATAGATAGATAGATAGATAGATAGATAGATAGATAGATAGATAGATAGATAGATAGATAGATAATGAACAGACTGAGATAGATAGATAGATAGATAGATAGATAGATAGAATTAGTGACTAGAATGAGATAGATAGATAGATAGATAGATAATGAACAGACTGAGATAGATAGATAGATAGATAGATAGATAGATAGATAGATAGATAGATAATGAACAGACTGAGATAGATAGATAGATAGATAGATAGATAGATAGACAGATAGATAGATAGAATTAGTGACTAGAATGAGATAGATAGATAGATAGATAGATAGATAGATAGATAGATAGATAGATAGATAGATAGATAGATAGATAGAAACTTATTTATAAATGGAACTTTGTCTGTGTGTGTGTCTATGTGTGTGTGGATCCGTTATCTATAGACTCCGAAACTGTTGAACCGATTTTCTTGAAAATTTACACAGTTGTACTATAAGCGTCTGCGAGTGTTTTGTGTCGATAAATATCGAAAATCAATAATCGAAAAAATCGGGTTATAGAAGGAGTGGTCCGATTTTAATCAAATTTGATACACTCATAGACAAAGACATGAGAAACGATATTCAGAAGTTTCAAGGTTGCAGTACTTATAATAGTGCAGAAAATCGATAACATATATTTATATATATATATATATAAATGGCAAGATGTTTGTGTGTGTGTCTGTTTACCTGCCTGTATGTCTGTAATTTTTTCAGCCCTTTTATTTTAGTTTTTGCTTCGGGTTTGGCTCTAAGTAGGCATAATTGTAGTTCTTAATCTCAGCCATGATACCATTTACTCAGAGGACTTATTTAGTCTTCAAAATTCAGTTTACGATGAAAAAAACTTATTTGATATCGACACCAGGAAATCAAAATTTGACTTACATCCATTCATTTTTTTTTCAGTCTACGGTTTCGCTTTAACTGGAAACAGCTATTGTATTTCAGTCTTTCGTGCCAACGTCCAAAGAGTCTGAGATCCAGGACCATGGATTAGTTTTAAAGCTTTCATTACACCCGAGCAACGCAAGGCTATACTGATAGATAGATAGATAGATAGATAGATAGATAGATAGATAGATAGTATGTTAATTTATTTAATTTTTTTCCATGAGTAATTGGATTCAGGGAATATTATAAATGAGCACTAATTTTAAGCGATATTACAAAGAATTTCCCCTTAACTTAAGCCAATTGACAACGAAAATAATATATCATACAAAAATATTTGAGTCGCTAAAGTGAATTTTTTCGAAATAAAAATGTGGAGAATGCATTTTTAAATTATTTAAATCTTTTCAATGTTCTCTTTTAAATTTTTTCTTAATTCGTCGACAAGTTTTGACAATTCTGTCACAATTTTTTTCTCTGTTTTGTTCTATATTTGACAGTGTTTTAGTCATTTTTATGTCTCTTGTTCCCAATATCACCATTTTAGAAGCAGATATTTTATTCGGTATTTTTAACTTCTAACCTAATTCGTTATTGTCATCGTTTTTTTTTTAATTTTTTTTTACATTTCGTTTTTATTATTTCTCTCAATTTTCTTTACAAATCTATTGTCATCCGCTATTCTGAAATTCATATTACCATCATTTTTTAATATTTCCTTTTTACTATATCCCAACGTGATTTTTGCCATCTAACACAATTTGTTTATTTAGTTAAAGATAATTTTCTTCATTAAAAAAAAATCCGAATATCCATTCTTCTTTCTATTGATGTATTTCCCTCATTTTTCTTCATTTTAATGTTATTTTTTTTTTATAATTCCTATTCAAAGCTTTAACATCGCTTTGGTTTTATTCTCCATGATTGATGTGTTTGTCAGGACTTCAGCCGACACACAAACATATAAAAATAGCAACTGTAAGCGTAAAAGTAAAAGAATCGTGTTTAAGCATTTTTGTCCGACTAGCAAAGTCATTCAAGTCCGACCCCGGTATAATTCACGATTTTTCTTTTATTTTCCATTTAACTGACAAATATCGTGCGATGGGGAACGACAACTAACAACGTTTCCGGGAGACGATGGTGACGTCATAGTTCTTGTTTGAGCGAAATCCAGAAGGAATGCGCTCCTGAAAAACAAATATAAACAATATTGAAAAAAAAAAGGAAAGAAAAACGTACTTTTAAATTTAAATAACTCTGTTAAAAAAACAGGTTATTATCTTTATAATATTTATAAATATGCAATTTCCAAAATTGTTATATTTCTTTTCACGAAGTATTCCATTCAAATCGTCTATATCTGACCTACTAGTTCAGTTACTTGCAATAAATCATTCATGCACACATATAACTCGCAGTAGAGACCGACTGTTAGAGTCACCTTTTCTATTAATACTAACAATAATATTTGTTCTGCTATCAAGCACTGAGCACCTTCTCTTTCCCCCAAATTCATTTTTTACCTCTTAGTGAGTATTTTTTGATATTATTCAAGTAAATATCAAACTTCTGGATTAATCCATGCTGTAGAGAAATATCAGGGTGACTGTTATTTTTGAAGTGAAGTTATTGGGATTTTTTTTTTGATATTAGGATTATGATTGTCAATTAGCAAGCATTGGATAATCACCACGGTGAGTTAGGTCAATACTTTGTCTAACCAGAATTTTATGTTTTGGATTCATCCTGGTGGTTTTATAGAAATGGTCATCACTGCTTTGTAGTGTCAGGCATCTGAGTATTATATACAAAATATTCTCCTGAAACTCAAAGAAGAGTTTGGTCATAGGCAACAACGTTCTTCTAAATAATAATAGCAATTTCGCTGCTATCAAGCGTTGAACATTTTTGCTTTCACAAATTCTAAATTAGTAGGTGTTTTTACATATTATATATAAATATATATGCATGTATATATATACACACACACAAAGATAGATAGATAGATAGATAGATAGATATGAACAGACTGAGATAGATAGATAGATAGATAGATAGATAGATAGATAGATAGATAGATATGAACAGACTGAGATAGATAGATAGATAGATAGATAGATAGATAGATAGATAGATAGATAGATATGAACAGACTGAGATAGATAGATAGATAGATAGATAGATAGATAGATAGATAGATAGATAGATAGATAGATATGAACAGATTAGATAGATAGATAGATAGATAGATAGATAGATAGATAGATATGAACAGTATTAGATAGATAGATAGATAGATAGATAGATAGATAGATAGATAGATAGATATGAACAAACTAAAGTAGATAGATAGATAGATAGATAGATAGATAGATAGATAGATAGATATGAACAGTATTAGATAGATAGATAGATAGATAGATAGATAGATAGATAGATATGAACAGTATTAGATAGATAGATAGATAGATAGATAGATAGATAGATAGATAGATAGATAGATAGATATGAACAGACTGAGATAGATAGATAGATAGATAGATAGATAGATAGATAGATAGATAGATAGATAGATAGATATGAACAGTATTAGATAGATAGATAGATAGATAGATAGATAGATAGATAGATAGATAGATAGATAGATAGTGTAAGCATTCTTTTAAACAAGATTTTGGACATTTTATGATTACTGAATTTATCTATCTTCTTTTCTAAACTGCAAAACAATTTTCCTGTTCGTTGCCCATGCAAAAACTATCTGAAATCAAGGCAGTGTCCAAGATTTGAATCATATGAATACAATATATATATTACTAGAAATTGCTTGGTCTTCTCTATCTACGTAAGAATGTCTCCCTGAGTAAAGTGGTTTGGCTAGTCTTGAACCTTTTAAAACTATCTAACTTTAAATAAACCTCATCACTTGGTAAGACACACACAGTGTCGAAACAAAATGGCTATTTTTGTTGTGATATTATAACATATTTATATTATAAATTCTAAATATATATATAGAGAGAGAGACACAGAGAGAGAGGGAGGGAGAGAGAGAGAGAGAGATAGTGAATGCTCCAGTTGTCTCGACGTATGAGGATCCAGTAGTTCACTTCCTCTAACCGAACAACCAGACAACCCGAGCATCTGATTTGATAATAGTGGTGAAGGCTTGAGCAAAGGCATCCACATTGTTCAGAATAAATGAGGCACGTTGCGTGCTACCCGGTCTCCAAAAGACCCTCCTCAGATTTTGAACTGGGAAATCTACTTTAAGACTGATTGTCAACCAAGGCTGAAGAACCTAGGCTGTCCTATCATTTAACCCATAGCTGATGGAGAAGAAACGGATTCATATCTTTCTCGAGATTATTAGGTGAAACGAAATTGGCTGGCCACGGCTCTTCGAGTTCTCATTCCGAGCCTCTCTCCATCGCAACGCTCATAATTATCTATATCTATTTATTTATCTATCTATATATGTGTGCGTGTACATGTGTGTACATGTGTGTGTGTGTGTGTGTGTGTGTGTGTGTGTGTGTGTGTGTGTGTGTGTGTGTGTGTGTGAGTTCTAGCTTTTAGTGTACGACACTGGTCACATTCTACTAGGACAAAATAAGGGATGTACATTTTGGTGCAATAGATATCGGCTTGGAATTTGAAATTGGAGAGCTGAGTTCGAATTCCAGTTGAATTCGTTGCATTCACTTACGCGCAAATATCCTTGGAAAAGAACATGAGCGTGGCCGAGTGGTTAGAACGTTCGCTTTTTGACCATGAAGCCTTGTTTCGAATCTCACCACGGTCGATTTGTCAGGAAGGTGACTTCTTCACGTTATCAATCTGAAGGAGGCAATCCAAGCGTAAGACACCTTTGGAAAGTGCCTGAAAATCATACCACGAGTCTACCAGAGTCGTGTGAGGAGTCGTCGATGGTTATGCTAGTTCGAAGTCACAAGTCATCGTGACCGAGATTTTGAGCGTCCTGGGCGTGTTCCGACTGTTGTTCACGCTAGATAACGCACTCTCTGTTAAAGATTGTAACTAAGGTCTGCTCAGCAAAGTGAACTTTGTGAACTTTGTGGGTGTTGAACAAATGTGCCTGAGCAGGCGTTTGCAATGGGGATTAGCTAGCCGCCTTGGTAGACGGTATCCTCGAATACAAGTGGTGTGTGTGTGTGTAACAAAGTGGAAAATGTTCCGTCCTATCGGACCTCAACCGACGAAATTTGTTATGCTGATGCTAGTCTAAAGAAGTTCTAAAGAACGAAACGCGTCACAAGAAAACATTTCCTACTTCGTCATGCATTTTCTCACAGGACTGAATTCTAGAAAGTTTTGTCGCTTATGACGCATCTCAATTCTATCGGAAAATAAGCTAAGAAAAGATGAAAATTGGTTCCCTAACGAGTTTAAACTTGAGAACCAAGCACAAAGCTCAACAATCTGCAGTATTTTTTTTAAGCCAGTAATGTCAAATTTCTATTTGCATCGCGTATTTTACAGGTGATGAAAAATGAGTTTTGCATGTCAAGAAAAAACAAAAAAAAAAAACAGTGGTCATCACAAGATGAGAGTATGTTGCAATTTATTTCTGCGGTGGACTGGTTGCTAACCAAGGCTATAGAACCCAGTCTGTCATTGTATTTGACTCATATCTAGAGAGGGAAGAAATAGATTATATTATTAAGTAGTATTTAGTGGGGGATCAATTTATTACTTCATAACAATAGAAAACCGATCACCTACTTTATACCCAGTAGAAGCCTTAATCATGTTTCCAACTATTATATTCAGTCAGTGAGTTAAGTGACACACGCTTGGGCGATCATGTCTCAAAAGAAAGATGGCTGACTGGGCAGAAGATTATCCCGCAGTTGGTTGCCATTGATTTCTGCGGTAGACTGGTTGCCAACCAAAGCTACAGAACTCAATCTGTCCTGCTATTTAATCCATAGCGGGAGGGAGAGATATATTAATATCGTTTCCAAGGGTATTTGCACGGAAGTGGATGCAACAAATTCAACTGGAATTGGTTGGTTGGTTGCTTGCTTGCTTTGTTTTTATGGCAAATCAACCTCGGCGGGTCATTTATTGCCAGATAAACTTTATTTATTGCTGGTAATATCTTTTTCTTTCAACAATTTATTGTTGTTTCTTTTATATAAGTTTTGTGTCTAGTAATACTTTTTTTCTTTTCGAGTATCAAGATTCATTGGGATTTGTTTTTAAGGACAGGATCCCCAAGTCCTACCCTTGTTATTTAACCCATAACTGGAGAGAAGGGACAGATTAATACCTTTCCCAAGGGTACCAGTGCTTAAGTGAATGCAGGGTATTCAACTGGAATTCGAACTCGACTCACCGATTTCTCTTTCCGAGCCGATATCCACTGCACCACAACGCACATCCGTCACTATACGCTTACAGCAACTGATATTTCCAAGCGGTCATCCATCTAAGTACTGACCAAGCTCAACGTTGCTTAAATTCAGTGATCGAGCGAGAACCGGTGTATTACGTGATAGGCCGTAAGCCGTCAAATAGAATTGGGATTCGGCTCTGGGAATTTTTATTCGAAGCCGATATATATTGCACCACAAAGCACATCCCCTATATGGTGCCTAGTAGAATATGACCAGTGTCGTCCACTAAAACCTAAAACAACCTTCACTGTAGACGTTTATGCATTATGCCAAAATGTGCTGTTTTATAAACAGATTATGTATTATTCTTTACAAAATAAAGCCAAGAAAAAGTAAGAACGTTTCAATGGGTGGTTTTGGTAAATTCTTCACACACACCGGATTTAGAACCTACAGATTTTGATCACTAGAATATCTCAGAAGTGGCAGAACACTCTCAATCAAAATCTTGAAAACAGTCAATGAATTTTTCTTTCTGTATTTTTTGAAGAAAACTAAAATTTCTTTCAAAGTAGAATAGGGACATTGCTTTCTATATATCTTTACTAGCAGTATAGCCCGACGTTGCTCGGGTGTAATGAAAGCTTTAAAACTAATCCATAGTCCTGGAGCTCAGACTCAGTTTAAAGATTATGTGTGTGAAGTTTGGTGAGAATCGGATAAAAATTGTAGATTTGGATAAAGGACATACAGACAGATAAATGCACACACACAAACAACTGACCTTATATTTATATATATACATATATATATATATATATATATATATATATATATATAATCGATTTTCTGTACTATTGTAAGAATTGCAACCTTGAAACTTCTGAATATCATTTCTCATGTCTTTGTCTATGAGTGTATCAAATTTGATTAAAATCGGACCACTCCTTCTATAATTCGATTTTTTCGATTATCGATTTTCGATATTTATCGGTGGGTACCTCGAGACAAAACCTAGCTAAGAACACTCGCAAACGCTTAAAGTACGACTGTGTAAATTTTCAAGAAAATCGGTTCAGCCGTTTCGGAGTCTATAGGTAACGGACACACACACACGGACACACACACACACACACAGACAAAGTTCCATTTATAAATAAGTTTAGATTATAAATATGAAAATAAATTTAACATATCTATTTGTATATTTTTTCGAGCGAGTATGTTGCTTATTTGAGAAATTAAGAGTTTCGGCCGATTATTTTCATCGGCCTTTCGTAGTTTGTTTATCATTCAATGACTCTAAACTTTCATCGAAGACTTTCTTCATCTCTCTGTTCGTTATCATTTGAAGATTGAGAGATGAATTACACTTTTTTCTTTCATTTTTTATTTGATTGTCTAATTTATTTTATTGTTTTTAATCATTTTCCGACAAACAAGGCAATAAAGCCACTAAGACGTAAGTGGGGGAAGATTACTGGGAATAGAAGAGAATGAGAAGACTTTACTGAGGAGAACGAACAAGGCAATAAAGCCACTAAGACGTAAGTGGGGGAAGGTTACTGGGAATAGAAGAGAATGAGAAGACTTTACTGAGGAGAAAGAACAAGGCAATAATGCCACTAAGACGTAAGTGGGGGAAGGTTAATGGGAATAGAAGAGAATGAGAAGACTTTACTGAGGAGAAAGAACAATATAGAAATGAGTTTTTAAGAAGAGATAGTGATAATGCCACTAAGATACAATACGCTGCTGAGAGTGAAAAAGAATGGAATTTTACAGAGGAGATTGGACAATAAGGAAACAGGTTTCAGAAAGAGAGACGATGGCAATTGAGGTTGTATGCAAAATTTTGAAGATGTAGGCGGCTGGAAAGCAAGACACCAAAGTGAGTTCCACAGTCGAGAAGCGTGAGAAAAGAAACCATTATAATAGAACATACGGTTGCGTCTAGCTAGTTAAACACTAAAATGATGTTTCCAAGTTAGTCAGTTAAGTGCCATACGTGATACACGCTTGGGCGATCATGTCTCGAAAGAGACATGACTGACTAGGCAGAAGATTATCCTGCAGTAGGTTGCCATTACTTTCTGCGGTAGACTGGTTGCCGACCAAGGCTATAGAACCCAATCTGTCCTGTTACTTGACTCACAGCTAAAGGGGGAAGTGACGTATTATATTATTAAATAGTAATTAGTGGGGGACCAGTTTATTACTTCATAACAATAGAAAACCGATCCCCCGCTTTATGTCCAGTAAAAGTTTTAATTATGTTTCCAACTATTATATTTAGTCTTTCAGTTAAGTCCCATACGTGAAACACGCTTGGGCGATCATGTCTCGAAAGAGACATGACTGACTGGGCAAAAGATTATCCCGCAGTAGGTTACCATTGCTTTCTGTGGTAGACTGGTTGCCGACCAAGGCTATAGAACCCATCTGTCCTGTTATTTGACTCATAGCTAAAAGGGGAAGTGACGTATTATATTATTGAATAGTAATTAGTGATGGATCGGTTTTCTAATGTGGGGGATCGGTTTTCTATTGTTATGAAATAATAAATTACTTCATAACAATAGAAAACCGATCCCCCACATTATGCCCAGTAGAAGTTTTAATTATGTTTCCAACTATTATATTTAGTCAGTCAGTTAAGTGCCATATGTGATATACGTTTGGGCGATCATGTGTCGAAAGAGACATGACTGACTGGGCAGAAGATTATCCAGCAGTAGGTTGCCATTGCTTTCTGTGGTAGACTGGTTGCCAGCCAAGGCTATAGGACCTAATCTGTTCTTCTATTTAACCCAAAACTGGATGGAAGAGACGGATTAATACCTTACCCCAGGGTATTTGTGCGTAAGTGAATGAAAGGAATTCAACTGGGATTCGAACTCGGCTCCGTGATTTCTCGTTCAGAGCCGATAGTCATTGTACCACAAATACACAAGTTAGTAGTGTGCTTAAATTTATGCAGCCGAACTACCAAGAAGGAAACTTCATTAAATTTGTCACTATTATAAATAGTAACTCCGGAAAAAAGACTTCCGAACAAAATTCTATAGCACGTCAATTATCACGTGGTTTCATTCTGTGAATTTCTTATATATTAAAATTTATTTTGATTTAGTTAAACCGGGCATTTTTATGGATGCAGAATTCATAATCATTCTTTTGGTTTATTTTAGCTCATTGCAATATTCCTTTTGTTTATATCTTCATTTCCTTATTTCTTTCTTTTTTGTTCTGTGACTTTCTTTCTCGTCTTCCTTTTCACTTCTTCGTCTTCTTTTTTCTCTAATTTCTCTCTTTCATTTTCACTCTTTTCTAACCAATTTCTTTCTTTCTCTTTCCCACCAACACACTTTCTCCTTTTTTTCCTTTGTTCTATCTGCGCTCTCTCTCTCTCTCTCTCTCTCTCTCTCTCTCTCTCTCTCTCTCTCTTTTGAACACTTTCAATTTGCTTCTTCTTTATCTTTTTTCTTTCTTTCTGTCATTCTCTATCCAGTTTCCCTCTCATCTCACATTCAATCTTTCTTTCTGTTTCTCTTTGCTTTTGTCTATTCCTGTCTCACTCTCTTCCTTTTCCTTTTCTCATTTTTACATCTCTCGTTTCTTTCTGTTTATCTATCTATTTCTATTTTTCTTTGCCTCTCTTCTTCTCTTCATGCTTCTGCCTGTGACATTTCCGCATATATTCACTCTTCTTCTCCTTTTCAACATTTTTCTGTCTCTTCTGGTTTCTATTCTTGTCATAAATATCAACTAATCTAAGTCTTTTCCTATTTATTCATTTATCTCTGTCTGTAGGTTCATTATCTATCTATCTATCTATCTATCTATCTATCTATCTATCTATCTATCTATCTATCTCATTCTGTTCATTATCTATCTATCTATCTATCTATCTATCTATCTATCTATCTATGTCTGTTCATATCTATCTATCTATCTATCTATCTATCTATCTATCTATCTCAGTCTGTTCGTATCTATCTATCTATGTATCTATCTATCTTTTTTCTTGTCTATTTAGTGATGTATCTATCTAATTCTGTTATAATCTATTCATCTACCTATCTCCGTCTGTTCATTATCTATCTATCTATCTATCTATCTATCTATCTATCTATCTATCTATCTCATTCTGTTCATTATCTATCTATCTATCTATCTATCTATCTATCTATCTATCTATGTCTGTTCATATCTATCTATCTATCTATCTATCTATCTATCTATCTATCTATCTATCTATCTATCTATCAATCTCAGTCTGTTCGTATCTATCTATCTATGTATCTATCTATCTTTTTTCTTGTCTATTTAGTGATGTATCTATCTAATTCTGTTATAATCTATTCATCTACCTATCTCCGTCTGTTCATTATCTATCTATCTATCTATCTATCTATCTATCTATCTATCTATCTATCTATCTATCTATCTCATTCTGTTCATTATCTATCTATCTATCTATCTATCTATCTATCTATCTATCTATCTATCTCAGTCTGTTCATATCTATCTATCTATCTATCTATCTATCTATCTATCTCAGTCTGTTCGTATCTATCTATCTATCTATCTATCTATCTATCTCAGTCTGTTCGTGTCTATCTATCTATCTATCTATCTATCTATCTATCTATCTATCTATCTATCTCAGTCTGTTCATATCTATCTATCTATCTATCTATCTATCTATCTATCTATCTAGCTCAGTCTGTTCGTATCTATCTATTCTATCTATCTATCTATCTATCTATCTCAGTCTGTTCGTATCTATCTATCTATCTATCTATCTATCTATCTATCTATCTTTTTTCTTGTCTATTTATTGATGTATCTATCTAATTCTGTTATAATCTATTCATCTACCTATCTCTGTCTGTTCATTATCTATCTATCTATCTATCTATCTATCTATCTATCTATCTATCTCATTCTGTTCATTATCTATCTATCTATCTATCTATCTATCTATCTATCTATGTCTGTTCATATCTATCTATCTATCTATCTATCTATCTATCTATCTATCTATCTATCTATCTATCTATCTCAGTCTGTTCGTATCTATCTATCTATGTATCTATCTATCTTTTTTCTTGTCTATTTAGTGATGTATCTATCTAATTCTGTTATAATCTATTCATCTACCTATCTCCGTCTGTTCATTATCTATCTATCTATCTATCTATCTATCTATCTATCTATCTATCTATCTATCTATCTATCTCATTCTGTTCATTATCTATCTATCTATCTATCTATCTATCTATCTATCTATCTATCTATCTATCTATCTCAGTCTGTTCATATCTATCTATCTATCTATCTATCTATCTATCTATCTATCTATCTATCTCAGTCTGTTCGTATCTATCTATCTATCTATCTATCTATCTCAGTCTGTTCGTATCTATCTATCTATCTATCTATCTATCTATCTCAGTCTGTTCATATCTATCTATCTATCTATCTATCTATCTATCTATCTATCTATCTATCTATCTATCTATCTAGCTCAGTCTGTTCGTATCTATCTATTCTATCTATCTATCTATCTATCTATCTATCTCTAGTCTGTTCGTATCTATCTATCTATCTATCTATCTATCTATCTATCTTTTTTCTTGTCTATTTATTGATGTATCTATCTAATTCTGTTATAATCTATTCATCTACCTATCTCTGTCTGTTCATTATCTATCTATCTATCTATCTATCTATCTATCTATCTATCTATCTATCTATCTATCTATTCACAGTCTGTTCATATCTATCTATCTATCTATCTATCTATCTATCTATCTATCTATCTATCTATCTCACTCTCTTCATTATGTATCTATCTATATTATTCTGTTCATTATCTATCTATCTATCTATCTATCTATCATATATATATATATATATATATGTATGTATATATATATATATATATACACATAGAGAGAGAGAGAGAGAGAGAGAGAGAGAGATCTATCTAAGTCTATTCTTGTCTATTTATTTATGTATCTACTTCTGTTTTTATTTGTCCATCTATCTATCTATTTATCTCAGTTTGTCCATTATATATCTTTGTCTGCTTCTATTTATCTATGTATCTCAGTCTGTTCATGTCTATCTTCCTATCGATCTGTCTATCTCTCTTTTTTGTCACTCTAGTTTTCACACGCCGCTCAAAACAATCATTTCCTTTCTCTACTCTCTTCTCCCTCTATCTCCCAACATTCTTCTCGTTTTTATGTCTCTCTCACACTTTCTTTCTTTCTCTAATTACAAAAGTGTCTCTTTTAAACCTCTTCTAATAGCAGTTAAGCAGCTTTTATAGCAATTCGTCAATACTGATATAATATAATTACCATAACAGAAAATATATAAGCCACCGAATTCTCACTTGAGTGAATAGACGTGTGTTGCGCATGCGTGCACACCCGGAATTATCGACATGACCAAATGCTTCACTGATATGGCCTTGCGCAGCGCTGACCTGGGCTGGAAATTATGGGATTGAAATTTATGCAAAGGCATATTCATTCAAATTGAATGGAGAAGTGAATGAATGACAATTTAGCATTTTAAAAAAATCTGCTTAACACAATTTTACACAATTTTTTGTATAAATGGATATATTCATATTTTGAATATTCTCTTTTTTCTGCTAATTATCTTCAACCGTTTCTTGCATATTCTTTTTCTTTTCTTGTTTTTATTCTTTCTTCTTTTCAAAATGAAAATGCCTATTTAAGAGGCAGAATGAAATATCATAATTTTAAGTGCGCCAACAGCCCCCCAGGGGTTAATAAACAGTGACACTTCATATATTACTTAAAATGCTCTGGCAGATAAAATAAGATGATATCTATCTATCTATCTATATATATATATATATATATATATATATATATATATATTACGTTTGCCCGCATATATATACATAGTGATCGTCGTCCTCTTTCCTTATTCTCTATCTCCCCCCCCCCCCCGGTAGCGGTGGCAGAGATGGCTGTAAAGAAAAGAGTTTGACGGGGTCATTCGCGTGAATTTTATTTTGGTGGTCAACACTGTACCACAGAGAAGCCCACACGCTTGGCCAGAAACGCCTCCCTAGCTGCTTAAAGAAGATAGAGAGGCAATATTTAGCAAACTTGGTTGCATCAGGCTATCGGGTGCTTTCTCTGTTAAGTTCCGCATTGGTTACACCTGTCCGACTGGCTCTGCCCTTATCTGGCGATTTGGCTGTTAAAATTGTGTAGATCTTTGTCGATTTCGCGGGTGGAGCCAAACGAGGTGAGTCGTCTTCAGTCTCGTCTTTCCTCTTCGACGTTATTACCACAGGTGGCGCTACAGAAGAGGGAACTCCAAATGGCTTTGCATATATATATATATATATATATATATATATATATATATATACCAGCGATAAAGTATATGTAAATATAAACGTGGCCAATGAAGTGATTTGAAAATATTGTTCATGCATGAAACATATTACTGCTGCTTTATGTTGACCTTCACTTTATATATATATATATATATATATATATATATATATATATATATATTTAACACGTTGTATTAAACGATAGAGACAACTTAGTCTTGCAGATTTTATTTTGTATTTTCTCATATTATTTAATGAGGATTTTATTTCCGAATTATATTTATGCAAATATTGTCCATAGGTTTACCGAGTACTTTCGAACGTTATCGTTCATCATCAGGGTCAATTTTACAAATTTTCCAGTTTTAAATAGCAACAATTGCCTTGTAGCAAGAAACGAGTTACGATATTTTGAAGAAGTAAATAAACGTTAAGAAAATTAATTCGGAAATAAAAAAAACCTCATTAGAAAATGTGAGAAAATACAAAAGAAAATCTGCAAGACTAAATTGTCTCCATCGTTTAATACAACGTGTTAAGAACAAAAAGATGCTACCAATATATACGTACTTATATATATATATATATATATATATATATATATATATATAAAGCCAGAGCTAGACTCCTTACAACACACTTACACACCCCACAAACCGTGATCTAATTTAAAATTTTAAAAAAATTAAAAAATTTATAGACATATCGATTTTCTAAATTCAAAATTAAGGTTACATATACAAAATTAGATTAATTATAAAAAACCGTGCTTAAATACACACATTAAATTTTACCTATTACCTTAAATACAAACATAGCTATTACCTATTTACCTATTACCTTAAATACAACATTAAATCTTACCTCCTACATTAAATTCTACCTATTGCGCACCCGTTATCTACTTACCTATTACCTTAAATACTAACATTAAATTTTACCTCTTAAATTAAATCTTACCTATTACACACCACAGACTGTGATATAATTTAAAATTTAAAATTTAATAGAAAAAATCGATTTCCTAAATGCTAAATTAAGGTTACATATACAAAATTAGATTAATTACAAAAACTGTGCTTAAATACATAAATATTCTATAGTTATACAAATAAGCGGTAAGTCCAATCCCATTCCCCCTCCCCCGCACCTCCCTACTCTGCTCCTCTAAGAAATCCTAAGGTTAAAGTCTAGTCGCAAGATCATAAAACTTACATCCTATCTGCTAATGTTAAATCTGTCTACAAAATTCCAAGACATTCATTAATCAACTATATTCACTACCCACACCACTTTCTTTAAAGAAAAAACGGACAATTCACAAGACTCATTCCCTTATCACTATCCCCCACCAACATCCCACACACAACTCACCAAATATAAGAAAAGAGGCTTTCCATTTCTGTCCACACCGCCTGATGAAACATTGTAGTTTCAATGTCGAAACAAATGTACGATTTGTAGTGGATATATAAAAGATTTGTACATGTCCTAAAATATAATTTATAATATATATATATATTTCCAAAATGTGTGTGTAGTTCAGAGTTCAGTGCACCACTGGAACTTCTTGTCTTATGCAGGATCAAAAGTCACTTAAGACACGGTCAATGAGAAGTAAATTGATGTCATACGTTCTCATACATTACTTGAGATGATATTACACCATACATACACATAGAAAATTATTCCCAATCCATAAAACGAAGAGAACAGTTCCCAAAATTTTATCAAATTAATACAAATTGTTAAAGTGATAAATTAGTATAGAGAGTTCAATGGATATTTTCCTAAGCAAAATCATATGCAGAAAAGAAAACTCAGCACATATCGAAAGTGATTATAAATCTTCATTTATTTCGACAAGCTGATAAGTGCCCATCAATATATATATATATATATATATATATATATATATATATATATATATATATATATATCGGACCCAGTTGTACAGTCAGTTAGTAAAATAAACAAAGAACATTTTGTTCAAAACTATATTTTTATTAATTTCCAACTTAGGTTTTATGATTTTTATAAATGAGTGCTTTTATTTTCGATGGCTTGTATAATTAAGTACTTAGTTGCTCAGATAAAGTATTTTTCTATACTAAATGTGATAACCACCTCAGACTTTTGATCCCAGCTTCGGAGTATAAGTAATAATGTATAAAGAAAATAAGCACTGTTGCCATTTTTTAATTATATCAATTATATTTCGAAAATCTAACAAATATAACTTATGTTGAATGCAAAATGAAATAAACGTTTCCTTTATTTTTTTTATTAAGAGAATGTGATAACCACCTCAGCCTTTTGATCCCAGCTTCGGAGTATAAATAATAATGTATAAAGAAAATAAGCACTGTTGCCATTTTTTAATTATATCAATTATATTTCGAAAATCTAACAAATATAACTTATGTTGAATGCAAAATGAAATAAACGTTTCCTTTATTTTTTTTATTAAGAGAATGTGATAACCACCTCAGCCTTTTGATCCCAGCTTCGGAGTATAAATAATAATGTATAAAGAAAATAAGCACTGTTGCCATTTTTTAATTATATCAATTATATTTCGAAAATCTAACAAATATAACTTATGTTGAATGCAAAATGAAATAAACGTTTCCTTCATTTTTTTTATTAAGAGATATTTTTAAAACTGCTACTAATAAAATTGTATTAATTAAAGCATTCCGGTATGTTTTAACATATCTGCTAATGATTCAACTACAGACAAGTGTCTAAATATTAAGAATGAGTTCATCATTATTTGAAAAAAGGCACCCGGTAACCAAAATAGACTCTACACGCTTTTAAACTTTTTTGTTTAGTGACTGTTGATGAAATATAGTTATTTTATCAAAATATGGGATGTCGTATTGTTTAGTCGAGGTAAACACGTTGTAATGTACATTAGAAAACGCACCTGAATGAACTTTAGGACATCTTCATTCACTTTCCTACCGCCGTGATGTGGCTTCGCTCTGTCTTTTCTATAAATATTTTCATGGCAGCTTTTTGTAATGAGCTTGTGGCAGGAGGAGATCACCACTCTAGAAATAGGGAGATGGTTAATGTTTTTTTAATTGGCCATGTGTGAAATATAACTAAACTTCCTACAACTTACAGGCCTTATCAAGATGTGCGTTGTGGTGCAGTGGATATCGAGTCGTCACGAGAAATCGAGGAGCCGAGTTCGAAATTCAGTTGAATTCCTCGCGTTTACTTACGCACAAATAAGTTAAATAATTTTTTTTTTTTTAATTATAACAATTATATTTCGAAAATCCAACAAATATAATTTATGGTGAATGCAAAATGAAATAAAAGTTTCTTTTATTTTTTTTTATTAAGAGATTTTTTAAAAAATACTACTAATAAAAATGTATTAATTAAAGCATTCCGATATGTTTTAACATATCTGCTAATGATTCAACTACAGAAAAGTGTCTAAATATTAAGAATAAGTTCATCATTATTTGAAAAAAGGTATTAATCCTTCTCTTCCCTCCAGTTATGGTACTAGGACAGATTGGGTTCTATAGCCTTGGCTGGCAACCAGTCTATCATAGAAAACAATGTCAACAGCAGTAGCGGGATAATCTTCTGCCCAGTCAGTCATGTCTCTTTTGAGACATGATCGCCCAAGCGTGTTTCACGTATGACACTTAACTGACTGACCGAATATAATAGCTGGAAAAATGATGAAAATGGACATAAAGTGGGGCATCGGTTTTCTAATGTTATGAAGTAATAAACTGATCCCCCAATAATACTTAATATAACAATGTAATATAATCTATCGCTTCCTCCTCTAGGTATGAATCAAAATAACAGGACTGATTGGGTTCTATAGCCTTGGCTGGCAACCAGTCTATCAAAGAAAGCAATGACAACCGCAGTAGCGGGATAATCTTCTGCCCAGTCAGTCATGTCTCTTTTGAGACATGATCGTCCAAAGCGTGTATCACGTATGGCACTTAACTGACGAATCAGAAAGTGAATTTTGTGGAAGAATAAAAGAATACCTTTTGTATGTTTAAATAGAAATTTTTTAATAGAAAAGAATAACATGAATTGGCAGAGAAGTTAATGTTCAATGAGAAACAGTATTAAGAATTTAAGGGTATCAGGAGTTCGTAGTAGTAACTTGTGTGTATGTATGAGCTTTATAGTAGAGTAGGAATGCCTTTGAAGTAATCGCTCAGCTTTAAAGGGTTCCGTTCAGTTATCAAATATAAGAAAAGGCAGACGGGTGAACGATAAAGAGGAAGGAGGTGAAAGAGTAAAAGAGATGTGATAATAGCGATCGCTCGACGTTTGTCAAGAGTACGTGTTAATTACGCTCGTCGAATTTCCTCCGTCTTTTATTTCGTTTGTGGGGCTCAAAAAGGTCATTTAGGAATTCACTCCCGGATGTGATTCTGGCCTTTCTATTGGACGGCGAAAAAACTTCGCGTCGGCTCGCGAAAGGGGTCCGTAAGAAAAAAATTGTTTCTGTTAATTGAATATTATTTGAATTTTGTTTTTTGTTGTTTCCTAGTTTTCTATTGGTCGAAAAATATTTCGCATAGAGGTGTGAAATTTCACGAGTTTTGTGTTTCCTAAGCAAAAGTTTCTGTGTTGGTGACAAGGCGAACCTCGCTGCCGAGCTTGAAAAGGACCTCCAATCCGTGGTGATTTGGGGTAAGAAATGTCTTGTAAATTTCAATTCTTCCAAAACGGAGCTGCTGTCAATTAACCACCACAGACAATCGCACCTCCCTCCCATTAGTATGGAACAGGCTTGTCTCCCAGAGAGTAAAAAACTACGCCTGCTTAGCCTGACACTCTCAGCGGACCTCAAGTGGAATGACTACGTCGAATCCATTGCTAAATCCGCAGCTATGAAAGTCGGCTCTCTGTGTAGAGCCCGGAAATTCTTTCCATCTGAATCTATCCTGCACTTACATAAATCTACCATCCGCCCGTGTATTGAGTACTGTTGCCACATCTGGTCGGGTGCCCCTTCTATTCTCCTCAGGGTTCTTGACAAAATACAGCGAAGAATCTATAAGGTAATTGATACCGACTTGGCTGACCGCCTGCAGTATCTCTCTCACCGGCGTGACGTGGCTTCCCTGTGCCTCTTCTATAAATACTTTCATGGCTTCTGCTCTGACAAACTTAAATCACTGGTACCCCCTAGATGTGAATTTGCACGAGATACTAGTTTGGCAACTAGGTCCCACCCTATTACAGTGAAACCGATGAAATGTAACCGCAATTTCTACTCCAACAGCTTCTTTCCTCGCACTTCCCGCCTGTGGAATTCCCTACCGCATGCTTGCTTCCCCAACGGCTACAACCTCCTGGAGTTTAAATGTAAGGTCAATAGACACCTCCTAACACACTAACTCACACCCACTCTCTCCAACTCTCTCCCTATGTACATCCTAAGTCGTCTATCACCCTCCTTCTGACATTTCCTATACCCAATCGCTCTATGTAACCCCCTGCGCTATAGTGGCAGTGGAATGCCTTGCTTGGGGTGACACGATTAAAAAAAACTTCAAGTAAATTCGTTTATTTCTAATAAAACCAATGAGTCAGTGCTTAGCATTTAAATTTTTAAATCTAGATCTTGTTTTGATCACTACAAGCTCTCCTCCTTGATATCTTGACCGTATGAATTTAAACGTATTTCAGATGGCTACGAGTTCTCATCGTTTTAATAACTGAAATAGCTCGATGTAACTGTAAGTTATATTCTAATACATCTTTTTCTCGTGCTTCTTGCTTTCGGAACTCGCTTCCGCTTTCCCGGTCCCCTGCCACATACGATCTTCATAAATTTAAATGCAACGTCAATCACCATCTTCTGTCTTCCTGATACCTGTTTTTTATTGTTCATTCACCTCACTAAAGTATTCTCATGTTTGTCTCTTTTCCGGTAACCGCCCTGCACCTTAGTGTTTGGTGGAATTACACGATTGTGATCCACTTTGAGTTGTTGCCAGTCAGTGTTAGGATTACGACAGAGATCAGTCGTGGGTAAATATGACCGCAGCGTAGCGGTTAATGACGCGCAAAGTGAAATCGACGTGCCAAAGCCATGTTATGATCGATCTTTTGCGTTCATTTTCTCACAAATGCCCATGTGAATTATATGAATACACTGGTTCCCTCGACTCCTCGTAGTTGCATAGATAGATAGATAGATAGATAGATAGATAGATAGATAGATAGATAGATAATGATCAAACTGGCTTAGATAGATAGATAGATAGATAGATAGATTTGATATAAACACAATGAGATAGATAGATAGATAGATAGATAGATAGATAGATAGATAGATAGATAGATGAATTTGATATAAACACAATGAGATATATAGATAGATAGATAGATAGATAGATAGATAATGATCAAACTGGCTTAGATAGATAGATAGATAGATAGATAGATAGATAGATAGATAGATAGATAGATAGATTTGATATAAACACAATGAGATAGATAGATAGATAGATAGATAGATAGATAGATAGATAGATAGATAAATTTGATATAAACACAATGAGATAGATAGATAGATAGATAGATAGAGAGAGAGAGAAAGAGAGATGAAAAGACTGAGATAAGCACATCAATAGACAATGAAAAGACTGAGAGAAAGGAGAGAGAGAGATGAAGAGCTTCAGATAGATAGATAGTATTTGGGCAGCAATCCCTCTTTTATGCAGGTTTCATTAAAAATGACGGATAAGGTGTTTTTTTTAATGCTTTATATAATTTTTTTGTGATCTTATAATTTTCTTCTTTTCAGAACATAAGATTTGTAAAAATTGTCCAAATGTTTTTATACGTTTAGCTATCATCAAGGATAGATTTTATTTTACTTGTAAATATTTATGAAGGTCTGCAGAGTCATGTATGATATTTATCCAGCTCCCCCACTGGAGCGAGATGTGACACAAGGTCTTTTTTAAGGTGGGGACCCCGACCTCGTACGGACGGGCATGGGAACAAAATTCCCCAATCTTCACAGCCGCCGGTTCAGCTGGCACCTGTAACGAACATCTGGTCCACCCCTCTACTGCAATGGCGTGGCTCGGCAGCGGAAATTTGTTCCCCGGGACCTGCATCTTTCAGTGTAATTTTTCTCAGATGCAACTCAGCCCTCGCGGATGGAGATTCAACTGAGCCACACTCTGTCTTCGAGGACAGAGACGCAACTGGGTGATGATTTTGTTCCCTACCCATCACAAAAATATACCAGGTAAGTGCAGAGCCATGTATATGTTTATTATAATTATAATTTACAATATAATTGATCAAGACCTCCGTAAACGTGTTCACACAAATGGATTTGGTTGGTACGATAGTTCGTCTCTAGAAGACATGTCATTCCATTCGTCTAAAAAAAAAAAAAAGCTCTGGTCATTCTAGAAAGGTAACGAAACTTCCGGCAAGATTATTGTTGACAAAAGTTGGCAAAGAGCCCCGAGTTACGTTTAAAGACCTTCAAGGAGGACTCGAAGTAAGTAGAGTAAAAGTAATTTCGGATACAGTTAGTCGTTCACTTCGTCGATATGACAATTTTTCGATGCCTCCAACGAAAAAAATCACTTCTTAAGCGAAAACACGTTCTCGCTAAACTGGATTTTGCAAACATTTTAGAAAAAAGTACTTTGTTCAAACGAAACGAAAACTGAAATCTTTGGCAGAAATACTGTGGCAAAGATCTGGCGAAAGAAGAACACTGAATATTTGCCAAAAAATACTATCCGAACAATAAAACTTGAAGGTGGATCAATCATAATCTGGGGTTACTTTAGTGCCCAAGGTGTATTATATTTATATTGTATTGTAGCGGCATTCACCCAGGACGGGTTGAGCCGGCATCCCCAAGAACATTTGAAGCGTCTCTCCCAGCGGCGGCCCACGATCGGCGATCTTGAGCCAGCTCCACTCCGATCTCTGCCCAGTCCCGGTTCCACCTCCGAAATCCCACGACATTTGGGCCCGAGATCGGCTCCATGTCCCCCTTCAGCGTGGCTGCCCACGTCCTCAGCTGACCCCCCGCACGCTTGCGCCAGCCCGGTAGGGGCCTCGGGAAGAGGCAGTCGCGAATCAGCTCACCCGGAGGACAGCGCGTAGCATGGCCGAACCAACGCAGTCGACGGAGTCGGAGAGCAGCCGGTATCGGTTGAAGACGGCATGTTTGACGAAGGGTCGATGTCCGCACCCGATCAATCCGCCGGAAACGCAGGATGCGCCGGAGACAGTCATTGTCGAAGACCTCCACCCTCTTGAGGTCCGCTACGCGCACCGGCCACGTCTCGCAGCCATACAGCAAGATGGATTGCACAACAGCTTGGTAGACGCGGCTCTTTGTACGCAGGGCGATCTCCCGCCTTGACCAGAGACACTTCTGGAGGCGGTTGAAGGCGGCCCTCGCAAGGTTGATGCGACGCCCGATCTCATCGCCACCCTGGCCGTTCGGGACAAAAGACGAGCCCAGATAGATGAAGTGGTCCACCATCTCCAGGGGTGTTCCGTCGAGCAGGATGGGTTGTTGGGCCTCTGGAGGCAACAGCGCCGTCATCACCTTCGTCTTTGCAGCATTGATGCGCATGCCGACCGCGCACGCGCTGGTATGCACTCGGCTGACGGCCGCCTGCACCTCCTCGATGCTGTCACCAAGAAGGACAATGTCGTCAGCGTACGCCAGGTCGGTCACGGCCAAGTCGCGGCCCACCCGAACCCCAGTGAAGCCTTGAAGGGCGCTCATCAGAATCCAGTCGATAGCGTAGTTGAAGAGCGTCGGGGAGAGCGCGCATCCCTGTCGCACACCAGTGCGGACCTCAAACGCCCCGGTCTCAGCACCGTAAGCACGAACACGTGTCCTCGTCTCCCGGTAGTAGGCCTGAATCAAACGCAGCAGCCCTGGCGGAATGCCATCGTCCCGCATGATAGTCCACAGAGCGCTGCGGTCCACCGAGTCGAAGGCCGCTGCAAAATCGATGAAACAGAGCACCGTCGGTTGTTGGTAAGACCAGCGCGTCTCCAGTATCCGGCGTAGACAAAAGATCTGGTCAGAGCACCCTCTACCCGGACGGAAACCAGCCTGGCTTGGGCGGGTACGGTGGTCGCGAGCGAGTTGGAAGCGCTTCAGTAGCAGGACTGTGAACAGTTTGGCCGAAATATCGATCAGGCTGATTCCGCGGTAGTTGCTACATACTCGTTTGTCGCCTTTTTTGAAGAAGGGGAGAAGCACTGCCTCTCTCCAGTCAGCGGGGACGACCTCTGTGTTCCAGATCTTCATCAGGAGGCGGTGTAACCATGGCACCATCACCTCGGAACAGCTTTTGAAGATTTCAACTGGAAGGCCATCTTCACCGGGGGCCCTGTTGTTCTTCAGCTGAAAGAGAGCCACGCGAACTTCATCTGGCGTCGGTGGATCCGTGTTGCAGGCATACGTTGTTGCTGCAGATGTGCTGGCATGGACAGGGGTTGGTGCTGGATCATGGTTAAGCAGAGCACTAAAATGCTCTTGCCACCTGTCAAGCCGGGCTGACATATCGGCGATCGTATTGCCTGCTGCATCGACGAGAGTATCGCTCGCGCCCCGCGATGGACGGCTGACCCGGTTGAGAAGACGGTACAGCTTTCTGGTATCACCATTGGCTGAGGCCTGTTCCGTTTCTTCCGCCACTCTCCGCCAGTACGCGTTGCGGTCGTTGCGGACTGCTTGCGCCGTTCTGCGCCGTAGCTCGCGGTGGTGTGTGGATTGTGTCAGTCGCGCACGCCGTGCTCGTTCGGCCAGATCAATCGTCCCCGCGGAGATCCAATCGCGGTGCCGACGGCGGGTGTAGCCCAGATGGGCCTTAGCTGCGTTTGTAACCTCTGTCTTTAGCGCGCTCCATTCCGTTTCTGGAGGTGCCTCCTCGTCCAAGACGAGGCCGTCAAAACGGTTCCGCAGCTCAACACGAAAAGGCTCAGCAACCACCGATTTGAGTTTTGATACATCAAACCGGCGGGCTGGTTGCCGCAGAGGAAGACGCTTCAAGCGAAGACGAAGTTTTGCACGGACAAGAACGTGGTCGGAGCCGTTTGCACTCCCGGTTTCTGCTCCTCTATACGCCCGACAGTCAAGCACGCAGCTGGCCCAACGGGACCGCACTAGGACGTAGTCTATCTGGTTCTGCGTGTGACCGTCGTTTGAGTTCCAGGTCGCCAGGTGTCTGCGCGGGTGGTCGAAACGTGTGTTGCTGACCACCAGGCGGTTTGCGGCCGCAAAGTTGACGAGGCGGTCGCCGTTGTCACATCGGGTCCCCAAAGCAAACCGACCGAGGATATGTCTGGATGTGTCGTCGCCTGGCCCCGTGCGCGCATTCCAATCACCCGCGACAATCAGCATGTCGCGGCGAGGAACCCCTCGGACGACCTGCTGGAGCCGGCTGTAGAACGCGTCCTTGGTGGCATCGTCTGCATCAAGGGTGGGCGCATACATGGCCACCACGGAGATGTTTGTGATGTGGCCCTTCAGCCGAATCCTGGCGAGGCGCGGAGAAATTGGCTCCCACTCCAAGAGAGCCGCATTTGCCGATTCTGCCAAGGCGATGGCTACGCCCTGGCGCCCCGTGTTGTCCGTCACGCCGCTGTGGTAGAGATGAAAGTTCCTGTCGACCCCCGGGACCTTGATTGTGGAGTGTCCGGAGTCAGGGACGCGGACCTCTGAGAGGCATGCAACTTCAACTCCATAGTTGTACAGCGCACGCATGGTTAGAGCTTGCACTCCAGTATAAGAAGAACACTGAATATTTGCCAAAAAATACTATCCGAACAATAAAACTTGAAGGTGGATCAATCATAATCTGGGGTTACTTTAGTGCCCAAGGTGTACGGATCACTGAAATAAAAGGATAAACTACATATTATAGGGATATTTTGGAGAGAGATTTATGTTAGAGTGCACATTTGCTGGGCTTGAAACCAAGCTGAGACTTTCAACAAGACAACGATCCTAACCATACTGTCAGTTAAGTGCCATATGTGATACAGGCTTGGGCGATCATGTCTCGAAAGAGACATGACTGACTGGACAGAAGATTATCTCGCAGTAGGTTGCCATTGCTTTCTGTGGTAGACTGGTTAATTATATTAAGTCGTAATTAGTGAGAGATTAGTTTATTACTTCATGGCTATAGAAAACCGATCCCCCACTTTATGCCCAGTAGAAGACGTAATTGTCTTTTAAACTATTCAGTCAGTCAGTTAAGTGCCATACGTGATACACGCTATGGGCGATCATGTCTCGAAAAAGACATGACTGACTGGGTAGAAGATTATTCCGCAGGAGGTTGCCATTGCTTTCTGCAGTAGACTGGTTGCTATAGAACCCAATCTGTCCTATTATTTAACACATAACTGGAAGGAATAGACGGATTAATACTTTTCCCAAGGGTATTTGTGCGTAAGTGAATGCAAGGATTTTTACTGGAATTCGAACTTGGCTCTCCGATTTCTCGTTCCGAGCCAATATCCACTGTGCCACAATGCACATCCATACTGTAAAGCTTACAAAATCATATTTAAGTTCAAATTGAATAGTGGTTCTAAAATGGTCAAGTCAGTTTCCAGGTTTCAGTCCAATTCCAAATTTACGGAGAAAGCTGAAACTGAGAATTCAAAGAAGGGACCCGCAAAACCTGCATCAACTAAAGGAATCTTGTCGTAAAAAATGAAATAAGATCAGCTAAAAACATGCAAGAAATTCGTAGGGGACTACTCTAAACTCCTATATGCTGTAATTAGCAATAACACTTACGCTACGAAATATTAATAAAAGATTTAATAAAGTATTCTAAACTTGTGCGTTATTAAATATTGAATTTTCTTCATGGGATATTTTACTGATTATTTTTTTAATCCGTTTGAGTAAAGGCTTAAACATTTGTATTATTAGCAGTAAAAAGTTCATTAATATGGGTTAGAAATACATGAAAAAATATTTTTTGTAAAGGTTTGTCAACTTTTGCGACTTGTTCTATCTAGAAGATATGCTAGTTTTTTCAATTGTGAATTTAATTTTTTTTTTCACAACATTAGGTAAAGTTTCGTTTTAGGACCCGAAGTCCTTTACCCACCCCACTTCAAATCTTTCCAAAACATCTCTATTTCCGTGCAAATGTATATGCTGAACGCAAACCGATAATTGTTTATTGAAGAAACCTACCTTTTTTTCATTTTATCGAGAAGAAAAATATGGAAATTCTTGTCGCTGTTTATCTCACCCCCTAACCACGGTTAGAAAATGTTATTCACTGCAGACTGACTTCACGCGTAGATTTCCGATTTTTTTGGTTTTTTTACTTCCATTTTGCGATTAATAGGCGGAAATGAGTTCCGAAACCCAACAAATCGCGGAGTAATTGTTGAAAAAGGAGTAAATAGAACGAATTCAGTATCCTACGCCTCAATTCATTCAGCGGTGAATCAGATATGAGAACTATGGTAAGGGGTTAGATATAGTCCGATTTATTTCTGGCCTATAACATGAAAAAAAGGTACGTTTCTTCAATAAACAATTATCGATTTGAGTTCAGCATATACATTTGCACGGAAATAGGGATGTTTTGGAAAGATTTGAAGGGCTAAAGGCCTTCGGGTCCTAAAACGAAAATTTACCCAAAATTAATTTGTATGAACTTAAAACAGGAAAACGAACCGAAAAATTAAACACTTACAAGTTTTAATACAAAATAGTTAAATGACTATCGTATCTCTTTCGATTCGTGGCTGAAAAATTTTCCCGCATTACTTTGTCGTTACATTCTCCGGTAGACTGGTTGCCAACCAAGGCTATAGGACCCAATATGTCCTGCTATTCAGCAAATAACCGGTAGGGTGAGAAAAGATGGATTCCTACATTTTTCAAAAGAAATTTGCTCGCAACTGAACCCAACTTGATATCGAACTCGACTATCCTATTTGTCATTACGATCCTCATCTGTTTCACCAAGCCGCGCCTGTCTCTTCTGAGCAGTCTCCATAAAAGAATAGTTTTAGCACACTGACCTCGATGGGAATAAACAAATGGTTTTTGCGAATATAAAATCAGACATGCTTCACATGACACGAATGAAGGCCAAACCCTGCGAGATTAACTCTTTAAGCATCCATAGAGGATATTCAACGAGATTAGTTCTTTAATGATCCATAAAGTATACCCAACGTGATTAATTCCTTAATGATCCATAAGGGATATCCAACGAGATTAAATCGTTAATGAGCCATAAAGTATACACAAGAAAATTAATTATTCAATGATCTATAAAGGTGATCAAATGAGAATAATTCTTTCATAATCCATAAAGGAAATCCAACGAGACAACTCTTTAATGATACCTAAAATATACCCAACGAAATTAACTTACTAATTATCCATAGAGGAAACCCGACGAGGTTAACTTGTTAATAATCCATAAATGAAATTCAACGTAGTTTAAATCTCTAATGATCTAATGATATCTAACAAGAATAACTCTTTAAGTATCCATATATGGTACCCAACAAGATCAATTCTTTAATGATCTTTAGAGGAAGCACAACGAGATTATCCCTTTAATGATCCATCTTTAATGAGTTTTAGGTAGAAATAGGTAAGTAATACCTGATTTTTATTAAGTAAGATGCTCGGAAATAAATTGCTATTTAACAGAATGGATATAAAACAAATGCAAGTTAAATTTATCTAATTAATATTCATCAAGATATATGATTTTCTTCTTTTTCCAAAATACAACACAAAGAGAAGGCACATTTCTGATTCCACAATTAAAATAATGTTCTTTTTATTTTCTTAAAAAAACATTCACTCACTGTTTTTTTTTCTTGATATTGTGCCAATGATGAATTGTTCTAATCAATTCGAATGAAGTCTGCAGGAACTAAATCTTGATAATGCAAAGAAATTTCGCATCGTAATGTGGTTCTACAGAAGGATGCTGAGGATATCGTGGACTGAGCATACAAGCAACGACGAAGTGTTAGAAAGAATGGCAACAAAAAGGAAATTAATACTGAGCATCAAGAAGAAGAAACAACTGAAGTTCCTGGGACATGCAATGAGGAAGGAGAGCCTGGAGAACCTGATACTGACTGGTCAGATAGAAGGAAGGAGAGACAGAGGAAGGCAGCGGATAACATATCTGCAGAGTCTGATCAGGTGGATGACGGAACGGGGGTTGCCAGGAGCAACAGGAGCGAACACACTAAGAGCCACAAGGGATAGGGAGACGTGGAGATCCATGATCGCCTACGTCCTGAAGGGACAGGGCACATAGAAGAAGAAGAAGAAGAAGAAGAAGAATGTTTTTTTTTTCTTAAGTTTCTTTTGCATCATATACTCTTGCATTTTCATACTAGAGAATAACACCTTTCAATAATACTTCGTTTTCAATATCAAGTTACTAGCCAGAAAAGTCAACAGTGATGCTTCTTCACTCTTCTTCTCTGTTTTTCGCCATTCCAACAGATCGTAATGGGCAACACCTTACATATTCTTCCAGACTCAAAGCAAATAAATCAATGAACGGATTCTTGGTTTTGCTGTTTGCACTGGTTTCCCAATTATTTAACTTTTTAATCATCTCACTCCAAGCAAGGCATTCTACTGCCACTGTTGCGCAGGGGGTTTACATAGGGGAAAGTGATGAGAAAGAGGGGTTAGTTATAGGCAATGTCAGGAAGAGGGTAATAGACGGATGAGAATACCGAGGATGGGGTGGAGTAGATGGAAAAAAAGAGCTTGAGAGAATGGATGCGAGTTAGTGAGATAAGAGATATTTATTGACCTTACATTTAAATTCCTGAAGATTGTAGCTGTCGGGGAAGCAAGTATATGGAAGGGAATTCCAAGGTAGGAAGTTCGTGACAAGAAGCTGTTAGAGTAGAAATTGCGGTTACATTTTATCGGTTTCACTGTAAAAGCGTGGGACCTAGTTGCCATTCTAGTATCCCGTGCAAATTCATACCTAGGGGCACCAGTGATCTAAGTTCATTGGAGTAGAAACTGTGAAAGTAATTGTGATAAGCTCTGTTTTTTGTTTTCTTTTTGTTTTTTATTATTTTCTGTTGGCATGCAAATCCCGAATTCATTACATAAAATAATGTATTGTTAAAATGAAAATTTGGCATTCCTACTTAAAGTAAAATGCTACAAATTATGGAATGTTTTGTTTGGTTCTCAAGCAAAAAGATCCTGCGGTATTCTAATTAGCTCTTTTCAACTTTTCAAGATTCCCTTGAGATGTCCGCAGATAATTAAATACGACACATTAAATTGATGCATCCATTCTCGGGTGCTTTAATGTGCATATTATTTAATAGTTTCCTTCAAAATTTCTTAATTCAGCGAGGTTTGTCGAATATTTCACAATCGATATTTATGGTGCTTTGAAACTACAACTGATACGCACCAGTCTTCACAATATCCGTACTTATTGCACAAATGACTTTAAAAGCCTCTCTAGTAATACTAGCCTCTCAGAATTCATACTACGTAATAGCAAAAAATGTTGGTCTTTAATTTGTAATCCTCTGCCAGGCTAATCTCTGAAATATAATATTAGCAACACACTGTCGGAGAGAAGAGATGATAAGATCATTTTAGGCGCACTTTCGTATCTTTCAACAATGATTCTGTTTTTCTTCTTTTTCTTTCTTTTTTTTCTTTTTTTTTCATAATTCATAACGGTCAAATACGTAATTATTTCCCTATTCTTTTATTACAACTAATAGTTTTTTATTATTATTATGAAACTAAAATTTATACAGAACTTTTATTCTAACTTTATTACTAATACCGATGAGCAGTAATGGGTTAAATAAACGAAAATGTCTTCACAAAAGAACTCATCCTTCTCTTTCCCACTGTCTGTTTATTTTTCTCTTCACTGTTTTATATTTTTCTTTATTTCTTTATCTATTTATAACCTCTCTCACTTGCTATCTTTCTCCCTCACTCTTCTTCTTCTTGGTATGTCTTCGTATCTTTCTTGCTTCCAGTCTTTCTCTACTTATTATATTGAAAATGAATTTGCAGTCGCGTCCATATTTGTTTTGCCTTCTTGCTTGCATGTGTATTCAGTTTTCGCGCCAAATTCACCATTAGCAAGCGTAACGGCTTTAACGGTCTCATTCTTTCCCCGTTATTTTTTCACGGTTCAAAGAACAATAACCGCGAGGCAATATCAGAAATTCAAGTCTGGAAACGCGTTTTTAATTGGCTCTTTAGAAATAGCAAAACCACACATACTTCACATTGTGAAGCAATTTTAAATTGAAGTCTTGACAACTCCAAATTCACTCTCATTGTTACAGTGGAAAACCTCTTAATGTTGCACAAGGTTACTAGACGTTGCCCAGGATTTAAATGGCTCTCAGGATAATAATAATTAACATTATTGCTTCTATCTCTCTGTCTCTCTCTGTCTCTCTTACCCAAGCCTGCTCTCTCCTTCTCTGTGTCACTCAGTATCTCTCTCTGTCTCTCTTACCCAAGCCTGCTCTCTCCTTCTCTATGTCACTCAGTATCTCTCTCTGTCTCCTTTACCCAATCTCTCCTTCTTTCTCTCTCTTATTCGTCCTATGTGTATGTGTGCTGTCCAATTCTACACACTCTCTCTGTTACCCAATAATTTAACTTTCTCTTCTTCAATTTATTTCTCTCTCTTTATCTCAGCTAATATTTCTCCCCCAACTCTCTCTCTCGCTCTCTCTCTCTCTCTCTCTCTCTCTCTCTGTATATATATATATATATATATATATATATATATATATATCTTGGGGTTTGCAAGAGAATGATCTAAATCCACAGATAAAGTGGAAGCCGATAGGGAAGGTACGTACTTCTAATAGCTTAGATGATAGACGTAATCTATGTTTAACAGAAAAAAATTAAGATTTTAAAATTTTATCTCAGCTAATATTTTTCCCCCAACTCTCTCTCTCTCTCTCTCTCTCTCTCTCTCTCTCTCTCTCTCTCTGTATATATATATATATATATATATATATCTTGGGGTTTGCAAGAGAATGATCTAAATCCACAGATAAAGTGGAAGCCGATAGGGAAGGTACGTACTTCTAATAGCCTAGATGATAGACGTAATCTATGTTTAACAGAAAAAAATTAAGATTTTGAAATTTTGATATCAAAATATACTTCTGAATAAACGTAAAGAAATCATTAGCATGTGTCGTCACTGTAATAAATTTAAATTTAAAAAGATTGCTTTTTACAATAACTAGATTTTAAAATTTGGTGACTCAGTAACCTTTTCTCTTCTACCTACCACTACTAACCCAATGGCCAAGCCACATGCCTCTCACTACCAAAAGAGAATTTACTACTACGATTACTCTTGGCTTAACCCTATAGTAACCAACATTCCCCAACCCATTCTTTACTAGCCCCTGCTTCCCTTTATATCTATGGATTTCTATTTTGCTCACTTCTGCTCTCTTCCTCTCTATGTCCCTCACTATCTCTTTTAACGATTTCTTTTCTTCTCTCTCTCTCTCTCTCTCTCTCTTTCACACACACATACACTTTCTCTCTTTCTCCTTCGTCCTATGTGTGTTACCTAATTCGTCCATCTCTCCCGCTTCTCTTTCACTCTCTGTTCTCTTTCTCTTTTTCAGTCTCTCTCTCTCTCTCTCTCTCTCTCTCTGTTCTTCACGTGTAATTCTTCGCTTTCTCTCTCTCTCTCTCTCTCTCTCTCTCTCTCTCTCTCTATCTATCTATCTATCTATCTATTTATCTCACTTACTCAGTTTTTCTCTTTCTCTCTATCTCCACTTGTAAGTTCATTCGACCTCATTTAAGTGTTCTTTGAAGTCTTTGATCTAAATGACCTAAAATCCGGAGAAGTTAAATTCATAAAACTAGATTATCTTAACAACTACCCACCCGAATTCGACTAGACATAGCTCATTAGCCCTGTTTGTTAGTCTCTCTAGAAAAAGAATCACTCTTTCAAAACCGGTTTAGAAGAAACTCTTTAGTCACATCTTTCAAGTCTCCAACACCTTCATCTCTGTGATAAGCGCGAATGAGCCACGGCTCGGTAGCCAACTTCCATAGTAATGAACGGAAGAGGATTCGAGGCATGCAGATGTAATATTCAACTACAGGCATATATGATGGTTGTCTACTAATTAAATGGACATGACTAATACTAACATGTATTGACAGTCGTGAGATTAACAATGTTTCTTGAAGCCGGCAATCCACTTGGTAGATGTATTGCATAGGTAGCAGATGTAAACAATTGATTATACCTCCTGGTTATGGATTTTAAAGTGTCTGATCAGTTCAGATTGACTGGAACATGACTTACCACAGTATTTACGTAGCAATTCGTGGTTCACCGAGAAAGTTTGAGAGTTAAACTGGGTCTCACTGCGCGACGTTTCAGGTGACTGACGAGGCCTTCTTCAGTTAAACACATACGAGTTTATTCCAAACGTGCAACTTGTAGATTATTTTCATCAATGGTTTGTCTCTTTCTGGCCATCCGCGTGATTTTTGTACTTGATATTACAGGTTCTTTAATAATATTCATCCTTTTCTTTATGCACAATCTTTACTTGATAAGTTGCATGTTACATAATATGTTCGTTATCAACTTGTTTGGCACTTGCGAGTTTCCGTTTACCCTTTAGAAAGCTCGGGAGCCACTCGAGGCAGAGGATTACAGAGCAAGAGGAATTTTATGCAGATAAGTATGGGAGATACTAGGCTTGAGCAGGTTAAAATTGTTGTGATAAGGAAAACATCCTCTTGGGAGTCCGTTTCACAGAGCAGTGGTCTGCAGGAAGGAGCTGCTCGAGTAGAACGTACTTCTCAGCAGTGGAATACGGAACGAATGTGAGTTGTTCACGACGATGTGCGCAGCACTGCGGATCTTAACCGTAAAGTTAGAACTAGCGGAACCAAGGAATATAGTTCGCCCGAGCACGTTCCACTGATTATTTTTTTAATCATTTCACCCCAAGCAAGGCATTCCACTGCCACTATTGCGCAAGGGGAAAGTGATGAGAAAGAGTGGTTAGGGGGTTACGTAGGGGAAAGGGATGAGAAAGAGTGGTTAGGGGGTTACATAGGGGAAAGTGATGAGAATAAAATGGTTAGGGGGGTACATAGAGGGGAAAGTGATAGGAAAGAGTGGTTAGATATAGGAAATGTCAGAAGGAGGGTGATAGACGGGTAATGATTGCGAGGATGGGGGTTGGGTAGATGGGAAGGGTATTTGAGAGAATGGATGCGAGTTAGTGTGTTAGGAGGTGTCTATTGACCTTGCATTTAAACTCCTGGAGATTATAGCTGTCGGGGAAGCAAGTGTATGGAAGGGAATTCCACAGGCGGAAAGTGCGAGAAAAGAAGCTGTTGGAGTAGTAATTGCGGTTACATCTTATCTGTTTCACTGTAAAAGGATGGGACCTAGTAGCTAATCTTGTGCAAATTCATACCTAGGGGACACCGGTGATCTAAGTTCATCGGAGCAGAAGCCGTGAAAGTACTTGTAGTAAAGGCACAGGGAAGCCACGTCCCGCCGGTGAGAGAATGACTTAGAACGGTGTGAGGCTTGCCTCTTCTGGCTTGAGAGGATGGAAAGTAAGTTGTCGCCTACAAAGACCTTGGAATCTATCGAGACTGGAAAGTGGGGCCTTGGGGGCAGCTCCTGTTCGAATATGACAACAGTATTACATTTAAGGCCTGAGTTAGGGATATCGGATTATTTATCTGCTGCAGACTTGAAGATGTTGCAAACTGTAGAAAACTCTATTTAGTTATATTTCTGAGATGAGGTATTACGACTTTTTAAACTATTTAAATGGTTCGGGATGCTGCCTTCATCTATATTGCCACATTCACGACGTTTCAGTTGTTGTACGCTTCAACCATCCTCAGGTGATATAAGATGGAATTTCGAACCGAAACCTTTATTTAATCTATAGAGATACATTGTTGTAATTCCACGTTTAATGGCTTTGTGGAGATCTCAGTTTCAGTTAATTCTATTTTAGTAACACAGCTATTTAAGTACACATGGCCCAATAGATAAAAGTTGGGATGAAAGAGTTAGTTGAAGTAATCCGAAAAAAGTGTCTTGACCCAAAGAGCTGACGAAACAATAACTTGAAGAACTGAGTTATTAAAAGAGGATTAATCGAAACTGTGTGATATCAAATAAAAAATAAGAATTAGAACAATCAGGTTTGAAATTCTAATGCATATTACCTGAAGATGGTCGGAGAGTAAAACGGTCGAAACGTCGTGAATATAGCAATACAGATGAGGACAACGATGTAAGTAGCATAAATTGTAGCTGCATAATGACAAGTCTTTTCTCGCACTTCCCGCCTGTGGAACTCCCTTTCATATACTTGCTTTCCTGACGGCTACAACATCAAGGAATTTAAATGCAATGTCAATACCCATCTCTTATCCACTTGACTCCAGTCCTTTCTACATCACCCTGTATATCTTGTTCTTTACCTTTCTCTCTACCTTCGCAACTGCCTTCACACCTGTGTTCCCATCCATCTTTTGCTCTTCCTCTGACACCCCCTGTAACTAATACCCCCTGTCACTGTTTAACTTCAGTCAGTTAAGTGCCATACGTGATACACGCTTCGGCGATCATGTCTCGAAAGAGACACGACTGACTGGGCAGAAGATTATCACGCAGTAGGTTGGCATTGCTTTCTGCGGTAGACTGGTTGCCGGCCAAGGCTATAGAACCCCATCTGTCCTGTTATTTAACCCATAACTGGAAGGAATAGACGGATTAATACCTTTCCCAAGGGTATTTGCGCGTAAGTGAATGCAATGAATTATACTGGTATGAACTCGGCCCCCCGATTTCTTGTTCCGAGCCGATATCCAATGCACCACAACGCACATCCTTTCTCTTCACTCTCCTATTATCTAAACAATTACTTTTATGTAGCCCCCTGCGCATCAGTGGCGGTACCGCCTTGCTTGGGGTGAAACGATAAAAAAAGACAAAGAAAGAAATATTATATTGAAATGTTGTTTGAGGCTTGATTTCATTGGTCAGATGCGTGTCACGTGTAGTAAACAAATGTATGATCAATTTAACTGGAGCTAATACTTCCCTGTTTATATGCTTTTGTCAATTCCTATCTCCTGTCCACTTAACTTCAGTCCTTTCTACATCACCCCGTTTATATTGTTCTTTTCCTTTCGCTCTACCTTCGCAACTGTCTTCAGACCTGTGTTCCCATCCTTCTCTTGCTTCTTTCTCTGACACCCCCGGTAATTGGTTCGACTTTCTCTTTACTCTCCTCCTGTCTAATCTTTTTCTCTTATGTAGCCCCCTGCGCATCAGTGGCAGTACCGCCTTGCTAGAGATGAAACGTTTAAAAAAATGTTATTCTATCGATAGATGCCTTCGAAAAGCTAAGAACAGAATAAAGAAATACGAAAAGTGGGGGATCGGTTTTCTATTGTTATGAAGTAATAAACAGATCCCCCAGTAATACTCTCTACCTTCGCAACTGTCTTCAAACCTGTGTTCCCATCCTTCTCTTGCTTCTTTCTCTGACACCCACTGTAACTGGTTCGACTTTCTCTTTACTCTCCTCCTGTCTAATCTTTTTCTCTTGTGTAGCCCCCTGCGCATCAGTGGCAGTACCGCCTTGCTAGAGGTGAAACGATTTAAAAAAATGTTATTCTATCGATAGATGGCTTCGAAAAGCTAAGAACAGAATAAAGAAATACGAAAATGTTATTAAAAACAAAACAAAAACGACTGCTGAAATGAGATACAATATCAATCCTCTTATATGCTAATGAATGCAGGACAATTTTCTCACAGATGATCCTAGTTGCAACAGAGATGTAGATCTACAGAAGAAAGACGAGAATAACATGCGCAGAGCAAGTGAGCAAAGTTTTACATAAAGTGGAAACAAAAAGGATATATACTTAGAATAGAGAATGTTCAAATATCTGGGACATATAATGAAGAAAAAGGGCTAAGAGAATTTAACTCTCACAAGACAAAAGTCAAATTTCTCGTTGTTTTTGCTACATACCCAGAATATCGGGGATGCATAAAGAAGAATGTGGGATGCACGATGGGGTGCAGTGGATATCGACTCGGAACGACAAATCGGAGAGTCGGATTCGAATTCCAGTTGAATTCCTCGCATTCACTTTCACACAAATACCCTCTCTTTCCTCCAGTTATGGGTTAAATAATAGGATAGATTGAGTTCTCTTGCCTTGGCTGGTAACCTGTCTACCGCAGAAAGTAATTGCAACCTACTGCTGGATAATCTGCCCAGTCAGTCATGTCTTGTTCGGGACAGGATCGCCATATCACGTATGGTACTTAACTGACGGATAAAGAAGAAAGAGGTTTTAGAAAATTTGACTCTCATAAGATAAAATCAATTTTCTCTTTGTTTTTTGCTACATACTCAGAATATTTGAAACACATATTAAAGAACGAGGGCTTAGAGTATTTAACACTAACAAGACGAAAGTCAAATTTCCCGTTTTGTTTTTTTCTTCTTTTTTCTCTTTTTTTTCTTTTTTTTTTTTTTTCTGCTACACACCCAGATATTTCAATGTCTGTTTAATTGTATATTATGTAACCCTATGCTGCTTAGTACGAATTGAGGTCGATAAAATCAAAAAAGTATAATAATTTAACTTTCTGCAATTTTTTTTTAACAGGAGATAGAAAATGTGATAAAAAAATCTGAAAGAACCGTGGAATAACAAAACATGCCTTCCAGAAGCTAAACATAGTATTAAAAACGAGAAAAATTGCGTGATATAGATATAAAAAAAGATTGCGTAACGGTTATGTTTATATGAATCCTCTGATATGGCAGTCAATGGATATTGGATGACAGTTTCATCACAAATGAAGAGCGGTTCACTTTGCAATGGCGATGTGGTTTTACAGAAAAAAATATCTGTGAATACAATGGATGGAGCATGTGAGCAACGAGGAAGTTTTAAGAAAAATGGAAACAAAAGATTTTCGGGAGACATAATGAAGAAATTGAGCTTAGAGAATTTGACACCCACATATTGAAAACAGGATAGTAACAGAGGGAAGCAGACAATAACTTTGCTAACGAGCTTGTCTGACTGACAGGGAAGGACTGTTAAAAAAAAGTTACCAAGTTATGAGACAATTATTTTGTCATTTGATTTGTTTAATGCTTCTAATGAGTCAATTAATGACAAAATTTAATTTTCTTCGAATCTTTTCAGTAATAAAAATATATGTTATTTTACTTTCACAATTGAATACATGGTAGATGATACTCAGATTTTGAGCATATTTCTTTTTTGTTTTTATAATCGTTTCACCCCGAGCAAGGCATTCCACTGCCACTATTGCGCAGTGGGTTACATAGGGGGAAGAGTGATGAGAAAAAGTGGTTAGATATAGGAAATGTCAGAAGGAGGGTGAAAGACGGGTAGGGATACCGTGAATGAGGGTTGGGTAGATGGTGAGAGTTTTGGGAGAATAGATGCAAGTTAGTGTGATAGGAGGTGTCTATTGGCCTTACATTTAAACTCCTGCAGATTATAGCTGTCGGGAAAGCAGGCGGGTGGAAGGGAATTCCACAGGCGGGAAGTGCAAAAAAAGAAGCTGTTGGAGTAGAAATTACGGTGACATCTTATCTGTTTCACTGTAAAAGGTTGGGACCTAGTTGCTAATCTAGTATCTCGTGTAAATTCGTACCTAGGCGGCACCAATGATATAAGTTTGTGTGAACATAATTACTAGAGACGGTTATGTGCGTTTTATGTTGCATTTTTTAAAAGTAATCCCTTTGAATACTGTTTGATTTAAGCGCAATAGCAGAAGGCCTGCTTACGGCGCGGAAGGTTGCTAGTTTGATCCCCAGCTAGACAATACCAAAGACTTTAAAATGGTACTCGACGCTTCTCTGCCAAGCACTCAGCAAAAAAAAAAAAAAAAGGATGGACAGTGAGTGGAGAAGTTCAGGGATAGGAATCGCGCCCACTTCTAATATTAATATGATATTGTTCAGCATTCACTGCCATACTGAAGAACTGACATCACACAACAATGCAGTAATCTTTTCTTTGTTTCTAGCGAAATTTTCCTGTCTCTTAATATTCTGCTCAGCTTCTGGAATGGCCATTCCAGTTCGCCCTTGGATCTCAGTGTCGCAGTTTCCGTCTTCCGTTAGAACACTTCCCAAGCACTTAAATGTTTCACTTAAATGAAAATCTCTTGCCACGCCATAATTAATAACTGTGACATCATTTTTTTAAAATGCCGTATCTGCTGAGGATGTGCGTTGTGGTGAAGTGGATATCGGCTCCGAACGATAAATCAGAGCCGAGTTCGAATTTCATTTGAATTCGTTCCATTCAAATACGCGAAAATATTCTTGGGAAAGTTATTAATCCGTCTTTTCCCACTAGCTATGGATGAAATAGCAGAACAGATTAGATTCTATAGCCTTGGTTGGTAATCAGTCTACTAAAGAAAGTAGTGGCAACCTACTGCGGGAATATCTAT